>CM032230.1:77182500-77787500 GCA_019009955.1 Riptortus pedestris | reverse complement strand
AAGTTTCTCTAAATAACAAAATAAACAACTTTTGTAATGTGCATATTTGCCGAAAATGCAATAGGAAACGAAATACCACTATTATTAATTTCAGGCCTTCCTTATAACGCCCACTCCTGCCCGTCCCTAGAAATGTTAGTATGGCTTATTATAAGAAAGGCGTTAGTACTAATTCACATACCGAGTTTGGTTTAGTTCGGTGAGTCTTTTGTGCCTAATAAATTGTTGACTCCCGCTATAGGTTTTAGCGTATAACTCATTTATACTTCCGTATACGGCAAAAGTGCATATGACAAAAGTTACTCTAAATTACAAAATAAAGAACTTTTGTAATGGGCATATTTGCTGAAAAAGCAATAGGAAACGAAATATCGCTATTTTTAATTTCAGGCCTCCCTTATAACCCCCACTCCTGTTTGTCTAAGAGAATATTAATATAGCCTAAAGTCTAAGTAAATCGGTTCAGCCGTTTATGCGTGAAAAGGTAACAAACAAACAAACAAATAATTGGTGACGGACTCACTAAATAAATTTCTTGAGCCCACCCTGGCTAGAAAAGGGTGGTGACCTGTAGATAACCCGTCCCGATTAGCCTAGTAGCATAAAGTGGACGTAAATAATAATAAACAAATAAATAAACAGACAAATAAACAAACAAACAGACACCAAAGAAACAAAATGCAGTTATGGTGTCTATGACATGTGAAACGAAAAGTTATCGTGAAATTTCGCGAAAAAAATCAATGTACAAACAGAGGTTACAATTTATATATATATATATATATATATATATATATAGAGAGAGAGAGAGAGAGAGAGAGAGAGAGAGAGAGAGAGAGAGAAAGTGGGGAAGGGAGGGGAGAGAGAATTAGGCAGTGAAAAATACAAGACATTTTCACTGTATATTTTATGCCAGAGGCTAATGATTATTATCATTTTATATATATATATATATTGGTAGGGTCTCTGGGTGGCTGTCCCATTCCCCTTCAGCACCGTGAGGCAATTGAGTAGCTTGGAAGTAGCGACGGCAGGCCTTTAATGCCATTACAACATGGTGCAAAATTTTTTCAGAATGTTCAATTGATCCCTCACCAATGCACTATGGAATACTGTGGCCCTTCTTGTGAATGATTTTCATTTTAATCTACGAAAAGCATAACTTACTTTTCCTTCATTTGAAATATTGACATCCTCCGTTCTGATCACTTTCCAATCGACCAAGAAATATTAATCGCAATGTCTATTTAATACAGTTATTGAGACAGAGAATGATTATGTTTTATTTAACATGCTCATTTCAAAAACGTTTGAAATGCTATAAAAGTAATGCTGCGTATACAGAATATGCATCCGTGAGCTGCCTGGTTTTATTTATTTGTCTCTTCTTTTAATATTCCTGGCTTCTTTCCTGATTTTATGTGTGAAAAAAAAATATTTCCTTTTTAAACCAACGTTAACATGTAGGAAATGAAGTGCATAAATGTAGTATAATCATTTTCTTGCATAGTAATTAGATTGACAGATGGAAATGTAATAGTTTTATTGGTTATAGTTCTTATATTCTTGAATATTGTCTTTTTGATAACTGGAAAGTTAGCAGTTCAAATGATGAAAAGGTTTTATGCGATTGTACAAAGTCTCTTTCCTCAATTATGATATGGTTAAGAATTAGTATTTATTGAAAATCCTGATGATCCATTTATGATCTACAACCTGTAGGTTAATTATTATATTTAAAACATCGAGTAGTACCTTGTTTTCAAAACAGTTATGGAAATTGTTCTGTTACTTAGTTGCAGCTATATTACACAGCTACAGGCAATTGCAGTTTTATGAACTTGTCAACAATCTACGCTTTATCTTTTCGGTCTTGTTTTTTGCAATATAGTTATTTTATTGTTCGTCTGTATTGTTTCACTGATAAGAATAGATCCTTTGCAATTGTGACTCAAATCTTTTTTCCTGATAATAGCTGCAACTTTCCGTCCAATAAAAAGCTGTAAGACAATATTTTTTTTTAAAACGTTTCTCACCTTGATCAGCGACTATTGTTATACTTTGTGTAACGTCTCTCTTTTCTATTTATCATATATTGGTGACCTACTATCATTTTAACAGATTTCAGGGAAATCGGCTATTGAGGTCGTGCTCATTACGCGATTTTTGAAAAAGTTCTTCAAATGTCAATCAATCCTACCCAGGAGATGACGGAAATTCGATCCGGTCAAAATTCCACACACACACATACATATATATATATATATATATATATATATATATATATATATATATATCTGTCTGTTAACACTCTAGCGGCCGCAATTTTTGTTTAATCGTCACAAAACTCTGTATTTAATCGTTTCATGTAAAAAAGAAAGATCAAGCTCGCTAACGGCTGAAATCGGACTAGTGGGAGGCGGAGTGGAGGGGGGATTTCAAAAGTTCGAAATATCTCCGTTACTATGCGTCGGATCGAAAAATTGTATGGAACCAAACTTATTGCTAATTAACTTTACTGTAAATATTGTTATATAAGTTTATTCTCTGTTTTGAATATTAACCGAGTTATTTGCATTTTTATTAAGTGTAGCGGACGTGATGAGATCGGATATGGTTGGTTCCTTTCGTTTCAGCCGAAAGCTAGTTCGGCCGTTTCCGTAACTGTTCGGTTCTCGTATGGAGATTTCTGTATTGTATAACTTCACGTGGAAAATCTGCTGAGTTGACCGACTTTTTTAAAAGTTGGATTACTGTTTTCCAACGGATTCCTACACCCTAGACTATATTTTTTTGGACATAAGCTTAAATATGACATTTAATTCCAATATCTCTAAAATAGAATCACTTAGAAAGGGAACGGCAAACGAAGTATATGAGAGAGAGTGAGGAAGATGAATCACATTTTCAAATTTTAACGGATCTTCCCTTTGAGACGCATTTATTACGTTTTGCGAAGACTTGAGGGCATTTTAGAGTAATTTCCTAAAGAGAACTCAATACTCTATTTAATAAATTGAATGAGGTAAAATGTTCAAGAAAAAATATAAACAAGTTCTTTTATTTACAATGACACTTTTCTTCTGTAGAAAGTAGAAGGTAAGGTATACTTCTGGTGATGATATTAGTTTCGTAAAAAGTATACATTTATGACTGAACTCCATTGGGGTCAAACCCAAGGAAAGAGGAACAAGTAATGAGGTTATATTTCTAAACTTACTTCTTCGCTATACTCCTTTCAGAGCACTTTCTACGACTTTTTAATAAAAACACAATAGTATGACCTTGCTTTTGATAGAATAAATTTCTGAGCACCGAGATAAGTTTTTTATTTCTCTTTTGCTTTGTGTACAATTCCCTGGCAAGAATAAGGAATAAGAGGAAAATGCTCGTTTTGTTCAACTTCAAGGAGTTGCACCTATATTCATCAGACATTAATGAGTAGGACTATACAAGGCCAATATTTCAAGCAAATCGTCATTAATAAATACATTTTAATTAAGTTCGTATGCCTTAATTAATTGTTGAATTTGATGAAATTAAACTTTTCCTTATGAGAAATTAGCTACGCAGATCGTTCTAGTGACGTCATTCTTCTGTTCATACCTCAAAGAACATTTTTCACGTCATTATGTATATTTGAAAATGAAAGCTAATGAAAAAAAACAACACAAATTTAATATATTCTTCTTTGATATTTATTATAATACGTACAACAACAAGTTAAGCAGCCACATTTACTTATCGAAGCGAATTGTAGGTATATAAATTTCTAACCTCGTAAGTTATGGATTGTGGTATTCTTATTTTACGACAAATTCCATGGGGAGTTGTTAAGAAATTTTAAATATTTTTATAAGATGGCAAACTGGTCATTTGTTAATAATGATAGAAGTGGATTTTATTTTAGAATGAAAAGTCTGACACTACTTATATTTCGAACAGAGAAAATATTTCAACTCTAAAATAATTTTTAACCAATTTTCATGACTTTTGATGAATTTATAAATTTTAAAGACTTTTTGTCAGTAGTGGTCTACACATTGCTTTTAAATGATGAATACGTTGAGCACCAGCTAAAGTTCTATTATGGACAAATAAATTAATAAACGTGGCTGCAAAATAGGGTATTTTATTAATAATAAAATATATAATTAAACAAATTTAACATGAATGTAGTTTTTAATTGGGTCTCTGGAAAGAAAAAAAAAATAGAGCAAACCTTTATAAATCCTGACAACAAAGATAAGATGACTCGAGGTATATGGCAAAGAAAATAAGTTATAGTAAATATAGAAAATGAGAATGGCGTGAATCTTCAGTTCGTATATCGTCAAATAGTAATTTTCCTCATATTGCCTTCATTGGAAGATGGTGCGATGGAGAAGGCAACGGAAAACCACTGGATGCCCTTTAGACCCTCTTATTTCCTGGTGGCAATAAGGTTCACCTGTTCGTGGCATCAAATATTAGGGGTAGCAGTACTATAGAAATGCATTGCTTTTAGCAGATTTCCCTTAAGGGAATTCAACTATTGAGTTCGTACTCATGACACGGTTTTCAAAAATTGTATTCAAATGTCCATCGATCCTACTCAGGCGATGATGAAAATGAGGTCTGTATATATATATATATATATGTATATATATATATATATATATATATATATATATATATATATATATATATATGTATGTGTGTGTGTGTGTGTGTGTGTGTGTGTGTGTGTGTGTGTGTATGTGTGTGTGTGTGTGTGTGTGTGTGTGTGTGTGTGTGTGTGTGTGTGTGTGTGTGTGTGTGTGTGTGTGTGTGTGTGTGTGTGTGTCTGTAAACGCTCTAGTGGTAGTAGTTTTTGCTTAATCGTTACCAAACTCGATATTTAAACGTTTATATA
Source organism: Riptortus pedestris (assembly GCA_019009955.1). NCBI lineage: Eukaryota > Metazoa > Arthropoda > Insecta > Hemiptera > Alydidae > Riptortus > Riptortus pedestris. The sequence continues at coordinate 77,782,606 of CM032230.1, read as the reverse complement.
AAAGTAAAAATCATGTTCGTTAATGGCCGAAATAATGGACCAGTGGAAGGGGGTTAGAGGGGAGGATTTTCGATATTTCGAAATATCTCCGTTACTATACGTCGGATCGAAAAATTCTATAAACCATCTGTATTGTAAATAAAAATTACTATAAATATTGTTATATACATGTATTCTCTATCTTCAATAGTAACCGAGATATTTGCATTTCTATTAAGTGAGTGCCGATAACGGACGAGATGTAAGTTTCTGCCGAAAGCTAGTTCGGCTTTTTTTTTCTTTTCTTTTCTTTTCTTCCCACCTCTGCCCCCGCTGTACCTTTGGGGGGGGGAGCACAGCTAAGCATATAGGTGCAATATTTAGGAGATTTAGTTTAAGTCCGAAAAGTCCTAGGGGAACCCGCAGCCGCGACTCCTTTGCCTCTATTCAGAGAAGTGGCAGCATGAGCCTAATTAACTAGCCTACATACCTAAAGCCTAAATAATAAACTAAACTCACATAAACAATACATATATACATATAATTTACAAATAAATACATTCTACTTCGTTTTCAACACATCTTGGGCAAAGGTCCTGATGGCTGAAAATCTATCTGCTTCGTTTACCAACATATGGTAGCTCTCAGGAGGCCAGTTAACATTTGAGAAAGCACTCATTAGCCGAATACGCTTGGCGTTGAAACGCGGGCATTGGAGGATCACATGGTCAGCAGTGTCCAACTCGTCACACGAGTACAATGGGGATTCCTTTCTTTTGAAGAAGTGGAGCTTGTTATTGAAGTTCCCGTGTTCACTGATAAGTTGGCTGGTGAAGTAATCTGGGACGTACCACGTCAGCTTGGTTCTGGTCCTGACATCTGGGAAAAATTTGCAGGTCGTCCTACCTTTGCTGGAGTTGGTCCAGCGACTCTGCCAACTGTCCCAGATGGTTTCTTCAATATGGTGGAGTGTTTTTCTAAGGTCCTGTTGTCCTATTGTGAAGATTGACTCTCCTATCTTGTACGGCAATCCTCTGTCTGCTTGATACATAGCAACCCGCTTTGCTAGCGGGCTCTCTAGCTAATTCGGCTGTTTCCGTAACTGTTCGGTCTCGAGAGATTTCTCTATTGGAAGACTTAACGTGGGAAATCTACTTAGTTACGTAGTCCATGCGTCTTTTAATCCGTTTTAATTCGGTTCCGGTAATATTGAAATATAATAAGCAAAGAATTGTACATTTTATTTCCTCACAAACGCGTTAATATCGTTTTTAAAATTGACTGTTAAGACCGAGATGAGTACTGGGTTCAATAGAACACTCAAAGACTTTGAGTAAGCAAGTGAGAGGTCGAAAGGTGGTTGAAAGCATTAGGAAACAAGCTGGAAGAGTAAACTGCTAGTTGAGATAAAAATGCAGGGTCATTAAGGAGCCGTTCGCAGTCAACTTACCTCGAATAGAATCCCGGAGTTTTTTCAGCGGCATTTTTTCAACTTTGAAAGGCTCTTGTTTATTTTGCTCTCTAGTCGTGTCTAGAACTGTTTCAGACCAACCATCATTAGCTAGGCTCTGAACTCTAAGGTAAATAAAATATTTCTTTTGTAGTTTTAAACAGTTTTTAGGTGTGCATGTGTAATTCAGTTTATGATCGCGTGGTTGAAGCATCGACCTTTACTTTATGTATTTTTACTATTGCTGTAGATGTTTATTGAGACATATCTTTATTGAATTATATTGTCAATACAATGAGATCACTCACGTAGGCGAGAATCAGAGGCTTTTCTTAGATGCTTTGAGCTCGTTAAATACTTTTAGCAGATTTCCCTTAGGAGAAATCATCTACTGAGGTCGTTACACATGGTGCGATATTCGAAACAAATCCTCAAATGTCCATCGATGCTGCCCAGGAGATGACGAAAATAAGGTCAGCCCAAAACTGTATATATGAAGTCTGTTAACTCCCAAGTAGTACCAATTTTTTAAAGTTAGCAAACTCGATATTTAAACGTTTTGTGTAAAAATAAAGATCAAGTTCGTTAATTGCTGAAGCCCAACCAGTGGTTAAAGAGTGGAATTAAAAGAATTCTTAAGGTTTCGTTATTATGCATTAGATCGAAAAATTGTATAAATCCAACCTTATTGCAAATTTATTTTTTTAGAAATGTTGTTGTGTAGATTTATTCACTGTATTGATTACTAACCGAGATTTTTACATTTAGCTTTCGGCCGTCTGCATCCCCCACTTCTATTAACAATAAGCTGTTATATTATAAGGAACAATATTTGAAGGCAAAGACGAAATATTGTTATCATTGAACATATACGTTTAATTATAATTAACTGATACGCGACGCATTTGGGATATCTGCTTAGTTAAAGCAGCCCCTGCGTGACGGACTTTTTAATATTCATTGTGTTTGAGTCGGTTTTTGGTCCCATAGGGCAACACAAAGTCCAACAGATTTTCCGTAATTCCGGTATAACTTATTGCCTTTTTCGACGCCTTAAAAAAGTTAAAATAAATTAATGACATGATTTTTTTTTAAATACTATGTTAGACAATATTATTTTTAAAACCTACTTACTTTACTGTTTAGTGGTACATTATGAAACGGTTTAGTAAGTAAGTTTTAATTTGGATATACACAGTTCGCCTGATTTCGTCTACAATATGTATTGTAAATATAAACAGCCATAATGTGCGCAACCAGATTGGTTCGTTCCTCTACCTATCCTGGAAGAAATACATTTTAATTACCAGTATTGTTGTTCATAGTTTTTTTTTTTATTTCTATATGTTATTATAACAAAACTTTGCAAAGATATTCTGGTTTGTGTTAAACCAAGTGACTGGCAACCAGGCAGGTGACTACTACACTGTGAAAATTATATCCATCGGTGGCCATCAAAGATATTCATTGAGTATATTTTAATTTCAGATTATAGTCCTTGATCAGGTGCCTTGAGGAAACGAAGGTTGCTTGTCCTGAGGTTGTTTGTATCAAGAGGAATAGCTAAAATGAAAGATATGACAGTATTCTGCCAAACCCCTTTAAAATATAGTTGCATTCTATGGTTGAAGGATGTTTTTACATAAAAACTAGCTAAGGTACATGGCTTTGCCCGAGTAATCATTTGAAGCTGAGTGATGATGGTATTTTTTGGGGGGCTTTACTTTGTACAGTATTTTTACATTTTCCAGTCTCAATGCTTAGGATTTACACCCGAGTCCGGAGTGCTGGGGATATGCTAATATTAAAAGTATTTGTTATGTACTTAATTCTACGAAATACACAATATTTTTATATTACTCGTTTTCTGTGCATGTATCTTTTTTTAAATATAACATAATCGTAGATTATCATATTATCATTGTCAAAAATACGGAGTTTCGTAGATTTCGATTTAGTCTTTCGAGTCCCATAACATTGTTGACCCCTTCCATAGTTTTTCGTGTATACCTCATTTGTACTTCATGATAATGAATGCATGGAAAAAGTGCATATATCGATATTTACTTTAAATAACAAAATAAACAACTTTTGTTATGTGCATAATTGCCGAAAAACCAATAGGAAACGAAATATCGCGATTTTATATTTCTCACCCCCCTTATTATCCCCATTCCTGTTCGTCCCTCGAAATTTTAATAAAGCTTATAATCAGGGAGGTATTAATAGATACCGAATTACATACGGAATTTCGTTTAGTTCGGTTGAGTTTTTTGTGCCATATAAAATCGTTGGGTCCCACTATTGTCAACTTACCTAGCGTGTAACTCATTTATACTTCGGTATATACGACAAAAGGGTATATTACAAATGTTACTCTAAATAACAAAATAAACATGTTTTGTTATGTGCACATTTGCTGAAAAACCAATAGGAGAAGAAATATTGTTATTTTTAATTTCTGGCCTCCCTTAAAAGCTCCACTCCGTTACGTCTCAGAGAATATTAATATATCCAGAAACCTAACCTGTTTTAGTAGTAATATACATACCAAGTTTCATAAAATTCGGTTAAGCTGTTTACGAGTTTTTAATGGACATACAGGCAAACATTCATTTTTATATATAAGATATAGCATGAGTCCAGAAACAATTAGCTGTGTAAAGTGGTGAAGTATTAAAAATATTAAATTAAGTAGAAATTTGGCTGAACTCGCGGATTTACAGCAACGTTCTGTGCAACATCGAAATAAAAGCATGGAATGGCTGTTGTAATTTGGACTGAAGTCTTTTCGATACTTGTTTGTTGTAGTGGTATACTACATATAATCGATCAGTGACCCAAGAGCAACGAGATATAAAAAAATAAATTGACTACTAGTTGAAGATTACGATGCGAGTATAGAAACGTGACGTGGATATTTGGCCTTCGATTGACACCGACACGATCAACTATTAAGCTAGTTAAACTCTCCCTATCTGGTCTATTAGTCCGAATGGATGCTCTTCAATAGGAAGGGAGAGCTACAAAGACAGCTTGTCACTCCAGCGATGTCTCGCAGCTTATAAAACACTCAAATGCAGTTAGAGCCGTGGGTTCGAAACCCGCATGAGCAAATGGAATTAATTTAGTGGCGAACTTAGGACAGCCTTGGCTAGAAAACTGAAAAAGTCCGTCACGCAGGGGCTGCGTAAATTAATAGCTAATAACTAGAAGGAGCAGATTTCCCATTATATTAGTTTAGTAATAGATAAATCTACATACTGATAACCGTGAATAAATACAAACGGAAATAAGAAATGTTTCATTCAATTTCAATAACCTGCCGACAGGAAGCGTTAGAAATGTAATAAAACGGGTCTGCCCACCTCACACGTTAAAGAAAAACAATTACTGAAATATATCCGAATATAACATATTAATTTTATTGAGAACAATTTACTATATTTAATACTGTAACTAATAATGAGTCGGAATAATTGTTATCTCAATCGATCAAATTTTAGTAGTCCAAAATCTTAAGACGAGGGGGGTTCACCAGGACATATTTGCATGTATCTTGCAAAATAAAGGTCTCTTGAATACAATTTTTGGTATTTATTCTTAGAATAATGTAATTTATTATGTAGCAGAGTATTGATTATGTAACATCAGTAGAAGTGGCGGTTTGCTGAGGGATGAAAAATGCAAATATCTCGGTTAATATTCAAGATAGTGAATAAATATATATAACAATAATTATAGTACATTTAATAAGATTGGTTCTATACACGTTTTCGATCAGACAGATGGTAACGGAGATATTTCGAATTTTCGGAAATCCTCCCCTCTAAACCCCCCCCCTCCACCTGTCCCGATTTCAGCCGTTAAATCGCGTCATGAGTACAATGTCAATAGCAGATTTCCCTGAAGGGAAACCCCCAAAACTAAAACCCATTGCAGCTGAAGTATATTCCCAAAGGTCCATTTTAAGAACCACAGAAAACTCCGCACGCAGGGGCTGCGTAAACTAAGCAGATTTCCTACGTGTACTTCTACAATAGATAAATCTACAAACTAGGCGTGAAAAACCGCCGTGAAAATGATGCTAAAAAATAGAAACGGTAATGAAAAATATTTCAGTCAATTTTAATAACCTCCCAACGGAATGATTCTGAATTTTAAACTTCAGACTGGTCTGTCAACCACTCAGAGTTGAACAGATCGATAGAAATAATCTTCACCGGAAAGAAAAACAATTACTGAAATATATCTGCATATAACATATTAATTTTATAGAAAACTATTTACTATATCTAATATAGTAATTTATAATGAATCAGAATAATTTTTAATCCCAGTCACTCTGTGTTTAGTAGTCCAAGATTAAAAGAAGGGGAAGGTCAATAGAACGTATTTGCATATATCTCAAAAAGCACAAGTTCAATGATAACAATATTTGTTGTTTAACCATTGTATGTATGGTAATGTATATAACAATATTTATTGTAAATTTACTTTGCAATAAGAATGGCTTTATACAGTTTTTCGATCCGACACATAGTAACGGAGATATTTCGAATTTTCGTAAATCCTCCCTCTAAACCTTCCCTCCCACTGGTCTGATTTCGTCCATAAACAAACCTGATCTGTCGTTTTACATAAAACGATTAAATATCGAGATGGGTAACGATCCAACAAAAATTGCTACCACTAGAGCGTTAACAATATATACATAATTTTGAACGGACCGCATTTTCTTCATCTCCTAGGTAGGATTGGTGGACATTTGAGGATTTTTTTCGAAAACTGCTTTTAGAGTACGACCTCAATAGCTGATTTCCCCCAAGGGAAATCTACTGAATTCACTGGTTGCACAGGACCTCGGTGCCGGAGTAATTGTTGAACTAAGTCTGAGCTCCAGAACACACGCGCAACCGAAGGGAAGAAGACAATCGAAGCATGACTACAGGGCATATCGCTGCCTGCGTCATGATTACTATCCGATAACAAGTAAATCACGAAGGCGAAGTTAGCGGAATTCTTAACGGCAAGAAGCAGTAACAAGACGTCTATGCACACAGTACTTGAAATTTAAGTTAGGCACGAGACGAGGAAAACCTGCTAAATTTTGACTAGAAAAGTAAATACCAAGCTCGGCATAGAACCGTAAGTAATTGGTTAGAGAGATGATGGACGCTTTTGAGTTACAATGTTTGCGGTTACTAATCGTTAGTAAGCTAGTACTTCAGTTGATAGAATCCTAATCACGGCCAACTTGTAATCAGATGAATCTCTAACTTTGCCACGGTAAAATCTAACTAAGTAATGCTTAAATTAAATTATTCATCGAAGACGAAGTACTATTTTACGCATCCCTTCACTCACAAACTTTAAGGAATCAAAATATTCTCTGTGGGCAAGTGAAGCTCCAGAGACGTGAACTATATATTTTTGTATTATCAAATAAGTGAACACTGTTTTTTTTTTTTTGTTTTTTTTTTAAGAATATATTTATTTATTATCGAATACGCGAGCAATATATCTATTTATTACGGAATAAGTGAACAATTACATTTCAATATACGCATCCACTGCATAGGGAAAACAAAATTCCGTCCAGCAGGGGCTGCGTAAACTAAGCAGATTTTCCACGTGAAGTTTTGCAATAGAGAAATATGCCTAATAACGACAGTAGTAGTAAGGAATCTCTAAACCTATTCACGAGGGAGGAACAGTTACGGAAACGGCCGAACTAGCTCTAGGCGGAAAGTCCCGAACACAGACGACTCCTGCCGACCACACACACAATACAAATGGAAATATCTCTGTTAATATTCAAGATACAGAATAAACGTATAGAACAATATTTATATATACAATAGGTTTTGTACAATGTTTTGATCTGACGTATGGTGACGGAGATATTTCCAATTTTCGAATATTCCCACTCTAAACAACCCCCCCCCCCCAACTGGTCCGATTTCAGCCATTAAAAAACTTGATTTTCTTTTTACATAAGACAATTAAATACCTAGTTTGGTGACGATTAAACAAAAATTGCGACCGCTAGAGCGTTAACAGACAAATATATATATATATATATATATATATATATATATATATATATATATATATATATATATATATATAAATTATTTACGGACCTCATTTTCGTCATTTCCTGGGTAGGATCGATGAGTACGACCTCAATAGCTGATTTCCCTTAAGGAAAATCTGCTAAAAGATCTCTGTTTCACTCAAAGGTATTCAAACGTTGAAAATTTTGTCCGAATAAAATTTATTTGTATTTAGTCTCCTTCAAATTTAAGAATTGTTAATTGGGGTGATAAAGTTCGCCATGGAAACTAATCAGTTTTCCCATACCCAGAATGATACACAGATGGCAAAGTCTGAGCATTCAATTCACTTCTGGCAAGTCTTTTAATGGTAATTATGCATGAGTGAGGAAAAACCCACTATAACATTTGAGTTAATGAAAAAAGTATTGAACCAAAATTGTAGTATCTACACACATATGTATCTATAGTAAATATTATGTTTTTCAATCACACATATAAAAATGGAGATAAATTTAACAAATTTCTGACACCTTTAAACTCACAACTACATTTAGCCCCATTTGGGTCTTGAGGAATTTGATATTCAGTTTTACATAGAATATTTATATTTCAGGTTCAAAAACGATCATATTTGGGTCTGTAGAAAATTAAGAGACCACCTGTGATATAATTTTATTAAAAAAAGAAGAGAAAATAGTCTTCATAAAAGAAATTATAATGAAAGACATAATTAAATGAAACTTAATTCAGTTTAGTACACTTATTGAAAGTATACATACATTTTTGAATTCGGTAATTTTCTACGAAAAGATTCATATGTGAAAATGAGTTAGAATAATATTGTCTGGCGTTTATGTAATAAAGGATAATAATTAAAATAATTGTACATTTATATTGGTCAATTTTTTAGCAGATTTCCCTTAAGGGAAATCACCTATTGAGGTCGTACTCATGACACGATTTTCGAAAAATTTCTTCAAATGTCCATCGATCCTACCCAGGAGATGACGAAAATGAGGTCCGTTCAAAATTATATATATATATATATATCTTAATATATATAAATCTCCTGTCACGATGTTTGTCCGCGATGGACTCCTAAACTATTTAACCGATTTTAAATTAAATTGGCACACCGTGAGCAGTCTGGTCCAACTTGAGAGATAGGCTATATTAATTTTCTCTGAGACGAACAGGAGTGGGGGTTATAAGGGAGGCCTGAAATTAAAAGTCGTGATATTTCGTTTTCTATTGGTTTTTTCGCAAATATGGACATAACAAAAGTTGTTTATTTTGTTATTTAGAGTAACTTTTGTCATAAACACTTTCATCGTATTCCGAAGTTTAAATGAGTTATACGCTTATGACTATAGCGGGAGTCAACAATATTATTTGGGACAAAAGACCCAACCGAAATAAATAAAACTCGGTATGTGTATTAGCACTAACGCTTTCATTATAAGAAGCCATACCAACATTTCTAGGGACGGGCAGGAGTGGGGGTTTTAAGGGAAGCCAGAAATTAAAAATAGCGATATTTCGTTTCCTATTGGTTTTTCGGCAAATATGAACATAACAAAAGTTGTTTATTTTGCTATTTAGAGTAACTTTTGTTATATACACTTTTTTCGTATACCGAATTATAAACGAGATATACGCTAAAAATTATAGCGGAAGTGAAAAATTTTATTTGGCACAAAAGACTCAACCGAACTAAATAAAACACGCAGTATGTGTATTAGCACTAACGCCTTCCTTATAAAAAGCCATACTATTTCTAGGGACTGGCAGGAGTGGGGGTTATAAGGGAGGCCTGAAATTAATAATAGTGATATTTCGTTTCCTATTGTAGTTTCGGCAAATATGCACATAACAAAAGTTGTTTATTTTGTTATTTAGAGAAATTTGCTCAAGAATTCTTTTCTATATGAACTACCAGGTACCTCACCTGGAAAAATTAATTCAAATGTATGTTAATATTTAGTCCTTAATAATTCAAATCTATGCATAATGCACAGGAAGCTGGAAATATGACAATATGGAGGACAGTGAAGTCTTACATAAAAAAATAATTTTATTATTAACAAATCCACAGAAACGACGGGTATTAACCCTAAATACTGGGACGGGTAAATGTCAAAATATTGTGCAAAATAAAGCCTTGCCAAAAAAATACCATCAACATTCAGCCTCAAATGAATTCCCGAGCGAAGCCGGGTATCTGAGCTAGTATATATATATATATATATATATATATATATATATATATATATATATATAATTTATATATATATATATATATATAATTTTTATATATTACAGATATATTTGTCTTGATCGTTACGAATCTCGATATTTAACCGTTTAATGTAAAAAGACAGATCAAGTTCGTTAATGGCTGAAATCGAACTAGAGAAAGAGGGGGTTTAGAAGGGGGGGATTTTCGAGAATTCAACATATCTCCGTTATTATGCATCGGATCGAAAATGGTATAGGACAAATCTTATTTCAACTTAAATTTACTATAAATATTGTTATATACATTTATTCTCTATATTGAATATTAACCGAGATATTTGCATTTTTATGAAGCCGGTGGTCGGGTATAGTTGGGATTAGGTCGGCCGTTTCCGTAACTGCTCAGCTCAGGTGGAAGCTTCTTCTAACCTTACCTGTCGTTTCTTACCTTACCTTACCTTCATTACTTTTGTGAGATTTATGCAAATACGTTCTGTTCATCCGCCCCCCCCCTCTTCTTTAGTTCTTGGACTACTAAAATTTGATTTATTAAAATATAAATTATTCTTACAATTCAGAAGCCGTTTCAGTTGGGAATTTATTTTAATTAATTGAATGAGATTTCTCATTACCGTTTGTATTTAATCAAGGTGGTGTTTTGTTATCAGTATGCAGATTTCTCTACAGTAAAACTTCACATGGGAAATCTGCTTAGTTTACGCAGCCCCTGCGTGACGGACTTTTTTTATTCTAAAGAATGTAGGAATATGTTCTAGCTGTGATGTGCCACTATTTACAATCACGGACTTCAGAACAGCTGCTAAAGGAATCATTAACTATAAAAAATACATATAAAAGTGAACAACAATGCAAGCATTTATACAGCTGAGTTGCAGCTCATAAATATTGCTCTTTCAAAGTTTCATGATGTTCGAAATTCCTCTTGGCATTCTTATTTAATGATTCGTTGAATTCTTTATACTCCTCGGAGAATATTTACAATGCTCATTCTATTGTGACACACATTTTACAATACATTATACCACTTTAACATAACATAACACTGGTATGGCTGCCAAGACTCAAAAATATTGTACAACTGAAGTCGACGAACAGACAAAATTAGCAAATAAAACATTGGAGCCTCAGACGAAACAAAAATGGCTACGAAGAGACAATATAATAAAACAAATTAGATTCAGGTGGACTAATACAATTAAAACCTATACACGGAATGATGAATTTTAACAAGGGGTAACTCGTTCCTAGCTCATAGCTATGTAATGAGAAAATAAAAATGAGCAGCTTAAATAAAATGTGTAATTTGACACTTCGAATGAAATACATACTGGCATACTGCAAGAGACGAGATCATTTACAAATGCCCCATGACATACGAGACTTACTCAATGAAGGTAGCCCTTACATACCCACTATACTTTTTACATCTAAAAGGCATAAAAGTATACAGCAAGATTTAATTAATACACAAACCTTTACGTTTTTATTTGCATTTTAAACTGGATTATATAATTTCCTATTGTGTGTATGTGTGTGTTTGAGACTTCATTTTATTTTATTTATTTTCAAATATTTATCTGAACTATTTCATGTATGTATTAAATATTGTATGGTAAACCTAGAGTGGCGAGTTCGATCCCCGCCTGAGCAATAGGAATTTATTTAGCGACGAACTCATGAAATAAATTCCAAAGTCCCACGCTGGCTAGAAAAGGTTGGTAACCTGTAGATAGCCCGTCCCAATTAGGAATAGTAGCATAAATTGAAAGTAAATAAATAATATAACTTATTTATTTTAGTATTTTAAATTATTTATTTATTTTGAATTTAGCATTTGCCTTTGGTTCACTGTGACTCACGTTTGGTTTATAACGTTTTAGTTTTTTTTTACCATATTTTTGATATTTTCTATATTATTTTTTGTTCCTTAGTTTTCTATTTTTTTTCCATTTGTCTTTTCATGTTATTGAGTCTTTGACACTGGTAATTGTATCCGTCACTTATACGAACTTAACCAGCTACCACAAAGACTGAAGTTATGAATTCATGGTCCACTAAAATATCTAGAATTTCTTTCTTTATAATCAAAATTCAACATTTATTTTAATTTGAGTTCTCCAAATGAAAAGTATGATTAAAAATATACTCGTATATATATATATATATATATATATATATATATATATATATATATCAACAATAGAACAAGCGAGAATTAGTGAGCAAGAGGTGGTGTTTTTGAACGGCGTAGCTTGCTAACCTAACGTCCGGGATATAGTAGAGATAAGGGTAAATCACAAAAGTAAATACAAGTGATACATCGGAGCGCTATCAGGTGGAATTAGTGGAGCAAAATACCTTTACCTCTAATTCGTTCAACGCCAGCAAAGCCATTTTTCCGACGCTTTCATTCAACATTGATTCTTCCGCTAAAATAGCCAATATCATGCAAAATAAAATATTCTATATATACATACATTTTTCATGCAATTACTTCTTCTGCTTTGGTTACTTAAGGGCGCAAGGCGAGTTAAGGCGTTTTTGTTATAATAAGCTGAGAGTGTGGAATTCCAGCGATGACTATAGGTAAGTCACGAAATAAAGCCCTTAATCCCACCCTGGCTAGAAAAGAGTGATGATCTTTAGATATTCCGTTCCGATTAGCGACAGTAGCAAAGAGTAGACTTGTAACATAAGATAATTGTATGCGTTCAATCTTAACGAGCTATGAGAGTTTCTATATATAAAATAAATTAATGCAGAGTATAAACGAATATACATTTTATTGACTTGAATAGTTTTACTAATCTTATTTCATTTTACTTGCTTTCTTTTATTTTGTGTTTATTTGTAATTTGTTGGCCTTGAGCAAGAGAATAAATTCTGGGTCAATCACCCTAATAACCAGCAACTACAACAATAGGACACTAACTTTTATGATAACGTAACCAAAGCATGTACAGTAGTCTCCTTTACATAAAAAATTCTTCATGTCAGGTGGAGTATATATACGGTATTATATATAGGGGCCTGTAAAGTTCAGATTCCTTATAATATGTTTAGGGATAATTTTACATGAAGCTTTCAATTTTTTTGGAGCAGCTTAAATTAAACTTTATTTTTATGAAAATCACTATTCTTCTGGATTTGAATTTCTTCTTGGATTCTTTGAGTTTCTTCCCTGATATATTTAAAGTATTTCTTTCGATATACCTTATTCTTGAAGGTACTTGGCATATACTTTTTTATGGAATTTATTATATACCAGCTGTTTTTAGCTGAGAAATCGGCGTTGGATGAATGCCGTGTAATAATGCTACTCTTGGCCGTTTTTGACAATTTCTTGTACATGTATATGACAATTATCGTTCGTGTCCATTCAGATAAGGAAAGGGAGGGGGGAGTATGCACTCAAAATGTGAAGACAATTGACAAATAATATTAGAGAACGTATTATTAGTTAGGAACGTTTAGTGCACACATCTGTGACGAATTAATTATTGGGGCTTAACTAGATAGGGGGAAAGTTAAATGGCAGCCTCTAATAACTACTTGCTTATGTATTGTATGTTTTCTTTAAACACTGTGTGTCGTATATGTGGAAATGCAAATAAGCATGTAATAGACACGATGAAAGCTATTTTTGTAAACATTGATACGTATAAAATACTTCACTAAATGCAACTTAACTGAGTATTCAATATTATTTAATTTAAAAGTCGTTAATACAACATATCCGTTCCTATGTAGAAGATCAAGAAATATAGTATAACATCATTTCTATTTTTTTAATATATAAAAATCGCTCCTATAGAAAAATCTGTATCTTCACTAGATACGGGGAAATTTCAATATTTAATTTATGTTATCTTCTAAACGTCGTTTGTTGATATAAATCAAAAATTGTGGTACACGACTAGATGACACAACAACTTTAAATTTGAAATTTCAATGTTCGAAGGCTACTTCTTTTCTTGTTATAAGCGACAAGTACGTATGTGCGGACGTTAATTGGAAACTAGTCGAGATGTAATTAAGGAGAGAGAGGTCCAACGAATAATTCAATCAAAATCTGGAATACGAAACGTTTCGCGAATACAATACATTCTTTATTTCGTTTTAGAAAAGAAGAAGTTACCACATAAAACTGAACGTCTAAAAAAAGTGATTTGAAAAAGCTGCGCCTTAAGACAAGACTAATTAGGGAGGCCATAGAAATAACGAAGAGGCTCGAAAATATAAAGGTCGTTGGGGAAGGTGGCAATTAGGAAACTCTGAGGAGACAGCCCCAATTCCAGGAACAGCCAATCAAGACGAAGTGGTGATGGAGGGGTAGGGATGACCGGGAGGTATTTCTGGAAGACGCTCCAGACGGGGTCCTTGGAGCATGTTCTCAAAACTGAAATCCTGAATGATGCTAATATTGAAGAAGGAAGACGAAATTGTTTAGGGACAATTGACAAGACAGCTGTAAAAGATAGTAATCGAATGCTTGACGTATGATAAACGTATTCAAGAGGTTCGTAGTAAAAGAACGTTATAATACTATGGTAAGTGTAATAAGATCATGATGAGAATAATGAAACACTTCTAACATAATATTAAAGCTCATCTAGAGTTATTGCGTAATTTTGTTAAAGAGCTTACATCAAAGTCGTTATGGGTCTTATCCTTCTTTACACAGCAACCATAATGCAGCAGCAGTCAAATGTTATGGTTTCCTTGCTAAATGTATTCCTTAGCACGACCATTTATACTTTGAAGAACACAAAGGAGCTCATTATTTTTCATTGATGCAAGTGGAAAAAACTATATAATAGTTCTGAAAGAGCTTTTTGTGAAGAGCACAACCTATTCTCAAGTGCAGGCTGAGCGATAAGGGTTCCGAGTAACGGTGTGGTAGAAAAACGGAAAACACAATTACCAACACCCGCCACGGTCTATCGAGTGACAGACAGTTCTGGCGGGAAACCTATCCGAGCGATAGACATCAACAACAAACGGAATGTAAACAGCATTAACATCTCTTTTCCCTGAATAAAAGCTACGCCAATTCGGGTGGAGAGCGAGCTAGTCAGCGCCAGGAAAACAGATGTATCTTTCGGTTCTCCCCCGCCTCTACACACAGGCGAAAAGTGTTGATTTATTTGATCCGGAAGCACTGTGCCTCGCAGCGGGAGACTGTTCAGTATTTTTTTTTGCTGTTGTTGTTGTTGTTACTATTCACCGTAAATGGGACAAAAGCAAGGGCGGGGTTGATTTAGTCACATTCAGCCGACGCCACCTGGTTCATTCACGTCGATACCGAAGGGGAACAGCTGGTCCTAGTTTGCTTACAGCCTATGATATTAATCGTTAACAACTAGTATTCAAACCTTTTTCTATTCTTCATTCATATATAATTAAATTCTACGCAGGATGAGAATTCCTCATTGCAATGCTCACTACTACCATATAGCTGTATCACCAAGCTCCGGGAAGCAAAAATTGAACTTATCATTATGGTGCCCCAAACTAAGGAAATCACCATCAAATATCATTTAGTATGGCGGTTTGCGATCTGTACACCAGAATTAAAAAGACTGTGCCTGCCAAACAATAAGTAATATAGCATGTATTCCTCATACCTCTCTTCTAAACAAATGGTAACGGAAGCAGGGCCAGCTCGAAACAACCTTTTGCGAACAGTAATATTGATATTTGTGCCAGGTGTTGTCATGTTTTAATTTTTTTTTTTCAGTTCTCACCAGGAACGTAGAAAGTGCTACGTTTTTTTAATAAGCACTATAGAGAATGAGGCTGTTTTATTATGAACCTCAAATATCAGCGTATTATATACAGGTCCATAAAACAGATAATTTAGTATTATTTCGTTAATTAATAAGTAAATAATACTTAAATAAAGACTTAATTAGAATACAGAATATATTCATTACAGAATAATATTTAGTTTGCCGGAATGTGCCTCTGGGATATGTTGATCAGTAATGTTATAACTAAGACAAATGTTCGTGTTGTCTATTCCTGTGAAATGTTTATTTAACATAATCTTGAAATTTATCTATCTCCTCTTGAAACCACTAAAGAACTGAGTTTAATTTGGGGAACTTTTTTACAGAGAATGATGTTTCAAATATATACAGCATACTGTGGCCTACTTAACGTATTTCTGCACAAGTTAGCAAGGACCTGTGACGTGTCCATGAAAGTTTTCTATATTCCTAACAATTTGTGATGTGATAAAAAAAAAAAAATATCTCGATATAGTGGTTGAGCTAATACATTGAATGTAAAACTAATCGTAAGGTACATCTCCGTCTGTATATCACAAATGGGGTTATTTTACTGCTTTATATTTGCCGATGAAGAGTTAAGAACACTGAATGACAACAACATATAAACACAAATAGGTCAGAACTAGTAAAATTAGAACATTCTGACGGTAACACCTGCTAGTGAGGGACTCTATTACATATGCATTAATGTGTTTACACACGCCCAACCACATTTCAATTACGACGGGCAATGGCATTTAGCTATTCCACATACCAGCCGCACGTCCTTCTTTTTTGTTTGAGGTTTCGTGTGCGGGCAAATATACACACTGGGAGGAGGAGACCTTCGCATTCCTCGCGCCCTGCCTATCAGGAACAAATTATTTCGATAAAAAGGCCACCAGTGGCAACTACGATAAAAGTGAATTGTAAGTGGATTGGTAGTATGCTGTCAATAATGGCGTGTATAAGGCATGTAGCCGATAATGGAGTGTGAGTTATTGTACTGGTAGTATGTAGCACGGCATGATGTATTTGCTAAGTAGACGGGTATGATCCATGAATAACAGGAATGGTAGTATTTATAGCCCGTCAATTAATTGTGAGTGCATGGATTTGTAGTATGCTGTCACTAATGAGGTGTATATGACATGTAGACGTGAATGAAGAAGGAGTAACTGTAGTTGTAGTATATACCCTGCTAATAAGGTGTTTTCCGTGTAGGCTGCGGATGGATTATGTGTAACTGCAGTGGTACTATGAGACATCTCATAAGGTTTATGACGTGTTGCTAGAATGATGGAGCAACAGCAGTTGTAGTATTAGACACTTCACAAGGTATATGGAATTTAAGCGAAAAATGGATTACGACTAATTGTAGTATATATCCCTTGCCAAGCACGCCGAGAATGAAGAGGATTCACTGTAGGTGTAGTTCTTAAGCCCTCATAATATGCAGCATTGGCCGAGAATGAAGGAGTAACTGTAGTTGTAGTACGTTCCCCCTCAAAAGGTATATACCGTGTAGGCAGAGAGTAAAGAAGAATTCACTGTAGTTGCAGTACGTAAGCACTCAAAATATGCAGTGTAGGCCAAGAATGAAGAAGGCGTAACTGTAGTTGTAGTACGTTCCCCCTCATAAGGTAAAGGCCGCGTAAGCCGAGAATGAAGAAGGAGTAACTGTAGTTTTAGTACGTTCCCCCTCATAAGGTATATGCATTGTAGGTCAAGAATGAAAAAGGAGTAACTGTAGTTGTAGAACGTTCCCCCTCATAAGGTATATGCAGCGTAGGCCGAGAATGAAGGAGTAACTGTAGTTGTAGTACGTTCCCCCTCATAAGGTATATACCGTGTAGGCTGAGAGTAAAGAAGGAGTAACTGTAGTTGTAGTACGTTCCCCTCATAAGGTATATATAGCGTAGGCCGAGAATGAAAAAGGAGTAACTGTAGTTGTAGTACGTTCCCCCTCATAAGGTACATGCAGCGTAGGCCGAGAATGAAGAAGGAGTAACTGTAGTTGTAGTACGTCCCCCCTCATAAGGTATATGCAGCGTAGGCCGAGAATGAAGGAGTAACTGTAGTTATAGTACGTTCCCCCTCATAAGGTATATGCAGTGTAGGTCAAGAATGAAAAAGGAGTAACTGTAGTTGTAGTACGTTCCCCCTCATAAGGTATATACCGTGTAGGCCGAGAGTAAAGAAGGATTCACTGTAGTTGTAGTACGTAAGCCCACATAAGGTAAATGCCGTGTAGGCCGAGAATGAAGAAGGAGTAACTGTAGTTGTAGTACGTTCCCCCTCATAAGGTATATACCGTGTAGGCTGAGAGTAAAGAAGGAGTAACTGTAGTTGTAGTACGTTCCCCCTCATAAGGTATATGCAGCGTAGGCCGAGAATGAAGAAGGAGTAACTGTAGTTATAGTACGTTCCCCCTCATAAGGTATATGCATTGTAGGTCAAGAATGAAAAAGGAGTAACTGTAGTTGTAGAACGTTCCCCCTCATAAGGTATATGCAGCGTAGGCCGAGAATGAAGAAGGAGTAACTGTAGTTATAGTACGTTCCCCCTCATAAGGTATATGCATTGTAGGTCAAGAATGAAAAAGGAGTAACTGTAGTTGTAGAACGTTCCCCCTCATAAGGTATATGCAGCGTAGGCCGAGAATGAAGAAGGAGTAACTGTAGTTATAGTACGTTTCCCCTCATAAGGTACATGAAGCGTAGGCCGAAAATGAAGGAGTAACTTTAGTTGTAATACGTTCCCCTCATAAGGTATATGCAGCGTTCGCCGAGAAAGAAGAAGGAGTAACTGTAGTTGTAGTACGTTCCCCCTCATAAGGTAAATGCAGTGTAGGCCGAGAATGAAGAAGGAGTAACTGTAGTTGTAGTACGTTCCCCCTCATAAGGTACATGCAGCGTAGGCCAAGAATGAAGAAGGCGTAACTGTAGTTGTAGTACGTTCCCCCTCATAAGGTAAAGGCCGCGTAAGCCGAGAATGAAGAAGGAGTAACTGTAGTTTTAGTACGTTCCCCCTCATAAGGTATATGCAGCGTTCGCCGAGAAAGAAGAAGGAGTAACTGTAGTTGTAGTATGTACTACACTACCTCATAATATGCCTTTGTTGGCCCCCAATGAAGGATGGATGTGTAATTGCTGTGGTAGTATGTATTCCCTTATAACGCGTATGTATGATTGTAGACCGAGAAGGAATCATGAGTAGATAAAGAGTCTCAAAGAGCAAAATGTAACGAAAAGCCTTCGTATTAAAATAACGGTATGTGCAGCTATTTTTTTGGGTTAAGAATTTGATTTTTGGAAGCCAGTACATCCTTTTTTTACTTACAGGTTTTGCTGTTTGTTCCATTGCTCTATGGTGCGCTGGACCTTTCCTTTTGAAAATAATGATTTAATAATATTAGTGAAATATCAGAACTTTTACCAAACTAAATGGTATCCTAAATACCATAGATATTTAGAAATTGTTTTGCAGGCGTTTTCTAAACCTCTGCTCTTTAAATAAAACTCTTGAAGTTCGAAGTACTCTGAATGAAAATAAGGGAAAGAGCTGAACGTCATACTTTGGCTACCAGAAGTTTAGGTATTTGTATTATATACCATGGTATGCTCGAGAGAGAGAGAGAGAGGATTACCTCTGTAGTCGTGAGCCTGTGAGAGGGGGGCTGTGGTTTTAAATTCAGGGGAAGGAGGTTAGTTTCATCTAAGTTGATGCAGGCTAGCCACAGGACGAGCTCCGCGCAAACTTTCGCCTCTAAAGCCCTCCCTGGGTCCTCGTTAGCTCTGGGTCAACTGTCGCCACTTGGACTCACATAATCTACTGGCAAACTTTAAGGATCGCTCGCATTTCTCAATATCATCCATTTGAGCTGTCATCCAAGCTTAAACTGCCTTTTGATCTCGTCGGGCGAATTCATTCAAGCTCCTAAAGTGGCCTTTTTGATCTCCTATTCACAATTCAACGAAGATTAATTGGTTCAGTAACTTCCCCTTAATAGCATAATTGTACCAAAGGAGCGTTGAAGTGCATCTGCTGTAAACAATGTCAAATGTTACCAGGTTAGAGGAGCACGGTAAAATGTAGTTGGTGTTCAATTAACTGGTTTCTATAGAACACATGTTATTCCGTTCAAACATAATTCTCAATTAAGCAAAATTATACAATGATGTTTGACAAAATTTGTAACTATTTATATGCATATATCTGTTTATATGCCGTCCTAGATTTATATATATATATATATATATATATATATATATATATATATTTACTAGCTAACGTAGCCGGCTTCGCTCGGGAATAATTAGAGTCTGAATGTTGATGATATTTTGTAGTTGGCAAGTCTACAATGTGTGCAACTACACTTCCCGTCTGGGCTAATAGTATTCCCGTAAGGGTTGGGTAGGGGACTATTATATAATAGAAATTTTAGTTTTAAACAATAAATGAAAATTAGACCCTAATCAATCCCTCTCCACTGTTTAACACACCATGAATAAATCATATTATCATCATGGATAGTATTTATTGTAATTAAGTCATCTATAACACATATTTTCTCTCAAAAACCATCCAAATTATATGCATAATAGTAAATGCGAGTAGAAAAAAAAATACATTTCACAGGAAATTAGTTAATACAATTAACTGTGTTAGCCTACCGCTCTCGCTTCAGTGTTATCAACATTGCATTACTTATATTCCTATATTTCATATTGGAAAGAATTGATGAGCATATCAATATTTCTACCCAAATTACCGAAAAAAAATGTATAAAACAAAAGTTACTCTAAATAACAAAATACACGTTTGCCGAAAAACAAATAGATAATGAAGTATCGCGAATTTTTATTTCAGAACTCCCTTAAAGCCCTGAAACCCGTTAGTACGTAAAAATTTTAATATAGCTTATAAACATGGAAGAGTTAAAGTTAAATCACGTACCGAGTTTTATTAAGTTCGGTTCAATAGTTATATATATATATATATATATATATATTTATATATATATATATATATATATATATTGTTAGGGAGTGAATATTATAATGAGCGTTATATTTATATCTCTTTGTAATTGCAAGATATAGGGTTAGGTGTAAAACATATGTTTTGCAAATTCATGAGATATGCTACTGTTTGGTAGTCATGAGTTGAAGAATAAAGAGACACATTCTGATAAAACAAGCTAAATCTTTTTTTGTGCTTAAGAACATATATAAAAAAATATTTTTTCTGTAATCGTTGAATAATGGTAACATTACTAAACTGAAATGAGTGAAGAAAGTGAAACATTTTGCAATAGAGTGAAGAAAGTGAATTACCTTCTTAATTAGTAATAAGTATAAATTAAAAAATAATTTGAAGTTGGAAATTAAATGCTTTTAATTGTTTCTTAACATTGTAAGAATTTATTTTAACAAAATAAATTGAAATGTGAATGAATTATTGGTGGAAATAATCAATATATTTTAAAATTTAAATATAATAATAATTACCTTCCTTGTTTATAACCTGCACTTGTTTATAACTGCACTACTTCACAATCATCACTAGTTGTTTTATAACTATGCTTATAACCTTTCACAACCATGCTTATAACCTACCAACAACATACCATAATCTTCACAACATCCTAATTTTGTTCATATTCTGGTTAGATCTGATCATGTATTACACGATTACAGAAAAAATTTAATATTACACTCGTGACGAAAGTAGAATTTACAACTCTCGTGAAATTACCACACTAGCTTCGCTCGTGTGGGTAAACGTTTCACTCGAGTTGTAAAATGATCTACTTTCGTCACTTGTATAATAAATAACTATTTTTGTTTCAGAACTTAAATGATATTCAAATTGTTTTTAATAAATATAATTTATAACGAAACCAAGTGGATAAGGTATGTCGTAGAGCATCTAATTATCATTATTTTTAACTTTAGCTTGAGAGATTTATTCTCAGTTTCTTAGGAATAAATTAAAATCCTTATTACATTAACATTTTTGATTATTAACATGGACTGAAATTTTACGGAATTCGTTTGATACAACAATACATAAATAAATTAATTCTGCGATTATATCGTGGATAGAAAAAAAAAGTAAATTATAGACAGTAGCACAGATTAATCTCTGCAGTGTAAATTATCTTACATGGCGCCTTCCATCGGTCACGTTTCGATATGACGAGCGAATTTTTCTGAATGACATCCATTCCTACAAATAGCATTCAATGACTGATAACAGGAAACCATGTGGCGACAACCTAATCCTAAAATTATATCTTAAGTAATATATGCTAAGAAGAATTTCAATTGAGAAAAATATTATTAAGATTCAAGTTGGTCGATTATTTGTCTTACTTATCAGAAAGATGTTTCTTGTGGTTGACAAGACGATAGCAATATCAAAGTTATATCGAGGTAAGTTCATATTAACTAAAAATACACTAAATTTCAAGGTTAATAATTTTAAGATAAGGTATTCTCTTATACTTAAGAGGAATAAATAAAAAAACGACTTTTCTTCAATAAGCCGCTTAATGTTTAATGTAGGTTTAAATACCGGAAATCTTATTTTTGCAAGACTCCTAAAAATTAATAAAAGGACCCACCCCCAAAAGAAAAAAAATGTTTCTCAATAAACAGGCGATATTAACAACATATTAATAAACATTTTTAGGGAAATCATATGTTTTGGAGTTTTAATTTCCAATTAAAAGCCATATTAAAATAAAACTCCAAAACATACGATTAATTGAAGTAGCTATTCAAATCAAATTTATTGCCCGACGAAGATGGACGCCTTTCCATCGAAAATCTGCAGAACAACAAAAATTCCAACCGCTGGAGCAGAAAGCCGAAGTCCTCAATATTTATATATATATATATAAATAATATAATATAATGATACATGTCCGTTAACGATTTAGCTACCGCAATTTTAGTGTGATCATTACCAAACTTAATTTTTTTTTTTTTTTTTTTTTTTTTTTTTAAAAGGTAAAGTTCATTAAAACCTGAGTTAGAGGGAGGGATTTCGAAAATCCTTAATATACTCGTTATTATACGTCGGATCGAAAAATTATATAGAACCAATCTTGTTGAAAATGCAGTGTTCTATTGATGTTGTTGTGTACGTTTTGTCATTGTTTTGAGTATTAACTGATATATTTGTATTTAATAGTTTTTGGGCTAAAGCAAACACCTACTCCTGCTAATGTCATATGAACAATAATCTATAATACTAAGAAGCACTTTATATGAAGCCTAAACATCAAATATTGTTCTTATTGAACTTTAACATTATGAGATAAATACTCTCTATACAATAAATAATCTGTTCAGTTAACACAATCAACCCGTGGCGGACTTTTATGAAATGAAGAGTTTAATTACAGAACCTGCTATTAATTAGAATCACGTGCTAGAGCTACAAGTCATTCAATTAGATTTTCTTGAAGACGGATAGGAATGATGGATGAGTAGTATAGAAAGTTAACAAATGCGTCCATCAACGGTGATTACTTTACTCAAGAACATATTTCGTCATACGACCACCTGCTATTACCAAGTCATATAAAAACATATGGTATTGGAAAATACGGTTCTAAAAAGATTTTATATATCGTATACTCAGGTTGAATGGTAATTTTTGAAGAAGTTCTTCAATTTGCTCCTACTTTGGGAGATGACAAAAATGAGATCTATCCTGTTTCATGTTAAACTAAATATCAAGTTCGTTAGCGCCTGATATCAGTCCAGGAGGAGGAAAGGGGATGTAGATGGAGCTGTCTTATTACAAGTTGTTTCTAAAAATGATAAACTACCAATCTTATTGCGAATAAGATTTCCTACAAGGCTTATTCTATGCTTTTATTCTCAATCTCTAATATTAACTGAGTAATTCAGATTTTTTTTTTTTTTTTAGGCTTTATGAAATGTCTATACCACTAGCAATATGTTAAGCTTGTAGTTTAAGCTTTAAATCGATATATTGTTTATAAGGATCAATAAAAAGGCCTTGCTCTCTACTATTGTTTTTAATTTTATGCAAAGTGCATTTTCGGAGTCAGCACTCCATCGTCCAGTGCCTGCTGATTATAGCTGTGTAGCCTGGACAACAACAGTCGGGCAACAGATTCCAGAGGTATATTGTTCACATCAAACAAAAAGAGAGAGGTGAGGGCTTAGGACAAGTGTTAAATGAAAAATTCATAATTTCTGTGTTCTTAGGCGTTGATTTGAAAAATACTACGTAGCCAGTTCTTACCAAAATCCATTACTAAAGTTTTGTTTAAGCAGATTTGCCTTAATCAGCTTTTGAGTTTATACTCACTACGCGATTTTCCAATAATGTTTTCGAATGTAAATCTATCCTAACAAGGATCGGACAAAATTGAGGACCTTTCAAAACTATATATATTGAAGGCAAACATCCGACCTTTGAGAGGGGAGGGATGGAGAAGGAGAATTTTGAAACTTCGAAATATCTCCATTACTATCCATCGGATCGTTAAGTCTTATAGAATCGATTTTATTGCAAACTTAATCTATCTATAAATGTTGTTATGTGAATGTTATCACTATGCTGAATATTAACCGAGATATTCCCATATTTTAGTTTATGGCCATTTGTAAACACCCACTCTCAGCCATGTGATATTAAAAATAAGCTGTTTTATCATGAAACACTTCACGAAATTAAATTTTCATTGAAGTTTTTCTTTGTGAGATACGTGGAAATATGTTATGAGATGGCTTCATCAATTATGATTTATCGTTTTTTTGCTCGAAAATGTTTATTTGATCTTTACATCATTCAATATTTAGCCGTTCCAGTCAACTCTATTATTGGCTGAAATCAAACCAAGAATACTGGGGGTCTAGAGGGAGAATGAGAAAATTCAAAATATCTCCCTTAACTTTGAGTTACAGAACATTATTAGAGTTAAACGTTATAGAACCAATAATGATAAACTATTGATTTTACACAGTTCTTATTCTATGAACTGTTTGATAAATCACGTATCCCTCCCCCCACTCGCCCGCTGTTTTCTACTCATCGGTTTTTTACCTAAAAATAGAGAACACGTGGTAAGATGAGATCACAAGCGTGTTAAATCAATAAATGGAAAATCTGCTTAGCCTAAGCAGTACCTTGCTTGACAGACTTTTCTCTTAACTCGGATCTATACCGAGATAAATAAATTCTTTACTTTTTAGCCTTCTGTAATTAATTTTCACATCACATCTGAAGCATTGAACATATAATGTTTAACTTCAATTTCAAATGCTATTTACATAGGGTTTTTTATTCTATTAGAAATGGAGAATATTTGTTTTTAGATGAGCAAGGTGTCCAGCATTTGTGAAGTCTGCTGCTTTGTATAAGCAGCTGCAGCCTGTTTAGCAGATTTCCCTTAAGGGAAATCAGCTAACGAGGTCGTACTCATGACGCGATTTTCGAAAATTTTCTTCAAATGTCCATCGATCCTATCCAGGAGAAGACGAAAATGAGGTCCGTTCAAAATTATATATATATATATATATATATATATATATATATATATATATATATATATATATATATATATATATATATATATATATATATGTCTGTTACCGCTCTAGCGGTCGCAATTTTTGTTTAATCATTACCAAACTTGATATTTAGTCGTTTTATGTAAAAAGACAGATCTAGTTCGTTAATGGCTGAAATCGGACCTGGGGGAGGGGTTAGAGGGGAGGGTTTTGGAATATTCGAAATATCTCCGTTACTATGCGTCGGATCGAACAATTGTATAGTATCAATCGTATTGCAAATTAAATTTAATATAAATATTGTTATAAACATGTATTCTCTATCTTGATTATTAACCGAGATATTTGCATTTGTATTAAATGTGGGGGAGGCGAAAGTGAGTTTCCCACCAAAAGCTAGTTTGGCCGTTTTCATAACTGTTTGGCTCTCGTACAATTTCTCTATTGTAATACTTCACGGGGGAAATCTGCTTCGTGTACGCAGCTCCTGCGTGACGGACTTTTTTAAAATTCTAGTAGCTTATATTTGTAAAATAAAATATTAAATTCAAGATCCTCATGCAAATTTAAGACAAACCATATCCTTCTGTTGCAAGCTACTCTTTTCATATTAGTGTATGAACAAGGAGTTTGATATTATCGAAAAATGACTTTTGCATCAATTCTGATCAAATTATTTAAATACTCATATTTATTTGGAAATACACGTTTTGGATAGATAAAACCTAAAAGCTATAGCATAATATTAGATGTTAGTTAATCTAATGGGACGATGAATGGTATATTGTGAGAACTACAGAGGAGGCAGGCGACCGGACACCTCTCTGCTAAAGTCAGCAGGGATCATGTTCTTCCTTACAGATCAGCTGGCTCATCGTTTCTATTGTTCATGCTTTCACCGGTTACCAACTGGACTCTAGTCTCTATCAATAGATTCCATTACCCTACTGTTTCAACATTTAGCTACTTTAATCATTTAGGTTAAGGCAGAAAAATGTACGAATACAATCAACGAAAAGTTTACAAAACTCTTGTTTTGTCTCCCAATACAGATCATATGGGTTAAATTTTAAGTAATTTAAATTATGACACTTTTTTTCTAAAAAAAATATTATCTATTTAAGTCCATTTTTTGCTACTATGGCTAATTGGGGGGATATTTACAGGTTACCACCATTTTAGCAGATTCCCCTTAGGAGAAATCCGCTATTGAGGTTGTACTCATATTTAATAGTTTTATGTAAAAAAACAGATCAAGTTCGTTATGGGCTGAAATCCAACCAGTGGGGGGGGGGGGTTAGAGGGGAGGAATTTCGAAAATTCTTAATATCTCCGTTATTACGCGTCGTGTCGGAAACTTTTATAGAACCAATCTTATTGTAAATGTAATGATTCTACAAATGCTGTTATGTACGTATTTTCACTATCTTGATAATTAAACCAATATATTTGTATTTTATAGTTTTTGGCTTTGAGTACAGCCTCCTCCTACTCATGTCGCATTCACAATAAGCTGTTATATTATGAATAACATTATTCGCTCAAATATTGTTCCCGTTGGACTTTTACTTTTTGAGATAAATGCAAATGCGTGCCACACCTGGGAAATCAGCTTAGTTTACGCCCCTGCGTGACGGACTTTTCTAGTCAAGGTGGGACTAAGGATTTTATTTAATGAGTTATAGTCACTAAATGAATTCCAGGCAGGAATTGGATTTTTTTTGCTATCACCTACTTCCTCAATTTGTTTTTCGTTTTAATAACTTTGTAGAAAAATCCAATAAATTAGCTTCTACAAGGGTGTTATATTCTTTGAAAATATATTTATTTCTTGTTTCGACTTATGAGCTTCATATATTAGTAATTTCCCTCCTACGCCACTTAAGAGGTTTTATAATAACACATAGTATGTTATTATAAAGACATGTGCGATTGTGCACATAATGAGGAGTCAATACGACGAGAAACTAGCCTACCAAATAAAAAAAATATTTAAAGTACACTTTTTTCTATATTATATATAACTCTGATTTGGTCATCTTGAGGACTCCCTTGTACCACCATTAAATAAAATTCATGAACAATAACTATTGCACCAAATCAATTGAAAGTGATATACGATTTCTCTGTTCTATTGAATCTGGCCAAAAAATGCGTTAGAAGAAAATTAATAGATATTTTTACGAAAAAAAGGACTTCCAAAAATGTTCTCTAACAGGTACTTACAGAGAAATTTGCAATTTTTAATTTCGCCCCTCCAATACCCTACCCCCACCTCAATTGATTTCAATCAGTGCAGATCTAATTGTCACTACAGACCTACATATGTAATTATAAAATTCTTGGGCGGTAGTGAGTTATCCGACATATATACAGACTGATGGGTTTAAGAAGGTTCAAAGCGGATATTTTGTTGAAATCTAAAAACTGGCATTTTCCGCTGTTACAATAGTTATTTTACTTCATACCAGAAAGTAGAAAAGCGTTTGAAATAGAGTAAATAAAAAATTAATCAAGTTTCTGAATTTAGGCTTTAATCAAGTTTTTTAGTAGGGCTTTAATAACCACAATCCAACTTTGAAAAAGTAAAGGTTGTCTGAAACTGTCAGGACTCGAGCAATTCGAAATGATTCGGGAAAAAAGTTGGTTTTTATTGGCCTATCATAGCTATATCATTCTACATATCATTTTATAGCAGTATGCCCAGTGCTTAGTGAATTTAGCAAACAGTTCCTTGGCTCATCAAAATTTAGCCAAAATGAATTTATTCTGTTTTTGAATGACAAACATTGACAGGCCCTTTATAAATATCTATGTGTTGCACAGAGATATACGAAGTTACTAGTAGTTGAGAATAATGGATACGTTTTTCTATTTAGTATCTTTTTTCTTTTATTTGTAAATAAATATTAATAATTAGTTTATTTTTAAATATAGAATCCTTATAAAAGATTATTTTTTTTATTTAGAATATTGTAATATTATGTTAATGTTATGTTTATTTATCTATATAGCAATAATCAATCATTCTGATTAATAATTTAGTAAATAATGGTCGTAATCAACAGACGGACTTATGAGTCCATGCTTATGTATGTTATATATAGTATAAGGACAGATATTATTATGATAACTTAATTGTATATTTAACTTGTAAATTATTTTAAATTTCAAAATAAACAAATTGTTTTATTATTATTATTAGTTATATCATTCTATATTTTATACATTACCAAAAGTATATGATCCTTCTCATGCAACTGATAAATAGCAAACTTTTTTACTGAAAACGATTTTCAAATTCTTCTTTATATTTCTAAAACAATAATGAAGTTACACACCTTGTATATTATTTATTTTTCTTTATCTCTTTCTATAAAAAAGAAAACAAAACGTTATTCTAAATGGATTGCACAACACATAATCACGGTATTATTGAAGCTTTAAGTAGTAAATAAAAGAATGCCATTACACGAGGACTAAATTATTAATATTGTCATAAATAATCGTCAGAAATTTAAGACAATTACTGCATAAGTAATTGAATTATGTAATCAGCAAGTAGATGTGATAGTTCATGGAAATCGGACTTTTTTCTTATTAAGGAATTGCTTGAGCATAATATTTCTCGATAAGCTAACACAAAGAGCCAATCAATCACGAAGTTACTCATCACTGAGTTATTTGCCATTAGGGTTGACGTGTTTCTGCGTCAAAGTATGATGACGTGTAAGAAGTCTATTTTCAGAAAAAAAAAACTATGCACACAAATTATTTTAAACGTATCAACGCCAAACGATATTTTGCTTTCAAAAATGGGTAAACAAAAACGATATTCTGTGACGTATGTTAAATTACTTTATTTTTACAAAAGATTACAAAAGTCCTCAGAATTCTTGCACCACATCAGTAATTCCTACAATATCCGTACAATATCATAACCTAATAAAGTCGGTCACGCAGGGGCTGCGTAAACTAAGCAGATTCCCCACGTGTAGTTTTACAATAGAGAGATTTCACGAGAGTTAAGAAAACGGCCGACCTAGCTTTTGGCGGGAAACTCACTCTCATCCGTTATCCACCCCAGTTTCATAAAATTGCAAATATCTTGGTTAATATGCAAGATAGAGAATAAATGTATATAACAATATTTATTGTAAATTTAATTTTCAATAAGATTGATTTTATACAATTTTTCGATCCGACGTATAGTAACGGACATATTTCAAATTGTAGAAAATCCTCCAGTCTAAACCTCCCCTCCCACTAGTCTAATTTCAGCCATTAACGAACTTGATCTTTATTTTTACATAAAACGACTAAATATCGAGTTTGGTAACAATCAAACAAAAATTGCGACCGCTAGAGCGGTAACAGACAAATATATATATATATATATATATATATATATATATATATATATAAAGTTTTGAAAAAACCTCATTTTCGTCATCTACTTGGTAGGGTTCGATGAACATTTGCAGAAGAATATCGAAAATTCCGTCATGAGTACAAACTCAATAGCTGATTTACCTGAAGGAAAATCTGCTAAAAAACTTTAAGCACCAAATAGAGTTTTTCGCTACAGCTGGGATTACATTTCACTGTAAATCCATTTTGTTGCAGCTTTAGTGAAAAGGCAAAACGTCTTCAATAAAGATTTTTATAAAAATTAACTGTCAAAGCACTTTCGACGGAGTGCTTGTTAAGGCAATTAATGTAATACCTATGACTAATATGACAACAATAAATACAAGAAAGAGTTCAACGCATAAATAAATATTTAAAACAAAATCATTAAGTCTAAATTATACTCCATATATTTCACAAACAACCTAAATAACCTTGTAAAATTTATTTTGTAGATAATAAGAAGAGATAAAAGGAGAGAGCACTTCATCAAAACGTTTTGATTCTATAATAAGTCCTTATTTTTAAAGTTTACCCTTTTTTTACAACCTCCAAAATAATTCACTTCCATCTGCCAGAAACCAACTTTCTTTATAGTTATCCAGAATTATTAACTTGGCGATTTTAATAAGAATAATTATACAGTTTGTTTACATTGTTTTAAAGTAAGTTATACATTTCAGAATCACAAATTAATAAAAGTATGAAATTCGAAATGCGGTAGACACAATCGTCATTGAGTAAGATGAAAGTATTTATAAGTTAAAGGGCAGAGGTTTAAAAGTTAGAAGTTTAAGAGTTCAGGGTTCAGTGGTAAATGGTGAAGGGTTTGGGGGTTTACCCCTTTCAATGCTTCAAAAGTCTTGGCGAAATTTGTTAATTCCAATGAAACGCCTGGACTATATCATACTACGACAATAGTGTATTTCCTGTTAGGAACTACACTGAAATGATTTGAAAAATGAAAATAATAAGTAAATAGAAATGATTACCTATTCAGATATAATGTCAATTGGTGTGAAATTAAATACTATAACAATTTTAAAGAAAAATACATAGTAAGGATTGAGGAAAAATCGTCCGTCACAGAGGCAGTAAAACAGTTTCTCCACTATTTGGAGTCATTCACTCACGGGTACCGCCCTCAATATTCTCTTTTTTCAATATTTCTTCTTTAGAAAGGATCAAAAAAGATAATTTGTAGGCATTTTTATGACAATCGAAAACGGTAAAATAAAATAGATAGGTATTGAGTATTTTTTATTTATTTTTACACTCTCTCTTCATACCCGCTCCCTCCCTCCAACTAAGAATTCAGTCGGAGGGGAAGGTGTAGTGATAGATGTTACTATAGCCCTAATTAAAAATTTAATTTAATTTAATATTTTAAGCTAGTCGTTTTTGGGTTAAGCTAGATGCATTCAGACGTTACGGCAAAACGTGGATGATTCTAGGGGAGGCAGAAACGATTAATTACTGAAAACTTTTAAAACCGAAATTTTTGGAGGATTCAATATTTCCAATTTTCTAGTGGAAATTAGTAATAAGGCTCGTCCCCGAGGTGTTTTGCTTAAAGTTAGCGAATTTCTGACTTCGTGTAATTATACGCTGATGATGTCAGTTAACATCCAAAACTCCCGTAATCCAGCAATGAAAAGCCTATGGAAACAGGACTTGGAAAATAGACTAATAAATACTTTGTCACTTTTGTAGATTTATTATGCACGCTACGGATGGAGCGCCTATTTGTGGATAGTAATAGAACGATTCAATTCCATGGACTAGTGAACAACGAAACCTGCATTATACGCGGAGACCGCAGTTGTGCACAACACTAAAATCCAGAGTGTGGGAACAAGGTCATATGGTAGTAACACTCAGGGTTTACAACTTGTTTGATAGAGAAACTAATCGTACATGAATAACAATTCGAGTGGTTAAGAGCTTGATTTAGTGTAGCGGGATTTCGAACAGACCTCGTTGGACATTCCAAGATATTTTAGGCAAACGGATTCTACTAAAATAGTGGTGATAAATATTTTTTAAGACCTTTATGTTTTCGAAATTCCCCACTCTAGCCCCTCCCCCTCTCACTTGTCCGATTTCATCCGTTAACGTACTTGATCTTTCTTTTTACATAAGACGATTAAATACCGAGTTTGGTGACGATTAAACAAAAATTGCGACCGCTAGAGCGGTAAGAGACAAATTTATAACTGTATATATATATATATATATATATATATATATATATATATATATATATATATATATATATACAGTTATGAACGGACAGATTTGAAAAAACCTCATTTTCATCATCTCCTAGTAGGATCGATAGACATTTGAAGAAAAATTTTGAAAATTGCGTCATGAGTGCGACTTCAATAGCATATTTCCCTTAAAGGAAATCTGC
This sequence comes from Riptortus pedestris, assembly GCA_019009955.1. NCBI lineage: Eukaryota > Metazoa > Arthropoda > Insecta > Hemiptera > Alydidae > Riptortus > Riptortus pedestris. The sequence goes on along the minus strand of CM032230.1, from coordinate 77,750,696 downwards.
TAATAAGATTATTATAAAACAGAAATTGTTAGAAAATACAATAATTCATCCATCAAGAACTGGTTTTGTACCTAAATGTTTTTTTTGTTTTGTTTTTTTTGATTTTGCATGAAATTTGATTCAATTTTCAAGCACACCATCATCAATTACCCGATACATAGTCTGCTTACGGTATATTACCGATTTATCAGAATGGCATTATAAGACCTATTATTTTGGTTGTATACATTAAAATCTGAATATGAGATCCCGTTGTGCATGCCTAAAATTAGATGTCAATTAAAGAATTCTTCGGCTAGTAACATTTAACGCTAAACATGTTTACATGAGAAATTTTAAAATATTTCTAAATATCTGTATGGTCGCTGTTAAGTTTGTAAATACTGGATGTGGCTGTATTATAACTTCTTTTTATTTGCTTATTCGTTTATTTGTTCCGCACCATACTCTACGATAATACTTTAATAATGTAGGTAGTAAGAGTTTTATAATATTATATATTTTTACATCAATTCTGTTAATATGATTAAAATTTCACATTGATTCCGTTCTAAATGATTTAATATTCTACGTATATTTTCTGCGGGAACGTACTGGAATTACAAGGTTTTTATTCACAGTTGACAACGTGAATTCTATCAATAACATAAGTATCGATAGGATTCACCTTGTGAACTCTGACAACCTCCGTTACATTTAAATGTCGTGCGTTTCCTTCCCAAAGCATATAAGTTATTAATTCTAAAGTCAATGAGCATATGGTAAATGTAGCTAAGGCGCTAACTGCTTTTCTTTCCCGCCTAAAATGAATGTTTACGTAATTTTACGTTATCAGTAGTTTAGTAAACAACAGGGGATTTATGCTTGGACGCACCTCACATTTCTCAGATTTTTATCACTCTTAGGTCCAATCCAATCTCTATTTCCCATATTTTTAGAAGATTTACCTTAAGGGAAATCAGCTATTGAGGTTGTACTCATGACGGAATTTTCGAAATTTTTCTTCAAATGTCCATCGATCCTACCTAGTAGATGACGAAAATGAGGTCCGTTGAAAACTGTATATATATATATATATAATATATATATATATATATATATATATATATATATATATATATGTTACCGCTTTAGCGGTCGCAAATTTTTGTTTGATCGTTACCAAACTCGATATTTAGTCGTTTTATGTAAAAAGAAAGATCAAGTTCGTTAATGGCTGAAATCGGACGACTGGGAGAGGGGAGTTTAGAGGAGAGGATTTTCAAAAATTCAAAATATCTCCGTTACTATTCGTCGGATCAAAAAATTGTACAGAATCAATCATATTGCAAATTAAATTTGTTATAAATATTGTTATACACATTTATTCTCTATCTTGAATATTAACCGAGTTATTTGCATTTTTATTAAATTTGGGCAGCTAACGGACGGGTCTTTCCCGCCAAAAGCTAGTTCGGCCGTTTCCTTAACTGCTCGACTCTCGTGAAATTTCTCTAATGTAAAACTTCACGTGGGAAATCTGCTTAGTTTACGCAGCCCCTGCGTGACGGACTTTTTTGCTTACTTCTTACGAAATTTACAATCATCCAACTGGATATTCATATTCATTGCCCGTAGAAAAATTCGTCAGTAGAATTTTCTATTAGAGCCCGAACGCTGGTTTGGAATAAAAACCTCCGTAATTCCTCTACGTTCCCGCAGAAGATATATGTAGAATATTAATTCATTTCGAACGGAATCAATGTGAAATTTTAATCACATTAACAGAAGTAATGTGCTATATTAATTTATATTATGAAACTGTAATGTTTTAATACCACTTATATTATTAGAGTATTATTGTAGAGTAGGTAGCATTCTTTTCACCATTGATGCGGAACAAATAAACGAATAAGCAAACAAAAGGAAATTATAATACAGCCACAGCGAGTATTTACAAACATAACAGCGAGCATTCGCCTATTTAGAAGTATTTTAAAATTTGTCAAGTAAGCATATTTAGCGTTAAATTTTACATGCCTAATTTTAGGCATGCATAACGGGATCTCATTCAGATTTTAATGTATACAATCGAAGTAATAGGTCTTATAATTCCGTTCTGATAAATCGGTAATGTAAGCAGACTATGTATCGGTTAATAGATGATGGTGGACTTGAAAATAGAATCAAATTCTATGCAAAATATTTACCGCTAACTATGCTTGATATATTATAAAACTATAGTCCAACTATTTCCATCTGGAATAGTAGTGGCAATTGTTCTTCAAGCCAAATTTTAATTACATAAATGTAATTTGAGATCTGATCTTTTTCAACATGCAGAAAGAAAAAAAAACGAACCCTTAGGTACAAAACCAGTTCTTGATGGAAGAATTAATATATTTTCTTACAATTTCTATTTTATAATAATTTTATTTGTAATGTGATGAGCCATTATCGGACAAAAAAGTCCGTCACGCAGGAGCTGCGTAAACTAAGCAGATTTCCCGCGTGAAGTTATACAATAGATACATCTACATACCGGCAACACTACACCACAGTGAACATTAAGTGAATAAATACAAACGATAATAATAAACCTCCCGACGGCATCTGAAATGTAAACAAACAGTTCTGGCAACTTCTTACCGGAAAGAAAAAACAATTACTGTAATATATCTGAATATAACATATTAATTTGATTGAAAACTATTTACTATAGCTATTACTGAAATTTATAACGAATCAGAATAACTATTATCTCAATCAATCAAATTTAAGTCCAAAAACTGAATGCTGAAAACTGAAAAATGCAAACATCTCAGTTAATATTCAAGATAGAGAATTAATGTATATAACAATATTTATAGTGAATGTAATTTTCTATAAGATTGCTTCTATACACTTTTTCAATCCGACATATAGTAACGGAGATATATCGAATTTTAAAAATTCTCCCCTTCTAAACATCTCCCCCCTCTCATTCTGGTCCGATTTCAGCCGTTAACGAACTAGGTCTTTCTTTTTACATAAAACGACTAAATATCGAGTTTGGTAACGATTATACAAAAATTGCGACCGCTGGATTCTTTAACAGACACACACACACACACACATATATATAGTCCTTGAGGGAATCCGATTTGGATCATCGTTGAATGATATCATCTTTATGAAACTCAGGATGTAGCAGTTGGATAAGTTATATTTCGAAGTGTATAATGGTACAGTACGTATGGTAAGTGGTAAACGAATGCAGTTGATATGAAGGCTATACGGGCCGAGAATGTAACACACTTAATCATATTCATTAATGGCTAAGTGCTACAATCTTGGAGGACCTGGACCTCTGCCTTGACTAGTGGCCTCCACAAGTTCTACTTAACATATTCCTGCCATATCTGCCTCGGGCGCTCTCTCTGGCTACACCATTTTTTAACACAAATATATTAAAGGATTTTCTTTACTATTCAAATGAAATAGAAATAAGAAATGTTGACTTTAATACGAGCTAATCCCCGTCATTGTGAAGGTCTAACACATAAACAGATAAAAACTTGGAAATTATATATTTTGCCACAATATACCATGCATTAAACTAGCATAATTTCTTAGAAGAAAAACGAAAATAAAAAATAATAATGCAGAGGTATTAAATTAAATAAAAGTCCTGTTTCATGGGGAGAGAGAGAAAAAAATGAGCTTTTAATAAGAAACATCAGAAAAAAAAGATGATCTAGATAACTACTCCCTTTACATTATATTTCTTTTTATTTATCTTTTTTTTTCTATAAGCTCGTGGCTTATCTTTAATTGATTCCTGTTCATGGGCTTAGAAAAAAGCCTTTTGAGTTTGGAAAACACTTTGATCCCCACCAACGAGCACGATGAAAACGGATTAACGAAATTAAAAGAAGGGATTGAAGAGAACTTTTTTTTTTCTTTTTTGTTGAAGCCGGTAAGCCGTGGCTCGTAAATGCTCACATAAACGGCCGGGGGGAAATTTTTATCATGAGAAACCATTTTACACGGCGGCAATTCAGTTTCTTTAAATGGAAGTAAAGTTGCATTTAAACTCTAAGTATCAGTAGTACTTGTAACGAATCCACATGCTGCGAACCGAACTGGGAAAGTCGTTTATATTTCCCTTTGATATGTTTGCACGATTTCTCTTCGACTTCATTACATATAGTTCCAGACTTGAGTAAATATGAGATCATCTCCTATTAATTCTGAGTCACGCAACATGGCGTGAGTCAGTGAAATCAGGAGAGGTAACATTTTTATAAAAACCAGCACATTTCTCACATCATGCCATCGTTGAATTAAATGGATTAGGGCTAAAATAACTGTGTTTAGCCCTCTTGCTCGTCTCACGTAATGTAAACGACAAACGGGTTAGGCGAACACGTTTCGGAGAGAGGGGAAAAAAAGTGCATCTCAGTAAGGCAATAAACAGTTTGAGTGTTGGGGAGCTGCCTTCCAGACCAGTAAATAACGTCATATGCCCCGAGGCGACCGGCAGTGACCAGATCAGTCAAGTCGAGCAGAAAATTGCTGAGGGAAACCACATTTAACTAACACTGATAATTTCAAATTGCAAGTCTTGGAAGCGGGTGTCTTCAGAGACATTATTTAATTAGCAGATTTCCGTTAAGGGAAATCAGCTATGGAGGTTGTGCTCATGACGCGAATTTCCAAATTTTTCATCATATATCCATTAACAACGATTTCATCAACATAGGCAACGACGAAAATGTCGTCTGTATGTGTAGTACTTATTTAGAGGCAGATTAGTAATCAGTCTCGTGAACAGGTAATCCTGATTTTCACAGGACCGAACAAGGGATTACGAAGGTCAAAAGAACATGCAGTGGTTTGCCATTACCCGTCAGACCAACCACCAATAAAGGCATCATGAGGAAAATTCCGTTAGCGCCAGTAAAGGCATAATTGGAGAAAATTCTATTCGGAAATACAATTCTTGGAGTTGTTAGACAGCCATCCCTCGGTAGCCTGTAATCTGCATAAGCTGACTAATAATAGGTATTAGCCATTACGATTATGCAGTCTACAACTTTAATCTACTCTCCAGTCTTGCCCCATTGACATCTTGTAAGTGAGAATATACACACACACATATATATATATATATATATATGTGTGTGGGCGCTCCATGTATATATATATATATATATATATATATATATATATATATATTACCAATCTTATTGCATATTTTCCATAAAACTTTTTCAATATACTTTTTCTATATCTCAAATATTACCCCAGGTCTTTATATTTTCTAAATTTTTAGCCTTCAATAAGCCCACTTCATCTTTAGTCATTGCAAATTGCCCTGGTGCTTAAGATATTTCAATTTCGGACAAGGTACTAATACCATTTTTGTAATTTCTATAGTTCAAACCATTATACAGTAGATTACCTGAACATGAGCAGAACATAATTTTCAACACTATATGACATCATTTTCCTTTGTCCATTAAAACACAGGCATTATTTGTCAAATCCATTCCCTAAATATTGTCGACAAATAAGATTAAATGAAACTCCCACTATTTTTAGACAAGTAGCCCACACTAAAGATTTCGATTCAGAAGAATAGTTCATTTTATCTAGTTGCCCGTATAGTATTTTTACCTGATTCTTATTGACACCAATAAACTTATTTTAAGTTTAACAAAAAGAAGAAAAAAACTATCTCCAGATCTCATAAACACTCTTGATTGGCTTAGAGCAAACTTTTTGCCTTCCTGGGCATTTACAGTGCTAAATTTAAAATAATTCTCCTAAGTCAATATAAAAACCTTACACTAAAAAAAAAAAAAAAAAAAAAATATATTATAAGCCTCAACCAATGTGGTAAAGTTTGGTTATAGTCTTTATTTGTTTCAAACTTCTTCTCAAATTTCCTCTTTTAGATATTTATTCAGAAAACATTCAGCTTTGTATTCCAGTTAATGATATGGAAAAAAAAAAAAAGTATTCATGTATGAAGTAACCATGTGAGTGTAACCTTTTTTAGAAATATAAATTTATTTTTATTAGTAGTTATTGACGTCCACTTTTTGCTACAAAATTAGGACGGGTTATCTACAGGTTATCACTCTTTTCTAGCCTGATTGGGAGTAAGGATTTTATTTTATGAGTTCGTCACTAAATGGTTTCCTATCGCCACTCTTGGAGAAAAACAAAGAGAAATTGTATAATATTATTAGTTAGAATCGGCTTCAGATTTTAATTATATACATTTTTAAGCAGCATAATTTATCTAAAATATTTTGAACTCGCTAATTTCAGAGGTAGGCTAAGACAACATAAAATAAACTCTCAATGCAGCATTGGATTATATATATAGACGGATACAGAAAATCAATATTAGGGCACCCATGACTTCAGTGGTCATTCGCATCTAATGAACCAGAAATATATTTGAATATACTCAAAGTATGAATGGAGGTGCGACGGAAATAGTGTTATATAAAGAGGGATGAGAGAGGGACAGAGAGAAAGAGAGAGAGAGAGAGAGATTTAGGGAGGGGGATTGAGGGAGACGGAATGAGGGAGAAGAGGCAGGCCATTTGTGAAAGACATCATTCGGCAATAAAAAATGAATAAACCGAGTTTTTCTTTTCAGTTGGATTAATGATAGGCTGTAAAAATACCCGGGTCTAAATTAAGCTCATATGCTGTCATATGGTGAGTAAAAATAAACCTAGGTCAAGGCAGCCGGACTAATGTCGGCCTAGCCTAAACACTACTTCATTCAAGGCGACATCCAGCGTGCATTCCAGCCATCTTGTACACAACACCCCCACTATTAGCGAGTATTAGCAACAATACTCAGGCATATATATATAATTCTTCTATACGTGTATATGTCACTGAACACCTCCTAAAAGGCTGGACCGATTTGATTGAATATTTTTGTACGCGTTTGGGTGACGCTCTGGATGGTTTAGCGTCACAAATTAGCCCGGCAGTTGGAGCAGGCAGGAGTGGGGGTCGTGAGGGAGGACTAAAATTAAAAATAGCGATATTTCGTTTCCTATAGTTTTTTCGGCAAATATGCACAGGTTAAAAGTTGTTTGTGTTGTTATTTAGAGTAACTTTTGTTATATTCACTTTTATCGTATAGCAAAGTATAAACGAGATGTACACTAAAAAATGAAAGTGGGACTTTTCAAAACTCGGTATGTGAATTAGCATTAATTTTTCCTTGATTATAGGCTATATTAAATTTTTTAGGTTCGAACGGGAGTGAGGGTTATAAGGGAGGCCTGAATAAGAAATTTGCGATATTTCATTTTCTATTTGTTTTTAGGCAAACTTGCACATAAAAAAAGTTGTTTTTTGTGTTACTAAAAGTAGCTTTTGTTATAAAAATAATATTATTAAATTTAATATCCTAATCGCTTGATATATCATGCAGGACAACGTTTTTTCGGTTCATTTCCTGAAACTAGTTTCCTACCAAAACACGACTCTAAATTTACAATCCACGTGAAATTGTTCACAATAGTAGACTAAACAGTAGGAGAGGTGGTTAACTGAAAGGAGAAGACGCAAAATTACAAAAAAAAAACGCGTTTCCTATGCTAGTTAGTGACTTATGAGCAATACAGTAATTCTATTCCATTAATTTGTTAACAATCATTGCTTCGGCACGTCCATTTCGAGGATATTTGTTTTATTCTTTATTTTATTTATTATTTATTATTGTTACTTGTTTTTATTTGTTATTGTTACTTGTTGTTAAGGTATTTGTTATTGTTACTTGTTGTTAAGGTATTTACTATTGTTACATGTTGTTAAGGTATTTTTTGTTATTGTTACCTGCTGTTACTTTTGAAAGGGCAAATCACCTTCGATGTGGTGTCCATGAATAAATAATAATAATAATATTCTTTTATTAACGTAGAATTAAGCTAATCAGGATGGACTATCTAGAGGTTACCATCCTTTTCCTATCCAGAACAGGATTAAGAATCGTCCAATAAATATATTATTTTTTCCCATACAAGAATTAGAACAGTGATTCAAGGAAATAATTTGAGTTCCTAGTTGAAACTTTATAAAGTAGAATTCAGCTTTTTTATTTTAAAAAAAAAAATTGGCCCTTCCTGCAAAGTGCAATTATTGCTGAAACACTTATTGAGGCCTGTAGAAGACTAAAGTTTATCAGAATTAAGCGGAATCTTTATTCGCCGACCCACATGTCTGACACAACAATAAATATACAAAGAAGGAGAGGCCTCCATGATATACTATTCAAATTTTAAAATCATATTTTTTTGAAGTTCAGTGCCTATAAATATTATCACTAAGATAATGAGTGAAATCAATCAAGTCGTTGTATCACCATTATTTTGAGTGTTAATCTCGTAATTTTTTTTATAAAAAAAACGATGCTTTACAACATTTATGTTCGAAATTTTTAGTACTGGATATTAATTCGAAGTTCTTTCCCTTCCAAAGAGTTAAATATGTTTCGTGATTGCAAAGTGAGAGTAATGTTTACTCTGTGCGGAACCTGTGGTATGTGGACCTTGAGATGTTATCAGTCAGTTTATCAGTCGACCTGTATGAAAGCAGTCCCAGCCGACACACTCACATTTACATCATCATCATCATCACCGTCATTTTAGTGATGTTACGGCTCGTAGAATCTTCATTTCCCAGTGTCTTTTTCCCTCTTCCGAAACGCAGAAATTTCGACATCAGTGTTTACAGTTTTCAATCTTAGTGAAATCATGGAATTACAAAGCTTTCTAAATCTTTTGTCATCTTCTCTGCTGATATTAATACGTGAATTCTGCTGTATATATTGGTTCAATCTTCTTCTACTAATTATCCTATTTGCAGAGTAAAATCCAAAATAAGGTTATATCAAAATTAATATAGCCAATTGCTGATAAGTCTACCTTAGTATCTCTCATTTATTTATTTAAATGAGTTCCGCAACGCCGATGATTTACTCATTATTCAAGTTTCAATAAAAAAGCGAAATGCAAAAAATAAAACAAGAATTGGTAAAAGAGTGAACTATGGCCTACTTTTTTGAAACGGGTTATGGGTATGCAAGTCTTATATGAAGCAAAGGATATTGTATATGGAAACATCAGGGCAATAAAAATAATATAAATGAAAATGTAACTATAGAGGGGGGAAAGAAAAAATAAATAAAAAATAAGGAAAAGGGATAACCAAAGAATAAATAAAAAAGGGAAAATGGAAACTAAAAAATAAAATAATAAAAATAAACAAATAAAATTAAAGTGTGTAACACCCTGCTAATGTAGGAAATAAGTGAAGAGTAGTGTGTGGAAATTGTAGATTATTGTGTGTTATACATTTTAATGTCTGAGTCTATGTAATAACTGTTATTGGTCAAAAGTTCCTGTAAGTCATGTGGAATGTCTAAATTGTCTCTTCGACGAAAGTCAGTCAATATGTGAAGTAGAGTTAAAGTTTCGTTGCAATGTCTACAAGTCGGTGTGTCCTTGTTTGTCATTAAGTGTCTGAGTGTCAGCAAGGAATGGCCTATGCGTAGTCTGGTCAGCACAACTTCTTAACATAGTGGGCATTCCTTAACTGTTTGTTTTATTTGTCTTTGTTTATTGTCATTTGTATTATCACATGATTGCTGCCACTGCTGTTGTACCTCTCAGCAATTCACTTCTAACCTACATTCAATAAATCTTGTCATATGCTAACAAATCAAAATTAATGAAATCTCCAGATGATTACAATTTTTTTTAACTGGAAGCGGGCCAATGCGTCTTCACTTATACTGGAGAACATCTGCATAACTGGGAGTGTACTGGTATCGATAACTAGGAGGGCCACTGAAAATCTGTCCAGTATATCTGCATAACTAACATTGTGTTATCCTTGATAGCCTCAGGGATCCCGGCTGTCTGTCCAGTTCATTTGCATAAATCACAGTAAAATATCCTTGATAACTTCCAGGTCTCCTGACTATGAGTCCAGTAAGTATTGTTTACATAGCTGAGAGTATACTCGCAACGATAGCCACGAAGCCTCCTGGCGATGTGTTCATTAAGTATGGTTTGCATAGGTGAGAGTGTACTGGCAATGGTAACCTCGAACTCGAGCCATCCCAGCTATTTATACCGTGCGTGAGTTTACATAGCTAAGAGTGTACTGGCTGTGATACCCTCGATGCCTCCCAGCTATGTAATAAATACGTCAGGTTACATAGCTCAGAGTGTACTGGCTGTGATACCCTCGATGCCTCCCAGCTATGTATCCAGTACGTGAGGTTACATAGCTGAGAGTCGACTGGCTATGATACCCTTGAGACCTCCCAGCTATGTATCCAGTACGTGAGGTTACATAGCTGAGAGTCGACTGGCTATGATACTCTCGAGGCCTCCCAGCTATGTATCCAGTACGTGAGGTTACATAGCTGAGAGTCGACTGGCTATGATACCCTTGAGACCTCCCAGCTATGTATCCAGTACGTGAGGTTACATAGTCGACTGGACATTGATAGACTCCTGGCTATTTATCAGTAAGTATGGGTTACATGGCTGTAATGTACTGGCTATGATGGTCTTGAGGACACCCAGTTATGTGTCCAGTAATTGTGGTTACATAGCAGTGGGCGTAATGTCAATGATAGCCTGTTTGCTATGTGTCTACTATGTATGGTTTACTTAGCTGAGAGTGTACTCCTGGCTATGGATAGTCTCGAGTCCTCCTCGCTGTGTGTCCAGTATGTATTGTTTACATATTATTGCTGAGATTGTACTTGCTCCCATAGGAGATCTCTTGATTCTATCCAGTGCATATAACACTGTCTAATACATTTGGTATACATAAGCATGTCTTGGAGATGGCCTGGCTAAGTGCCTAGAACGTGTAGTATACATCGCTGACAATATATTGGCTATAAACGAGCTCCATGTCGTAGGCCTCTTGGCTATGGGACTAGTAATATCCATAATTGATTGTGTGAGTATTATTTAGGGCGTTGTTAATGTCCTTGGGAAGTAGTTTAGAGTTTTATTTGTGATGTTCATAAATTGTGATTTTGTGTGTGTGTGTGTGTGTGTGTGTGTGTGTGTGTGTGTGTGTGTGTGTGTGTGTGTGTGTGTGTATACTGCACGCACAGGTTTAATCTGGTCAGGTCGATGGAACATGGAATGGAATCGAATTGTTTAAAGTTGTTTGAGGGATCTGAATAATTCTGGATATTTTTAAAACTACTGTTGCACAATAGTGCATAATTTTATCTAGCGCATTTGTAATACTAGGTATGGGCAAGAAATGAGTGAAGAATAGTAAAGAATAAAATAAGAACAAAGTTGCTTTTTTTTCCTTCAGGATCTATCAAAATATTTTTTTTTTTTTTTTAAAATCAGCGATAATCACTATACATTTTTAATCCAGTCTTAACTGTACTATGTGTTTTGGTCTGGGAGGGGGGTGCTTCGTGAATTTGTCCATAAGATCATGCTGTGATTTCCTACTGCCTTCTGCATACAAACTATATACAAACAAACAAACAAAAAAGTGGTCGGATTGTTAATGAAGCTTGAAATATGAACAAAGCAATTAGATTAACAGAAGCAAGTATGAGTAGCTGACATTAACATTAATGAACTTCTGTCTTACCCCATAGCAATCGTAAGTTGTTGAATCATATTCATATGTGTAGTAGCCAAAAAAGCATAACTTAGAAAAATAACTGTTCTTTGTTAACCTACGATTTGTCAATGTGAAATTACTTTGAATAAGTAAAATTATATGGCAACCGGTAAAAGATTTTGGGGAAAAATCTCAAACTAAAACAAATACCAATAAGCGAACCAATACTACTACAACTACTGAGGTAAAGAACATTAAATACTTACGTCAAATGTACATTATTTTTAAACTTTTTAAACTTTACAAGAAATAGATGTGGTCTTGTTATTATGAGTTATTGAAAAGAGGAAAATATTACACACATACTACGCAAAATCAATAAATCTAATTAAAAAGAACGTCCATTAAATAAAACAGAATTATAACTAAAAACTATTAACTTCAACAGTAATTCTTGAATATTTCTTATTCCGTTATGGTATTCCTCAATGAATCTATTTATAATCAAATGACATCTATTTTAAGGATACTTTCCTTCTAAAAATTGTTAAAAGGAGTAACTATAATTCAAAATGTAATGTTCTCTTTCCGATTGGTGTCAATCGTGACACCAATAGACGGGGGATCAGGTTAACCATGTGAGTTAAAGCATTGACCTTAATCTCACATGGTAAACGTAGAGTGGCGAGTTCGATTCTCGTCTGGGCAAAGGAAATTATTTAGTGACGAAAGTCATTAAATAACATCCTAAGTCCCACCCTAGCTAGAAAAGGGTGATAACCTGTAGATATCCCGTCCTAATTAGCCTGAGTTGCAAAAAGTGGACGTTAATAAATAATAATATTGTGGCACCAAAATAAATCTTAACTCATTGGTTTTACAATAGTAATAAAGTTACTGTTCTGTTGAGATCAACTAAATTCAGGCTTATATTTCGATACCATTAAGGTCTGAATGCAACAGCAAAAATTTTAATTAGACACCATATATTTGATCAAGAATATAAATGGGTTTTTGAGGGAATTATTTCCAGAAGATTCAAGAAATTAACAATATACAAGATTAGACGAATAGGGCTGAGTTGAAGTCGACCCCATAAAAACGGTGATCAAAGCAATCTGGAGTTCTGCTGACACTGAGGCAAGTATGGTCGATTCAGACATTATAATAGAGTCAGATGCTTCTCGTAGGTCTTTTGGAATATTTATTGTGCTGAAGCTTGCCATAATATTTGCGAAGTGCAAAAGGAAAGTTGAATTCATTTTATGATTCTTCGTTTTTGAAAGACGTGCAATGCAATAGATGCAGCCAACTTTAATAGACTTAATGCAAATAATATAAATGGTTGGGACACAGGTAGACAATGGGAGTTAAAGCATTAGGTCTTAAGCTCATTTGGTAAACCTAGAACGGTGACTTGGGTGATCCTCGCCTGAGCAATAAGAATTTATTTAGAAGAGGTTGGTAACCTATAGATAACCCGCCCCAGTTAGCCTTGTCAGCAGAAATTGGACGTTAATAAATAACAAATAACTGGTAAAATAATAGAGTTTGTTATAGACTTAAAAGGAAAAGAAATATTAGTACCTGTTACATATACTGCAAGAGAAAATATGATGACCAGTTTATCCAGAGATGTAAACATTGTACCTGCTTTGCTTGGCACGAAATCAAAATGGCATAACTACACAAAAATCCTTGATTTTGCACAATATATTGGGATTTCCAAACGATTATTTTCCGGGTGGGTTACCGCCGGTACACTTGGTGAACGATACGGGGTCGGCCAATGACGGAGACTGTTGGCAAAAAAAAGTTGCGCGATGTTCGTGGAGGTCGGCGTCGAGAGAAGCACTCACCTGCTCGGGCGTACGGATCGGACTGAGGGACCGGGCGGGAAGGTGGCTCTGATATAGTCGTGGATAGGCTAGGCCTGCAAAGCATCTCTCCCACCACCTCGCCTCATAGAGGTACATCGGAGTGCCCTGTCACCAGGTGATTTAACGCCATGTCTTAGAAGATTTCCCTTAAAGTTGTACTCATGACGCGAGAATTTCGAGAAAGTTCTTCAAATGTCCATCGATTCTACCCAGGAGATAACCATAATGAGGTATAATATATATATATATATATATATATATATATATATATATATATATATATATATATAGAGAGAGAGAGAGAGAGAGAGAGAGAGAGAGAGAGATTTATTTGTCTGTTGACGCTCAAGTGGTCGAAATTATTGTTTGACCTTTACCAAACTCGCTATTCATCGTTTTAGCAGATTTCCCCTAAGGGAAACCAGCTATTAAGGTCGTACTCATGACGCGATTTTCGAAATTTTTCTTCAAATATCCTTCGATCCAACCCAGGAGATGACGAAAATGAGGTCTGTTCAAAACTGTATATATTGTTACGTTTTATTACAAAATCAATCAAACGTTGTTTATAAGAGTTCTTTTGGATTGAAAAATTAAATAAACACAAGCTTCACAGTTTTTATCACTGCACAATTTATTTAACAATGCACAATACACTTAGTTAATTGTTCATAATTACTACTCACAGGATAGCGTCACTGTTCTTCAATGAGTCATAGTCCAATAATTCACTCACGGTCATTAAAATTCACAAAATGATGGCACTGCACTGTCCTTTACTTCGCGGCACTGCAGTGTCTCAAACACGGCACTGAACTGTTACTTACAGTCACGGCACAACACTGTTCTTCAAATAAAAACACTTTACCACACTGCACTAAGTCGCACTGTAGCACTGAACGCACATTGAGTACTTGTGATCAAGCTAAAACTAGCTCGGGGCTGGCCGGTTCTTTATATAGGTCATCGGCATACATCAAAGGGGAATTGGCCGGACCATTCGACGTCTGGACTGGAAGGGTCTAGTAGGAGTTCGACCCTCTGTCGGCTTCTTTGATTTACCTCGCACTTCCCAAATACGCGACTCCCTCTGCTAATCCTTCATGTATTTAATTTTTCGCAACAATATGTATACCAAACTTGATATATAATCGTTTTATACAAAAAGAAAGATCAAGTTCGTTAACGTCTGAAATCGGACCAGGAGGGAGGGGGAGAATTTCGAAAATTCTTAATATCTCCGTTATTATGTGTCGGATTGAAAAATTGTACAAAATCATTCTTATTGTAAATCTAATCTTCTATACATGTTGTTATGTACATTTTTTCACTATCTTGTTTATTAACTGAGATATTTGCATTTTTTAGTTTTTGGTCTTTAGTAAACCCCCACTCCTACTCATCCCATATTAACCATGCTCTATTATGTTATGAAGCACTTTATATGAAGCTTAAATACCAAATATTGTTTTCATTGGGCATTTAATTTTTGAAATAAATGCAGAAACGTGACGCACGTGGGAAATCTGCTTAGTTTACGCAGCCCCTTACATAGCGCCTTCGTGACTTCTAGCTATAGGAAAGATTTCATGACGCAGGCATCGATATGGTCATACACATGCTTCGAATTTCTTCTTGCGCGCGTGTTCCGGAGCTCAGACGTAGTCCAACAATTTCTTAGTCACCGAGGTGATGCGAAACCAGTGGTTTTAGCATGTTTCCCTTAAGGGAAATCAGCTATTGAGGTCGTACTCAAGACGCAATTTTCCAAAGGAATTCCTCAAATGTCCACCGATCCTACCCAGGATATGACGAAAATGAGGTCCGTTCAAAACTGTATATATATATATATATATATATATATAAAATTTCGAACATTGTGTTAGTATAATCTCAAAAACTGATTTCCCTGATGGAATCTGCTTGTAAGAGAAATATGCTAAGAACGCTGGTATATTTCGTATGGAAGGCGATGACATATATTCTGAGTGTTGTTCGTAATATGGCCGAATAAACTTCATCTTAGTAAGAAATAAAAATATCCAGAATTATTCAGATCCCTCAACCAACTTTAAACAATTCGATTCCATTCCATATTCCATCTACCCGACCAAATTAAACCTGTGCACACACACACACACACACACACACACACACACACACACACACACATTTTTTCTTATATCAACAAGTTTTTTTTTTTTTTGATCTATAGAAAAATAATTTGCATGTACTCTATTTTATTTTCGTAGTTTTTATATATGTATCACCATGTTTTGTTAAATTTAGGGCTGTATATTAGATATCAAATTATAGTTATGAATTCAAAAACGTTATTTGGATGTGGTATTTATATTCAGCTTTTGAACTAAACCCATTTTTAAAATTAAAAGTTTTAGCTCATGGTTTGCTTCTACAAAATTATAGAAATAATAAGTATTCAATATGATGAAACTGAACCACACCAAAACCGGTTCATATAACAAGAAATCACGTTTTGATTTTCCTCATTACACCGTGCTTGAGAATATTATCATTATTACTTGAAATTATCCATCATTCAGCGTGATTTAGATTATAATACGCAATGTTCCCTAATTGTAGTAGTTTATAGTTGACAACTCTTTTTCAACAAAAAAATATTTAACCATTCCTATCTTTAATATGTTCTTTTTTTCTCTCATATGTATATATATATATATATATATATATATATATATATATATATATATATATATATAAAGAGTTAAAAATTGAGAATATTAGAATTAATACTAAGAATAATTGAACATTTGCCTTATGAGAAGTACCTTTTGTCCTACGTTAAATTTATACAATATTCCAGGTAAATAAAAAAAAATGTCACTTCCATTTATTGTTGCTATGTGTTTTGACGGTTTCAAAGTGTTATCTTCAGAGTCATATGACGTATAGTATGTGATTCAGTGAGGTTTACCAGGTCACTTTTTTTTTAAAAAAAAAAGTTTTTTAATATTTGAGTATGTTCAAATTTAATGATTTATAATTCCAGAATCGAGATAACTGTCTCAACTTGAAACATTTTTGACAAAAATATTTAGGGATTGGAGAGGTGACTCGGGGAAAAAAAAAGTTAATGTGTGAATTCTTCTGTTTTTTTAATGTAGAACACTAAAATATTTTTAGAACTATTCAGCTAACACTTGGATCAGTATAACAAACCTGAAAGACCATTCCATCCAAGGAATAGCTAGGCTTATATTGTAGAGTAGAAGTCACTGGTAGGCAATATAAAAAGCTGAAACACCAGCAGGCTGTCCAAAGAGACAGTTTAGCAAGCGAAGAAATTATATTCACATCGTAAATATTCTTGCTAAATATTATATCAAACATTAAATCAAAAACTTCGTTCTGATAAACGGTGCATATTAAATGAGCAAACATCCATAGAATTTTCATGTGGTTAAGTCATGCATTCTTTCTAATGATAAGCATTCTTTCGTATGATAAAGAAGCATGGAATATGTCATTGTGCAAACATTTGTCTTCCTCTTATTTCTGCTCCATTCTGCGCAATTGAGCGATATATCGCAAAACCAGAATATTTTAAATCAGAACCAGAATATTTTTTCATAACTTCCCTCGTGAATGACTAATAATAAACGAACTCATCAAATTCAGATTGTTTACTAACTTTCATATTCAAAAAGCACAAATTTAATCAGTATTATTAACTGAGAAGTGGTCGGCGAACAGTCGGCGGATAATTATAGGAATTCCAGCCTAACCGCTCTTAAGTGCTCAATAAATTAACTTATGTAATTTACGAAATTGTATAAACGAGTAGCCATCTTCCTAATTAATTGATTTGCCTGTGGTATTTTGCTCGTGGCAATCTATATATATCAATATTACTTGGGATGGCGGCATTTGTCATCCACATGCTAACAGACTAAACAATGAGAAAAAAAAGAATAATTAATAATCTCAAAAAATAAAAGCTAAATGTTAGTCAGAAGCAATGGATACTTTGGCCTGAATGGGGATTTAAGTCACTGAAACAATATTTGTTTTATATTGGTCTTTATGAAAAAATAACATAACTGTCAATAAGCAATGCTTACAGGTACAACGGTGCAGTTTTATCGTAGCCGCTAAAAAAGACATCGAGTAATTTAAGAAGCGAATATTTACGGTTTCCGTTGATAACTATCCATAAATGTAGTTGGAATGACTTTCGAAGTGCAAGGTCAGTGGTGTTTGATTCCGTCAAACAGGGGCTGCGTAAACTAAGCAGATTTCCCACGTGAAGCTTTACGATACAGATATTTCACGAGAGCCGAACGGTTACGGAAACAGCCGAACTATCTTTTGGCGGATACTCACGACTAGAACCGACAATAGCCGATCTCATCTCGTCCGTTATCCGCGCACACTTAATAAAATTGCCAATATCTGGGTTAATATTCAAGAGAGAGAATAAATGTACATAACAATATTTATAGTAAATTTAATTTGCAATAAGATTGGTTCTGCACAAGTTTTCGATCCGACGTACAGTAACGGAGATATTTTGAATTTTCGAAAATCCCCCTGTCTAACCCCCCCCCCTCCCACTGGTCCGATTTCAGCCATTAACGAACTTGATCTGTCTTTTTGCATAAAACGTTTAAATATCGAGTTTGGTAACGATAAAACAAAAATTGCGACCAGTAGAGCGTTAAGAGACAAATATATATATATATATATATATATAGATATATATATATACTGCTCAAAAATGAATAGGGATATTGTCTGTTCTGTGTTACTTATGGGGCGTAGCATTTTTGTGTTTTTTTTTAAATTGTAAATATCATTAATATTTATTAGAAATTATTATCTTTTTCTCCCATAAAAAATTAATTTAATTAAGGTCGATTTAATTAAAATTAATAGGATAAGAAAAAATAACCAATATCCCTATTCATTTTTGAGCAGTATATATATATATATATATATATATATATATATATATATATATATATATATATATATATATATATATATAATTTTGAACGGATCTCATTTTCGTCATCGCCTGGGTAGGATTGATGAACATTTGAAGATATTTTTCAAAAATCGCTTCATGAGGACGACCTCAATAGCTGATTCCTGATTATTTGTACATAAAACGTTTAAATATTAAGTTTGGTAACGGTCAAGCAAAAATTGCGACCGGTAGAACGTTATCAGACAAATATATATACAATTTTAAACGGACCTCATTTTCGTCATCTCCTGTGTAGGATTGATGGACATTTGAAGAAATTTTTCGAAAATCACATGATGAGTACTACCTCAATAGCAGATTCCCCTTAAGGGGAATCTACTAAATGACTAGTCATTCCAATAACTCAGATTTTTACTCCTCGCAAGTTACCCACAAAATTATAAATTCCCAAATTGAAGAAGTCAGTCAAATTTAATCTATAAATTTTTAAATAATGATAATATGCGTTCGTAGAGTAAATAAAAAAAGTTTCACTCAGTTTATTTTCATTACTCATTATGAAAAAATATATTTTTTCTGTATAAAAAGTCATTATTCAGGTACATATTTCTTGCAGGTAGATGAGCGACCTAATGTAATTGAGCAGGAAAAAGTTTTCATTTTTATTAATAAAGTTTGTTTTCTTTCTAGACTCACATAAATAATAAATGAGGCTGTAAAGTTTATTGGATTCTCTTGAATAACCCAGATGTTTGAATTTTATAGATGCTTTTATTTATAGCCTTGGATAAGATTTTATTCTTTCACTGAATATTAAGAACTTAAATCATGTTATGATAGCAATAACCACCCACAAAGATGATTCCGGATCACCCAAGGAGAGCTATGTTCCTAAAAATACTTGGTCCAAATTTTATATTAAAATCAAAAGATGGATGGCTGCAATGGTCTTTCAAGACTAAAAAAAAAAAGTCCGTCAAGCAGGGGTTGCGTAAACTAAGCAGATTTCCCACTTAAAGTTATGCAATAAATCTCCATACGAGTGCCGAATAGTTACGGAAACGGCAGAACTAGCTTTTGGCGGGAAACTCATATTCGTCCGATATACGCCCACATTTAATAATAATGCAAATATCTCGGTTAATATTCAAGATAGAGAATAAATGTATATAACAATATTTATAGTAAATTTAATTTGCAATAAGATTGATACAATTTTTCCACCCGACGTATAATAACGGTGATATTTCGAATTTTCGAAAATCCTCCCCACTGAACCCCCCCCCTCTCCCAATGGTCAGATTTCAGCCATTAACGAACTTGATCTGTCTTTTTACATAAAACGTTTAAATATCGAGTTTGGTTACCATCAAATAAAAATTGCGACAACTAGAGCGTTAACAGACAAATATATATATATATAATTTTGAACGGGCCTCATTTTCGTCATCTCCTAAGTAGGATCAATGGACATTTGAAAGAAGTTTTCGAAAATCGTGTCATGAGTATGACCTCAATAGCTGATTTCCCTTAAGGAAAATCTGCTAAAAAAGAAAAACCAACTTGTTTATTATGTAAAATGAATAATATAGGACATTAGAAATAATAGGTAAGTCAATGTTAGAGGAGATTGGAGAAATAGGAAACTGTAAATCACATTCCACCAACGAGTGAAACATTAAACAATGATAGCAACAAATAAAGGGCAAAATGACAATACGGCTAGTAGACTTCATTAAAAAGGACATAAATATAACTATACTGCTCAAAAATGAATAGGGATATTTGTTATTTCTTCTTATCCTATTAATTTTAATTAAATCGATCTTAATTAAATTTATTTTTTATGGGGGAAAAAGACAATAATTTCTAATAAATATTAATGATATTTATAATAATAAAAAAAAATATGCTAGCCCCCATACCACAAAACAGCCAATATCCCTATTCGTTTTTGAGCAGTTTATCTACTAGATTTATCAAATTTATGATATCTGTATTGAAACCACCTTCTACGATTTCTGCCACCCTAATTTTATTAATGCAATGGGAAACCACTGCCCATATGACTCTCTTTCTCCCTTTCTCTCTTTCGGTCTTCCCTTGTTCGTTTCTGTGGACATCCCGTTCATTGGAACAACCAGGTA
Source organism: Riptortus pedestris (assembly GCA_019009955.1). Classification (NCBI taxonomy): domain Eukaryota; kingdom Metazoa; phylum Arthropoda; class Insecta; order Hemiptera; family Alydidae; genus Riptortus; species Riptortus pedestris. Next base: position 77,730,081 of record CM032230.1, on the reverse strand, counting down.
AGTCCTGTAGGTACAAAACTTCCGTCGTGCAGGGGCTGCGTAAACTAAGCAGATTTCCCACTGGAAGTTTTACAATAGAGAAATTTCACGAGATCAGTTACGAAAACGGCCGAACTAGCTTTTGGCGGGAAACTCACTCTCGTCCGTTTATACTCCCACGTTTAATAAAAATGCAAATATCTCGGTTAATATTTAAGATAGCGAATAAATGTATGTAAGAATATTTATAGTAGTAAATTTAATTTGCAATAAGATTTATTCTATACAATTTTTCGATTTGACGTATAGTAACAGAGATATTTCGAAATTCCTTCCTTCGACCCCCCCCCACTGGTCCGATTTCACCCATTAACGAACATGATCTGTATTTTTACATAAAACGTTTAAATATCGAGATTGGAAACGATCAAACAAAAATTGCGACCGTTGAGCGTTAACAGACAAATATATATGTATAATTTTGAACGCACCTCATTTTCGTCATTTCCTGGGTAGGATCTATGGACATTTGAAGTAATTTTTCGAAAATCGCGTCATGAGTACGACGTCAATAGCGGAATTCCCTTAAGGGAAATCTGCTAAAACAGATGATATGTGAACCAACGTACTTTTATTATTATATACAGACGTTTGTGAGGGTCCATTTACATGAAAACTGATTTAAATTTCCTTTATCCACAAAAGTCGGTTTATGTGCCTTTTCTCCGAAATTTACGGTTTAAATACTAGTAATGGACTTTCTAAGTTTAATTAAGAGAACAAATATATTTTTCATCCCTTTTCGTTCTTCTATTTCCACAAATTGAACTTACATTAAGGTAAATTCTACTTATTTTAAGTTAAATGAAATAACATTCCTCTATATTCACTAAAACTCAAATACTTCAAATGATGCTCACAGAGCCTGAAGCTTGATGTAACCCAATTTTGCGCATTGGTTTCTGTGCATCAAAATAAGACATACGTGTTACATATACTTTAAAAGTCCACAGATATTGTCATTTTCACTATATTACTTTTCATTTATAGCCTAGGATAAGATTTTATTCTTTTACTGAAGAACTTAAATCATGTTATGTTAACAATAACTATCCACAAAGATGATTCTGGTTATTTATTATGTAAAATAAATAATATAGGAAAATTCATATTACATGTTTTTAAAAGTATAATGTTGTGTCACAGAGCACTGATGAACGGTTCGCCCCGAAAGTACTTTGCCTGTAATAAAGAAGTATTAAGAGTGGAGGTGTTTGACCTTTTTGATCCTTCCGTTGATATAGGAAAAGTAGGTAAGTCAATGCATAAAGAGGTAGGAGATAAAGGAAACTAAAGATTACACATCACCACTGAAATGAGTGAAACATATGACTTATTTGTTTTGTCATAATCAAAACGATTGATACGCTGTTTCAAATGCTCCAGTTCCTACCACCCTAATTTTGTAAAGCCTCATGCAGAAGGCAAAGGGAAAGTATTGTCCCTATGACTCTGTTTCACCCTTTCTCTCTCTCTCACTCCTCCCTTGTTCGTTTCTGTGGACATCCCTTTCATTCAACCAGGTATATCTTTTAGGGACAACGACAGGTGATATGTAAACCACCCTACTTTTATTTTTATATAACCACTTATGTGAAAACTTCAGATTTCATTGACCATTATCCATAGAGCTCGGCATATATAAATTTTCTCAATAATTAACGACATTTATTTAGAATTTATGGTTGAATCAGGGTCCATTATTACTATAGATAAACTTAAATTATATGCTTTTTACTCTAAGAAATCAGCTAATGTCCCGAGAATTAGAAAACAATGACAACTCAGGGTATACGGGTAGTATTATATACAAAAATATGCAGGTAATCCCAGGATTTTCTCAAAGTTATTATCACTTAAACATCTCATATCCAGTATATAAATTGATGTCACAAATTAGAACCACTAATTACTAGTAATTAACCACTAAGTTAACAGTAAATACCAATGTCTACGTCATAAACTCCAAACTAAAATGCAATGTTTGCAATAAGGACGTATAAGAGGACACATACTATATATTCATCTATATCCCAATTTTCTCAGCATTAAGGATCAAATTCATGAACAAAATTGTTCTTGTAGATAATGATAGCTGGTTCCATGATGTCGCTAACATTTTATCCCGTGATGATCTAATGCTACGTTCTAAATATATTGCCGGCGTGGTTAAAGTAAGGTCAACATTATTAGCTTTACATATAATCAATAATTCTGTCATAAAAAAAAAAAAAACTTATATAGATTAACATAATTATATAAGCTGAACCCCACTAGCATGGAATAATCCTGTAAGTAATTGTAAATAAAATAATAATAATTTGTATAGACTTCCCCCAAATAAAAAATGTAAATAAGTGAACAAATATATTTTTCTTTCCTTTTCCTTACTCTATTTCCACACATTGTACTTAAACTAAAGTAAAGTGGGCCTATTTTAAATTCAATGAAATAACATTGCTCTATATTCACTATAACTCGAATACTTCAAATTTTCCTCATGGAGTCTGAACCTCAAGTATTGATTAAAGTTAGCAAATTGCGACCATTGGTGTCTGTGCATCATAATACGACCAATACGTGTTACATATAATTTAAAAAAGTCCGTCACGCAGGGGCTGCGTAAACTAAGCAGATGTCCCACGAGAAGTTTTACAATAGAGAAATCTGCCTAATAACAACTGTAGTAGTAAGAAACCTCTAAACCTAAAACATTATTTAGGCCGTAATAACCCAGTAGTTTCTAGCCCCAAAAAACAGTTAACCTAACCTCTAAACCTATTTCCGAGGGACGAATAGTTATGGAAACGGCCGCCAGAGCTCTCGGCGGAAAGTCCGAACTTGGCTTACTGGTGACCACACGCAGATTACAAATGCAAATATCTCGGTTAATATTCAAGATAGAGAATAAATACATATAACAATATTTATAGTTATAATTTGCAATTAGATTGGTTCTATACAATTTTTCGATTCGATGCATAATAACGGAGATATTTCGAATTTTTGAAACCCTCCCTTTAATCCCCCCCTCCCACTGGTCCGATTTCAGCCGTTAACGAACTTGAACTTCCTTTTTACTTAAAACGATTAAATACCGAGTCGAAAATTGCGACCGCTAGAGTGTTAACAGACAAATATATATATATATATATATATATATATATATATATATATATATATATATATATATATAGTTTTGAACGGACCTCATTTTCGTCATCTCCTGGGTAGGATCGATGGACATTTGAAGAAATTTTTCGAAAATCGCGTCATGAGTACGACCTCAATAGCTGATTTCCCTTACGGGAAATCTGCTAAAAAATCTACAGATATTGACAGTTTCACCATATTACTTTTCAATGTTAATTAGAATGTGATTCAGACTAACACAGAAATATGTTTTCTTCCTCTTCTTATAAATATGCGTGCGCACTTATAAAAAATACCGGATTTGAAGGTCATAAAAAAAAGAAAAAAAAGAAGAAAAACTTACAGAATTCACAAAAGAATAATTATGCACCGTTTTGGCTGCTATGTGATCCCCTCTTCAGGCTACTCAGGATCTTCTTTTGAGTTGAGATTTGACAGAGTTTGAGAAGGAGTTGGCAATGAGCAGTTGTAATTCTTTGGTTCCCCGGTTTCAGTTTTAAGAAAGGAAGATATGCAGTTGTCTGAAAAAGTCTGCCGAAAAATTGACTTGGCGACTACTGAATAACATCATTCTCATAGTTTTTATATAAGTAAATGAAGTTTTTGAAATGCTTATATTTGATAGATACACCTGTATCAACTAAGGTTCTAAACACTTCAGATTTGTATACTATTTGTTATAGGACATACCTTTAGAACCTAAATGACCCAAAAAAAGAGGTAAAGTTTGAAAAAAAAAGTCGACTTAACTTATATATTCTGAACGACGTTATGAAATTAATTTAATACTTAACCAAAGAGAGCTAAATATAATTGGAAGCCCATTCGTTGAAGCTTAATAGGTTGCAGTGTTTTTGGGAATTAAGTTTGAGTTCTGTTAAACTTTGACCATTCAAACAGCTGATAAATAATGATACGAAATAAAATATAAAAAAAATAAATAAGAATATGTGATTATCAATAAAGGAAGGGTATGATAGTGACAATTGATGGGGTTGACTTTTATATAATTTAGCTCAACCATGGTATTGGGATTAGCTTGACTTAAACTTCAATAAATAAACGAAATTTGGTTGGCATTACCCAGGTGAGGAAATTGGAGATACGAAGTAGAGATAAGAGAAGAGGAAATAGCTCACATCCGGCCACAGTGCGGAACAGGAAATTAAGATCTCAATACCCGAAATCCCCTTTCTTGGGCCTGCAATGCCCGGCTCACTCAGAAATGGGATAAAACACCGACTCATGGAATAAAACAGAAAGTTGTCATTACCAAGTTGAGTCAACAACTCAACAATCCCGTGCCTTTGAAGTTATCACCAAGATATAAACTTCAATCTATCCTGTTCAACAGATGATCCAAATGTGTGTGTGTTTGTGTGAGTGTGTATGTGCGTGCGTGCGTGCGTGCGTGTGTGTGTGTGTGTGTGTGTGTGTGTGTGTGTGTGTGTGTACATATACACACACACACACACACACACACACATATATATCGTCGAAATATTATCTATATCCTTTAGATGAAAATCTCTACATCACTAATTTTTGAGACGAATTACTTACGACTTACAATGATGACTTCAGAAATAGTTTTTATGGGAGGCGATGACAATTATTCTGACTGCTGTTCGTGACATGGGCGAATAATGTTAACCTTAGGAAGAATGGATAGCTCGAAGGGATCAAACATAAGTTTTCTTCCCTCAACAAGTTTTTTTTGTTGGGTTTTTTATCTATAGAAAAATATTTTGCTTGTACTCTATTTTATGTGCATAGTTTTTATATATGTATTACCATGTTTTATTAGATTTAGGGTTGCATATTAGATTATTCAATATCAAATTATAGTTAATAATATAAAAAAGTTATTTATATGTAGTATTTAGATTCCGGTTTTCTATAACATGAAATCACGTTTTGATATTCCACATTATACCGTGCTAAAAATTATTATCATCCATTCTTGAACGTATCCTTCTTCCAGGGTAATTTGGAGTGTAATACTTTCTTTTTTTTTGTTTTTTTAATGAAAGTGGTTTGCCGTTGAAAACAGTTTTTCAACACAAATGTTGTAACCATTCCCGTCTTTAATATTTTTTTAGCAGATTTCCCTTGAGGGAAATCAGCTATTGAGGTCGTACTCGCGTGACATGATTTTCAAAAAATATCTCAAATGTCCATCGATCCTACCCAGGAGATGACGAAAATTAGGTCTGTTTAAAATTATATACATATATATGTATATATGTATATCTGTTAACGCTCTAGCGGTAGCAATTTTTGTTTGATCGTTACGAAACTCGATATTTAACCGTTTTATGTAAAAAGACAGATCAAGTTCATTAATAGCTGAATCGGACTAGAGGGAGGGGGATTTACGAAAATTCAAAATATCTCCGTTACTATGCATCAAATCGAAAAATTGTATAGAACCAATCTTATTGCAAATTAAATTTACTATAAATATTGTAATATACATTTATTCTCTATCTTGAATATTAACCGAGATATTTATTTTATATATTTTTATTCTATGGTCGGATATAGTTCGGATTAGGTCGGCCGTTTCCGTAACTACTCGGCTCAGGTGGAAGCTTCTTCTAACCTTACCTTACCTTCGTTACTTTGTGAGATTTATGCAAATACGTTCTGTTCATCCGCCCCCCCCTTCTTTAGTTCTTGGACTACTAAAATTTGAGTTATTAAAATATAAATTATTCTTACAATTCTGAAGCCGTTTCAGTTGGGAATTTATTTTAATTAACATAAAGATTTCTCATTATCGTATGTATTTAATCACGGTGGTGTTGTGTTACCAGTATGCAGATTTCTCTATTGTAAAACGTCACATGGGAAATCTTCTTAGTTTACGCAGCCCCTGCGTGACGGACTTTTTTTAGGTTGTTATTTGGGCCCAATTGATTACGAGATTATTTTACTAATATATATATATATATAGTTTTAAAAACTTTAAAACATTAAATTCCAGCCATTAAAATAACAGAAATGTCTATTGTTGATACGTGTTCTATATCTTCAGAAAACAGAAACTTTTGGGACAATCATTCTTGACATTTAAGGATATATCGAACTTTGTACAAGTAGAAATTTTAGATAAACATAGAAGAAGTGGAAGATAATGGAAAATATCCAAATAATTATAAACAAACAGAATGTTATGAACAAGAAAACTGAGACAAGATATCTGTATTATATTTACATATATTCTTCTTATTCTGGACACAATATTTTTTATATATTCTTCATATTTTATGGCAAGGGTCAACTGACAATTACAAGGGTCAAATAATTCAATACAAAAGTAATCGATTGCTGTTTGATACTTGTTCTGCAATCAATTTTTCATACTTCGACCACTTTTTTTAACTAATATTTCATGCTTTTTCATATGTTTCATTGTAACGATTTAATAAGTTTCTTTTGTCTTGGCTTAATCTCCCCTGTGGTAATGTGGAATCATTTAATAATGTATGCACAACTCCTGCGCATAAATATATCAACTATATATTAACGTCAACTTTTTGCAACTAAGGATAATTGAACCAGGTTATCTGCAGGTTACCCCCCCCCCTTTTTCTACCCTAACTAATTTATTGAACTAATTTAATGAGTTCGTCACTAAATGAATTCCTATATTCCCAGGCGAGAATCGAACTCGCCGCTCTAGGTTTACAATGTGATATTAAGGCGAACTCTTTAACTCACATGGCTAATCCTAGCACCTAAACACAATTTAAGTTTACAACAAAATTATAGAAACATTTTAACATCTTCTTATTTATATATTCAACTCTAAATGTTGCCACATGAACTGAAAAACAAATTTATAGCTCAATATTTTAGTACTAGTAAATAAACTTTTAACACAACTTACAATGCACTGTTTTCCCCCCTTCAACTGCTGAACCACCGCCACAACCTTAATATTTAACATTTAAATACCGAGTTTTGTGAAAATCAAATAATTTTAATGGACTTCATTCATACGTAGGGTCGGTGGACATTTGACAAAAATTGACCCATGATGAAGCCATTATAGTCTGCCCTCTCTAAACCTCTTTATTTTCTAAACATCTATTCTAAAGCCCCCCACTATACTTTCATTCAAATCCTCCCCTCTCGCTGCACTTACTATAACCGCCCATTAAACCAGTCATATATAAAACTTAATTAATCATAATAAAACTTTTACTCTTATACAATATCCCACCTCTATTCCCGCAGTGTACCTATTTTAGCAGATTTCCCTTACGGGAAATCAGCTATTGAGGTCGTACTCATGACGCGAGTTTCGAAAAATTTCTTCAAATGTCCATCGATCCTACCCAGGAGATGACGAAAATGAGGTCCGTTCAAAATTATATATATATATATATATATATGTCTGTTAACGCTCTAGCGGTCGCAATTTTCGCTTGACCGTTACCAAACTCGATATTTAAACGTTTTATGTAAAAATAAAGACGTAACTGTTCGGCTCTCTATTATGAAATGTCTCTATTGTTAAACTTTACGTGGGAAATCTATTTCGTTTACGCAGCCCCTGCGTGAAGGACTTTTGTTGTTGCTGGATGATCAAGGGAGCTGATCACAGGTAATAATCCACTCAAGAGACGGCCTTACACCTTCACAATTGTCGATTTTAAGCGAGAAGTTGCACAATCAAAGGATTCCATGACTATCAAACTCTATAGCCCCATTCTAAATTCTCCCCTCTCACTATCCAGATTATAAAACCTCCCGTATTAGGTTCAACTCTAAACCCCTCCTATATGAATATTATAAATCTCTCTTCTCTTAAGCTCCATACCTTTTTGCTTCCGTATTAAATCTTTCCACTGTATCCTTATTCCAAATTCTACACTCTCCCTACCCCAACTATAACCCGCTCTAAACCTTCCTCGTGTACTTTACATCCCATATATATATATATATATATATATATATATATATATATATATATATATATATTATATGTGTGTGTGTTCCATCTTCGATGAAACAGACGATGAAACCACACGTTCTCTACCTTTCAAGAGGCCCCCGCATTGTGCTGCCATCTATGTGTCAGTCCTGGGAACTACCCAGCTCCAGCTGTTAGCAGAGAACAAAAAGCAGTAGAAGAAAAAAGACACGAGAAGTCAGTCTCCTTTTCTTCTTGAGAGAGCACACGATAATAAAATAAGTATTTTTTATTCTTAATATGCCTCAAAACCATGGCTAATTAACTAGCATACAAGCCAAGAATGGCAGGAGAGAAGATATGGATGGAGGGAGAAATGGAAGAAATAAGGAGAAAAAGGGGAATGAATTACCAGAAGAAACTCAACACATCTCTTCAGCATCATCACCATTTCAATATTGTGACCTTTTAATTTATATATTTTTCATTGTATATGGATTATCAAGCAAAATCTTTCAATAGACTTTGTTTTGTTTTATCACCATCTAACCACATTTATACAGTCCACCCTCATTAATACCAGCATTTTGCATAACCCCCCAGCAAGAGGGTAATATTCATTTCCAAATGAATTACCCCATCGCATTATACAATATATATATATATATATATATATATATATATATATATATATATTACCTATACGAAGATATACAATTTCAAGTCCTCATTTCTGCTATCTACTTCTATCTGTATTCCTGATTTCAAATTAAAAATTCTCGAATTTCCGTAATATGAACTCTAACTAGACTAATAGATTCCTAATAGGGCATTGCAAATACCACCTGCTTAAAGCCATTGCTACTCAGCATATACTGAAAACTGAGTTAGGTAGTTTATCATTTTTTCCAATTTTTCTACCGTAAGTGAGCAGTAGTTACTCATATAAGAAATGGCTGGAGCAATTTATCAGCAGATTGAACCATATCTCCAGGAATCCGATTGGAAATAAAGGAGAGGACATCCAGACGAGGGGAGAGGAAATAGAATAATATCCTGGACTAAACTGGTTTCCAGTACGGTAGCTCTGGGGGTGAGTGATCGCGCTCCTACTAGCTAACACCTTTCTAAGGACAAATATCAGCTCGATATATCAGCACTCTATGACAGTCATAAAATGTACTAGGTAGTCTGCAAAATGACCCCATGAATCTCAATTCAAGCTTCATAAAAATGGCTTCTCATAAATTTATATTCTTTTTTTTACAGCAAACTACAAAGGTTCTAAACAATCGGGAGCTAGTGTACAACACACTATAAAGAGTCTTCGGCATGGCATCTTATAGCAGTCAAAGGAAAATGTGTGAGTATGGAACTACTTTATTTACGAGGGGTGATTTAGTAAGTTGCAAGATCAAGGTGCCTCTTAATATACATTCATCCCAGTTTTAAGTCTTACTAGTTCCACAACGTTAAGGAAAGACTTCAACTGCATTAAAGTTATACCATCCTCATAAAGCATACTCAAAATAACAATTGTTTGTCAATCATTAGTTTATACTAGCAATAGTTGACGAAAAGAGGGTCGAACAATCTCCAATTTCATTTAACCGAGAATGAATAATGCGCAAAGCTTGGCTCATAAAGATGAACGAAAGTAAATCTCACCATATCACTTTTTCCCTTCAGTACAGTTCCTGTCCACCTGTTAATTTCAACAAGATTCTCTTCGAATTAGCCGATTGTTTACGCTACTTAGGATTACATTTGGACACCAGACTTACATGGAAATCCCACATAATAATTCGATTCAGACAACTTGATGGACAGCTAAATAGATGATCTCACTTGTCTAACGAAAACAAACTAACAATATTCAAATTACTGCTCAAAAATACGCTATAGAAGTGTGGGGTTCAGCAAAACCTTCAAAATCAGATTCATACAAACTTTCCAATTCAAAGTCCTGCGCTCCAAAGTAGATGTCCCATAATATATTGCAAACCACAGTCTTTCTTAAAGATCTTAATAAGCCATTTGCAAAGGACCTAATTCCCTCGGGTTCAAAACATTCTACAGCAGGCTATCCAATAATCCTAATCTAGAAGTCCTAGCCCTTTCCAGTACCACTCATCCATATTCCCCTCCACGGAGCCTCAAGAGACAATGGCCCAGAGATCTCCTATAGAAGTGTAAAGTGAAGTGATAGCAGTGGCTATTTTCTTATCAAGTGCCATTCCTCCATAGCTCTTGACTTCCTTGCCAGGCAGGGAGAGGCTGCTCCTCTCACTGAGGTGAAGGAGAGAATCTTCTGCCAAAGTGGTGGAGGACGATTGTAAAGTGTAACATTACCAAATTCATGGATTTCAGAATGTAATTCTCTTAATAACATAAAAAATCCAGCAATTGGAGGATGATTATTTGATTGCATTTAGTTTTCTTTCGTGCCCCTTTAATTTTGTAAAGCCACATGAAGAAGGCAATGGGAAACAAAGTCATCCTCTATGGCTAATTCTTCCCCTTTTCTTTTTCGTTTGTTTGATCAACCAGGAAATGAATGCACAACCACAGGTGATAAACACACCATATTCATTTCATTTTTATAAACAAAAGTGTTCAATAATGTGGCAGCTTTGCATATAAATGACCATTATCCATATAAATGGGTATATATAAAACTTTTCCCCGAATTCAGGAGTCGTATATTAGGGGCAGTCTTACCATGAGACACATATTACTGCACAAATTTAAATAAGAGAACAAATATATTTTCCTTTCCTTGTTGTTTCTTTATTTCCATAACTTCTTGCGCTATATACGAGAAAATTAAGTTTCACTGAAAGCAAATTTGATGAAAAAAAAAAAAAGAAAGCTTTCACGGAAGGAGGAAAATGTCAAAGCGTTCACTCTACTTGAAGCCCATGTAATTTAAGATTCAGAAGGGGAATGTGTAATTCTGAATGCATTAATCATAACGGCATACTTCCATTTCATAAAGTCTACTATAAGGGTCTTTAACCCCTCCCCCTAAATAAGCTATTTCAGAGTTGTTTTTGTGTGTGTGTGTGTGTGTGTGTGTGTGTATATATATATATATATATATATATATATATATATATATATATATATATATATATATATATATATACATATATAGATGATCTAATTAAAATTTAAAAATGAGAAATGACGGATGAAGCCATTAAAAAAATAGTTTATAATTTAGATATGTTGTTGGTTCACGTCCCATTCTAATTGACTTAGAAAAGGACACGAGGAAAATACTCAATAGTTTTGACATGACACTCCGAGTTGAGACTACGACACTTTGTACGTGACTTTGACAACGTCCCCCCATGATGTGAAACATTTCCAGTGCGTGTGTGTATACATTTTTTACGAAGTAACATCTCCCAAGTAGGCTACTTGAGTAAGCAATAACATTTATAGAGAATTATATTTTCAATAAGATTGATTTTATCCAATTTTTATATCCGACGTATAATAACGGAGATATTTCGAATTTTCGAAATTCACCTCCTCTAAACCCCCCCCCCCCCCCATCCTACTGGTTCGATTTCAGCCATTAACGAACTGTAACTTTAGTTTTACATTAAAATCGAGTTTGGATAGGACCAAATAAGAATTTATCAGGCAAGCGCATATCTATATATATATATAAAATTGTAACCTCTGTCTGTACATTAATTTTTTTCACGAAATTTCACGATAACTTTTCGTTTCACATGTCATAGACACCATAACTGCATTTTGTTTCTTTGGTGTCTGTTTGTTTGTTTGTTTGTTTATTTGTTTGTTTGTTTGTTTGTTACCTTTTCACGCATAAACGGCTGAACCGAATTTTATGAAACTTGGTATGCATATTACTACTAACCCAACTTAGACTTTAGGCTATATTAAAATTCTCTGAAATGAACAGGAGTGGGGGTTATAAGGGAGGCCTGAAATTAAAAATAGCGATATTTCGTTTCCTATTGGTTTTTCGTCAAATATGAACATAACAAAAGTTGTTTATTTTGTTATTTAGAGTAATTTTTGTTATATACACTTTTGTCATATACCGATTTATAAACGAGATATACGCTAAAACCTACAGCGGAAGTGAACAATTTTATTTGGGACAAAAGACCCAACCGAAATAAATAAAACTCGATATGTGTATTAGCACTAACGCTTTCATTATAACAAGCTACACCAACATTTCTAGGAACGGGCAGGAGTGGGGGTTATAAGGGAAGCCTGAAATTAAAAATAGCGATATTTCGTTTCCTATTGGTTTTTCGGCAAATATAAACATAACAAAAGTTGTTTATTTTGTTATTTAGAGTAACTTTTGTTATATACACTTTTTTCGTATACCGAATTATAAACGAGATATACGCTAAAACCTATAGCGGAAGTGAATAATTTTATTTGACACAAAAGACTCAACCGAACTAAACCAAACTCGGTATGTGAATTAGCACTAACGCCTTCCTTATAATAAGCCATACTACCATTTCTAGGGACGGGCAGGGGTGGGGGTTATATGGGAGGCCTGAAATTAAAAATAGCGATATTTCGTTTCCTATTGCTTATTCAGCAAATATTCCTATAAAAAAAATTGTTTACTTTGTTATTTACAGTAACTTTTGTTATATACACTTTTGCCGTATACGGAAGTATAAATGAGTTATACGCTAAAAACTGTAGGGGGAGTCCACAATTTTATTTGGCACAAAGGACTCAACCGAACTAAACCAAACTCGGTATGTAAATTAGCACTAACGCCTTCCTTATAATAAGCCATACTAACATTTCTAGGGACGGGCAGGAGTGGGGGTTATAAGGAAGGCCTGAATTTAAAAATAGCGGTATTTCGTTTCTTATTGCATTTTCGGCAAATATGAACATAACAAAAGTTGTTTATTTTGTTATTTAGAGTAACTTTTGTCATATTCATTTTTGTCTTTTAACAAAGTATAAACAAGATATACAGTATAAACTAAAACGGGAGTCAACGATTTCATTGAGCGCTAACGAGTAAACCGAACTTAAAAAAACTCGGTATGTCAATTAGCATTAATTCTCCCATAATTATAAGCTATATTAAAATGTTTAGGTTAGAACGGAAGTAAGCCACGAAAGATGCAGGGTAGTTTCAATAAAGTTGGCAACGAAAAAAATGTTTTTTTATTGGTGACGCTTGCCATAAATATAATATATATATATATATATATATATATATATATTACGTACCTAGTTGTTGTCATATACTAGGTAGGATTGATTGACATTTGAGGAAACGTTTCGAAAATCGCGTCATGAATACGACCTCAATAGCTGATTTCCCTTAAGGGAAATCTGCTAAAGAAAATAAATTTCAGAAAATTAACATATAACAATTATATAAGTTTATCGTTTCGAAGTATTTAAAGATATGAATTACGTACGGGTATTTGTCGAATATAAGGACTTTTATGTCACGAGGCAAGATTGCTGTTCATCCTAGTATATTTTTGAACGTCGTATTACATGTTTTTTCAACTTGGTGTCTCAGTCCTAGCCAATCGGTAATTGTTTGTTATCAGAGAATTTTCCCAGTTTTAAGGATGTTTGTGCGACGTCATCCCTTCTTGAGCGATGGTTACAGTGGTCGTTTTTGCATATCAAAGAACTGCTACAGGTTTGCATCAATGACACGTGGCATTTTATAAAAGCATCCTTCTAATTGCGGTGGCTAAAAATTGCAAATCAAATGACCTGGTTGTTATCAATATAAAAATAGTGAAATCAACATCCCAAAATCCTGAACACGAACTGTTTTGTAAATAAAACCTTGGTAGGCCACGGATTCCTGATTACCAACCCCAGTGCCATAGAATTCTTTAGTTGGAAATTGGTTAAAGGGCTGAATTTATAAGTTGATCCCGAGGCATTCACGAGCACTTGAAATAAGTACTACAAAACAAGGAAACACTCAACAAAAGATTCTCTTTGTCCCATTAGAAACAAAACCTTACTTCTCAGAATAGCAATTGTTACCCAATGAGTGAAAAGAGTTACTCACTAGTGAAAGGGTGATTTAAGTGGTTTCCGCCATTCAAGCACGGGAGGTCCCTACACAACCTCTCATCATAATATTTTCCCCCAGAACTCTCTCACTAAGGCTTTTTAGTAATCTGACTTTATTTTAGTACTTCAGCTCGAATTGAGTCTCAGATTTACTAGCTAGAAAGTAAAGAGCCATTCTTGTTCTGATATCCTGCGGTATTCTCCATTGTCGGTTAAGTTGAGAGCATTAGGGAATTTTGAGAAATCAAATTTTAAAATTTTTAAACTGAGCGATGAGGATTATTAGTATAGGACAATGTGAGATTCATCATGGCCACTACTTTTCCAGCATTAATTACATTTCATACAAAACACATTGTAAAGAATAATATATTTTATGCCATATTTATTTATTTAAATGAGTTCCATAACGCAGGCGATTTACTCATTATTAAAGTGTCATTAAAAAAGCGGAATGCAAAAAAAAAAAAAAAACAACAACAACAAACGGAAGAAGTGAACTATGGCAAACGGTGATTTTTGAAACGGGTTATTTGCATGCCAGGGTCGTATATGAAGCAAACGATATTGTACGATATGGAAACATCAGGGTAATGAACATAATATAAATGAAAATGTAACTATAGAAGGGGGGGGAGAAATTAAATAAATAAAAAAAATAAGGAAAAGGGATAACCAAAAAAAATTAATAAATAAAAAATAAATAAAATAAAGTTTATACACCCTGCTAATGTAGGAAATATATATATATATATATATATATATATATATATATATATATATATATATATATATATATATATATTGATGTCTTTTAGATGTTTAATGACTGAGTCTATGTAATTACTGTTATCGGTCAAAAGTTCCTGTAAGTCATGTGGAATGTCTAAATTGTCTCTTCGTCGACAGTTAGTCAATATGTGATGTACAGTTAAAGTTTCGTTGCAATGTCTACAAGTCGGTGAGTCCTTGTTTGTCATTAAGTGCCCGTGCGTCAGCAAGGAATGGCCAATGCGAAGTCTGGTCAGCACAACTTCCTCTCTTCGTGACTTCCTGTTTCTTGATGGTCATTCCTTAACTGTTTGTTTTATTTGTCGTTTGTGTTATCCCAAGATTGCTGTCACTGCTGTTGTAGTGCCTTAATGCATTCAGCTAGTTCGTCTTGGTGGTCTGTTCAGTATATGACAATTTCTGGTTTCTATACAACATATGACCATAACTCAAAATATTTTTGAAGCTTTTCGTAATCAGAAATTGATTCTAGTTAAGCGTATAATTTTTGGTACGTATTTGTAAATTCTATTATTTACCAGGGAAGCTGGATGGTAGAGGAAACAATCAATTTTTATGCACACAAAAGGACATGTTTTCCTCTACAATGCGTTTTATGTAGACAGAATGCATTTTTAGAGCAACAGCTCCATCTTCCAAGGAACTGAGCTGTTGCTCTGGAAGTGCACTTTGCCTCAATACCTAAAAACGCATTGTAGAGAAAACAGGACTGCTGTGTCCACCCAAATTTTATGTTTAAGATAGCCAAAAAAATAAATCGTATCGCTAGATTGGTTTTATATAAACAGTCAACAATAACAAAATGTTCAAATATTTCGTTATCATTCCATATATATGTCGCCGTATTAATTAAAAAATTAATTTTTAATAAGACATATTAAAAATTCTCATTATCAATAATACGTCACTCATATTATAACATGATTAATAAGAAAGCTTGTTATAAAATTGAAAATTAATGCTGAAAATGTACGCAGAGCTCTAAAAATGATGTTAAAACTATATTAACTGTTTGACTGACAATTCCATTTCAAAAATATTATTTTATTGGTTACAATACTTTACATGGGACGTGTTATTTATGTGTGCTATGGAATATACTTACAACATACTATAGGCTCCAGTTGCATTACATTGTTCTATTACATTAGTAGGCAGTATGCATATTTAATTGTTTTTATTTTTTTTTACTTTCCTTGTTTTCGTTATTCTGTATTTTAGTGTGGCGAGTTCGATTCCCGACTAGGCAATAGGAATTTTTTTAGCAAGGAACTCATTATATAAAATCCTTAGTCCCACCCACCTTGGCAAGAAATGGGTGGTAACCAGTAGAAACCCCGTTCCAATTAGTCTTAGTAGCAACAAGTAAACTTTAATAAATAATAATAATTATTTTGTTCACTAATATTATTGAAATTAGATTAATTTTTTCATAAATGGTTTCAAGAAAAGCTGTATTCCATTGCTCGTTTGTTCTTTATTTTTTCTATTGTCCTTTTTTGTGTTCTACTTGTTGATGAGTAATCGCCCTATTAGGGGAAACCATTTGAATAAATAAATAAATATTTTGGATACATAGTTTTCCTAAGTTAAACGGGAATGCAATTGATGATTCGTTAAATCCCATTGGTGGGAGTAGGGTATTCCGGAAGGTTGAGTTCTCCCTGAACCTTTGATGTCGGGCTTCGGCTGACTGCCCCTGGTTCATCCCCAATCCATTCCGGGGGATGGTGTCAAACCATAATTATCCAGCCACACCTACAGCACAATTTATACACAAGCTGTCCATCTTTGTTCGAAATACAACGCGTACTACCATTTTTTTTTACAAAGTTTCATTAAATTACAAACAAGATGTAACAGTTTTTTATATGCATGGTGGCCTGCGAAATAAACTATATTCTAGGCTTATTGCCGATGGTTTGTTTACTTATCAGTATGGTTAAAGCGTTGGTCTTAATCTCACATGGTAATCCTTTAGTAGCGTTCAATTCCCGCCTGGGCAATAGGAATTTATTTAGTGACAAACTCATAATCCTTAGCCGCACCCTAGCCGAAAAAGGGTGGTGACGTGTAGACAACCCGCTCCGATGAGTCATAGTGCCTAAAAGAGGATGTTAACAAATAATAATATTAATTTCACTTCACTGACATCATTCATAAAAATATTAATGAGGAAGGGCTGGCTGTTAAAGCTTTTGCGGTAGCAATTAGCATTTAGTTTTACCAAACCTAAGAGTTTTACCTAGAAAATAAATATCAAATTTGTTACTGGGAATACGAGGGGAGGGATCAAATATACACTATATCTCCGTTTAGATATAATCAAGTCAGATCAATAAATACTATATATCCAATATTCTTACAAAATAAATTATCTTAAATTACTCCACATTGACCCAATTTTATTCAATAATAAGCTACTAATGAATGGTCTTATTCCAAGCTCTCGTACCAAATATTGTTTTCAAAAGACCATTGCTCTGCGAGATAATGCAAATAAGTTATATGAGGAATCTTGAATTAAGATTACACGATTTACACTCGACAAATTTCATTTAATCAATACCACACTCGGTAATAATATATTCCTTAATGATTTATTTTTTTAAGTCCAGATCTAGAGGAGGGATGTTGAAGGAAAGTAGAAAACTACGGGATCTTCAATAATTTCTGTTCTTTCTCAAATCCTTCTTCAAAAATTTTCTAAGGCGAGGCATAAATAGTAATTGAACTGTATTTCGTCTAATATAAATCTTTCAATAATGCTCAAGATTATATTTTTCCCTTTAATGGTAATTTCTTACTGGTTTCGTGTGATTCTCCATTATTAAAATTCATGATACAAGTATACAATTCTTCTTGTTTCCATGTAAAATTGTCTCAAAATCTTTAAAGATTCATTAATGTCGAAAATTAGGTTCAAGTGAAGATACATGAAAACCCCAAATCCTCAGATGGAAACTTCCATAAATAATGTTTTTTGAGTATGAACATACGTTTTCAATTTTAGCAGATTTCCCTTAAGGAAAATCAGCTATTGTGGTCGTACTCAAGACGCGATTTTCGCTCTAGCGGTCGCAATTTTTTGTTTGATCGTTTCGAAACTTGATATTTAACCGTTTTATGTAAAAAGACAGATCAAGTTCGATAATGGCTGAAAACGGACTAGAGGGAGGGGGATTATTGAAAATTCAAAATATCTCCGTTATTATGCATCGGATCGAAAAAATTTATAGAACCAATCTTATTGCAAATGACATTTACTATAAATATTGATTTACATTTATTCTCTATCTTGAATATTAACCGAGATATTTGCATTTTTATGAAGTCTGTGGTCGGGTATAGTTCGGATTAGGTCGGCCATTTTCGTAACTTCTCGGCTCAGGTGGAAGCTTCTTCGAACCTTACCTGTCGTTCCTAACCTTACCTTACCTTCTATACTTTGTGAGATTTATGCAAATACGTTCTGTTCATCCCCCCCCCCTACTTTAGTTCTAGGACTACTAAAACTTGAGATATTTAATTATAAATTATTCTTACAATTCAGAAGCCGTTTCAGTAGGGAATTTATTTTAATTAACTGAAAGATTTCTCATTACCGTTTGTATTTAATCACCGTGGTGTTGTTTTACCAGTATGGAGAATTCTCTATTGCTAAACTTCACATGGGAAATCTGCTTAGTTTACGCAGCTCCTGCGGGACGGACTTTTTATGTTTTGTATTTTTCTCTTGTTTTACAGAATACAAATTTCTAATTATTTTTATCTTTTTTACTAATTGTGGTGAATATCTGGAAATATTCTTGAGAGTAGAAAATCGATTTAAAATATGGTATAAGTTTTCAAAATTGGAAAGAATTCCCAGAAGGAATACAATTGAGAGGAATTACTTCTAATTTTTCTGCTCACGCGCTTTACCATCACCTAACGCTTATAGTTAATTCTCTTACCGGAATCTGAAAAAGGAATGTCCACTTAAGGTACAGATTACTATATATCAGAAATGTTGGATATGTTGCTTCATTAGAAATTTCAGTCACGATTACAATTTGATATCGATAACAATTTAAATTCAATGTGCTAACTTAAGCCAACGATAAAATTTAATCAATTTTAGCTTATCGAGAAACTAGGTATTTTATCACTGTCAAGGAGAGAACCACTCGCTGGCAACAGGTATCTCTCAACACTCGTAACTGTAAATTGATGCTTCAACTCTTTTATTATTTGAAGATTTCTCCTCAATCATCTCTAATTACATTTCTCATTTTCTCAAAGAATAACTCAGCTCCTCCTCTCTAGAGTTCTTATTAACTTTTTAATGGCTTCTAACAACTGAGTGACCGGGGCAAAGAGGATTCGTTTAAAGATAAGAGATCTTGAAATGATTCAACTTAATGGTTTTCTTCAGCTTCAACTTTCTTTTTTCAATTATAGAATACTGAAGTTCTGACAAGAGAGAAATGAAGTTATTAGTTTTTGCCGTGCAGATTAAAATGGTCACTCAAAATTGTTTGCAGTCATTCAGACCCAGGTTAACCTTAATTACGAGGCAACCATTTCCGTACTCCAACAAGTAATTGATAAATCATATAGGTTTCGTAAATGGAAATTTAGTCGATTGTAGCAAATGGCTACAGAGCATTTTTTTTTCAATTTTGTAGTGTATTGTTATTGATGTTATTTATTAAAGTCCATCTTCTGCCACTAAGATAAAACGTATCAAAACGGGCTACAATACAAAAAAAAATCCGTCTTGCAGGGGCTGCGTAAACTAAGCAGATTTCCCACGTGAATTTTTACAATTGCGAAATTTCACGAGAGCCCAACAGTTACGAAAACGGCAGCAGTAGCTCTTGACGGAAACTCACGACTAGACCCTAAGTTAGCCGACCTCACCTCGACCGTTACAATTAAAAAAGATGCAAATACATCGGTTAATATTCAAGATAGAGAATAAATGTATAAAACAATATTTATAGGAAATTTAATTTGCAATTAGATTCACTCTATACAATTTTTCGAACCGACGTACTGTAACGGAGATATTTCGAATTTCCGACAAGCCGCCCCTCTTTCTTTTTACATAAAACGACTAAATATCGAGTTTGGTAACGATTAAACAATAACTGCGACCGCTAGAGCGGTAAACACAACAAACAATATATATATATATATATATATATATATATATATATATATATATATATACAGTTTTGAACGGACCTCATTTTCGTCATCTCCTAGGTGGGTTCGATGGACATTTGAAGAAAAATATCGAAAATCGCATTACGAGTCGACTTCAATCGCTGATTTCCCTTAAGGAAATCTGCTAAAAAATAATCTAAAAGTCGTCCTTCACGCAGGTCTTCGTTACTAAACAGCTTTCCCACGTGCATCAAGTATTTGCTTTTATCTCAAAGGGTAAATGATCAATAAGAACAATATTTAGGCTTCAAATGAAGTGGTTCATATTATAATAGCTTTTGATTACTCTGACATGAGTAGAAGCGGCGGTTTACTGAAGGAAGAAAATTAAAAAAAACCAAATATCTCGGTTAATAATCAAGATATTGATAAAGCGTACATAACAACGTTTATAGAACATTAAATTTGCAATAAGATTTATTCCATACAACTTGTCAATCCGATACATCATAACGGAGGTATGAAGAATTTTCGAAATCCCCATCCTCGTGGTTGGATTTTAGCCGTTAACGTATTGATCTTCATTTTTACACTAAACGTTATCGAGTTTGGTAACGATCAGACAAAAATTGCGACCGCTAGAGCGTTAACAGACAGACATATATATATATATATATATATATATATATATATATATATATATTAAGACCAAATTGGTATTGGGATTAACTGTTTCTGATCAGTATATTTCAATAATTACATTAGTTTTTATTTATGAAATGGAAATGCCTAGATTAAATAGTTGGTAAATTCGTTGAATTTGGAAGGTGTTCAACAAGGGCAGGTGATGAAATATCTCCTCATCACTATTACTCCAGACAATTCATCAGAATAAATTTAATAAATCAATACTTCATCCTAGTTGTGATAACAGATTTGTTATTTTACAAGAGATATGAATAATTAATATTTTAAAAGATGCACATTTAATAATTCAAAATATGGCAGAATATAGTTATAAATTATTCATTGGACAATGAAAACTGTCTTTGAATATCCAATCAATCAAATATGGAATATAATTTCTCAAGGTTTATAGCATAAAATCCTGGACACATATATGGAAAAATATTAATATTTACGTAACTACGTTCATGATGAATCAGGAATTTAGACATATCATGGTTCTTAAATGATTTGCTTGATAGGTGGGTGCCGGTAGATGAAGTACTGAATCTAAATGAATATGTATATTTTGATAATAAGAGTACGAAATTATTTTTATCAATCATTGCAGATAAATAAATTATGTATTAATCTAACATGGAGCTCTTTCGCAACTTAAATCTATAGAACTAGAATAGTGGACAATTAAATGAAGAAATATATGCGTTATGACAGAAAAAAATTAACCATTTCAACACAGTCAATTAAAAACAAATAAAATCACATAACAACAAGGTTTCAGGAAAGAGAACAGGAAGAACCATTCTACCTCATCTAAGGTTATATTTTTATTGAGGAGAACTGCTGGCCAATGGTGTGAACACCAAGGAAAGGGGTCAGCCTATAAGAATTGGAATATATTTACATAGCTGGGAGAGGGTCTATCCCAATTTTTATTTCTATGTTCAGGCTGGAAGCAACGTTTATGTTGGTATAAAACGTACACCTTAGAGCTACAGTTGAAACACCTTGGTTTATGCCAGCACTTTTATTGTCCTACTTTCGTGACCCCTGACAAGGGTTCTCCAACTTCGGATGCCCAACTTGTTAAAATCATTTTTGAAAATAAATATTGCCCACGTGAATTATCTAGATTTGTTTTCAGCCACCCAAAATATATGGGCAGCCAAAATATTGTTTCTCAATTAGTTTTTTCCTTATCTTCTTTGGAGATAATAATGAACGTTATTATTATATTTCTCCCTTAACTTCATCTTGAAGAGCAATTGCTTTTCAAGCATTTTTTAGTCAGTCACATGGCATAATGGTTTATTCTCAGTAACGCAAGAGTATGTTTTGTAACGTAGTCTAGGAAATATTTATTGTTTTGCAACTCGCAAGAATGTAACTCGCATTTATTGTGTTTTAGCAGATTTCCCTTAAGGGAAATCAGCTATTGAGGTTGTACTCATGACGAAATTTTCGAAAGTTTTCTTCAAATGTCCATCGATCCTACCTAGTAGATGACGAAAATGAGGTCCGTTCAAAACTGTATATATATATATATATATATATATATATATATATATATATATATATATATATATTTGTCTGTTGCGGTCGCAATTTTTGTTTGATCGGTACCAAACTCGATATTTAGCCTTTCTATGTAAAAAGAAAGATCAAATTCGTTAACGGCTGAAATCGGACAAGTGGGAGGGGGTTGGGTTTAGAGGGGAGGATTTTCGAAAATTTGAAATATCTCTATTACTATATGTCGGATCGAAAAATTGTATAGAATCAATCGTATTGCAAATTAAATGTCCTATAAATATTGTCATATACATTTATTCTCTATCTGGAATTTTAACCGAGATATTTGCATTTTTATTAAATCTGGGCGGATAACGGATGAGAGTGTTTCCAGCCAAAAGCTATTTCGGCTTGACTGCTCGGCGCTCGTGAAATTTCTCTATTGTAAAACTTGGGAAATCTGCTTAGTTTACGCAGCCCCTGCGTGACGGACTTTTATGTATAAAAATTACATCATGTTTCCTTATTATTTTAATCACTTTGCATTTCTTAAGATTTACGGCGTTTTACGCCATTCCATGATTCTTCCCGACAAAAAAGTTCAACATCGACTATGCAAATTCCCTAAATACTCTGCAACATACATCTTTTTTCTCTGCATCAGACATTGACGGAAAAATTATATAATATTACGCTATTTTCCTCTGAATAATCGTGACTGAAGTTATATTAATCGTATAAAATGAGAAACCAGAAATATTTTGAGAATTGCCAACCCCAAAAAAGTAAAGGAAAATTGAATATTAATATTTATTTTACATTACAATAAGGAAAATGCCGAAGGACATTGAAATCTGGTTTTATTTACTTACCTGAATGCCATACCTTTTGGATTAATTTTCTTTGAAATACTTGTCGTACGAACGTACCTGAAAAAATTATACATAATATGGAGTTAAAGAAGTCCATGTTAACTTGACATTTTTGTTTCTAGATTAAGTAAACTATCAAATTTCTGATAAATTTGGAGGCCCTTACATCCTGAGTTGCTTTAAATAAATGTTGAAATATTACCAGATCATAATGATGTGTAGTTACTATCAGGCATATACTTTTATATATTTTTTTTTGTTTGAAAGAGAAATGTACTGAATCGTTCAGAAATGCTACGTCTTGCAATCTGGTCTATATGAAGTCAATTGCACTAATTTCGTGTGTCCGGAGATCTGGAATCAAATCCCAGGAAGGAAAATAAATATAGGTACGACGAAAAAATTGGCAACGCTTCCACTATGACAATTTATTAAAACGGCAGAGCTCTTTCGATGCTGTGCATCATCGTCAGTGCTCTAAGGCAGGTCAACATCCAGTACCTTCGGGCACTGACGATGATGCTCAACATCGAAAGCGCTCTGCCGTTTTAATAAATTGTCATAGTGGAAGCGTAGCCAATTTTAGCAGATTTCCCTTCAGGACCCCATATTTAATGACGTTTTATTGTCCTTAAGATCAACGGGGGCTCAGGTTAGCCATGTGCGTTAAAGCGTTGCCTTTAATCTCACATGGTAAACCTACAGTGGCGAGTTCGATTCCCGCCTGGACTGGAATTTATTTAGTGACAAAATTCATTAAATAAAATCCTAAGTGCCACTCTGACTAGAAAAGGGTGGTAACCTGAAGATAACCCGTTCCAATTAGCCTTAGTTGGAAAAAGTGGACGTTAATAAATAATTTAATTTAAGATGAACGTTTATCACGTGTTGTCTCTTTTGAGTAATTGTGATGATTCCCATATTTAACTTTTATTGCAATCAATACAGTTTATTTTATATATATTGTATTTGGTATCTGTTGATTTTAATTTATATTTTATATCACTAAAGCTATTTTTTACTCTGTTTGGACATTTCCAAGTGATTTGTCCAATGTCTTTATAAATCGATGTAATCTCCCTGGCTACCGTAGTTACCGGAGTTGTAATTCAATGTACAGTAAATTTTTCTTTTACTATACTATTTATTTGCAATATTATTATCCGTTTGGTCGTCTATATGTATATTTTCACAACAAGTCACTTAATCATTGCTAAAAATATTAGTTAAATCCTATCTGATATACCTGAATAGTTTTAAACGTAAAAAAAGTAATTATGGATTTCATTTTCTGTCGCATATTCAGATAGCCTAGGCACCTCCCGAAAGGAAAAATATTTATTTTTTTGTCCTATGTAATGTTTTAGGCAAGTTTGACATGTTTGCCACGACAGGGACAATGGTTTAAGAGTAACAGTATTTTTGAATTTTTCGTATTTATACTTACATAAATTTGGGTTAGTCAGTATGGAATCAACCAAAGAATTCTGTTTATATTAATGTATTTACCACTCATTCTTAAGTATGTGTTTGAGATACTAATATTTCAATGTTTTCTGATGTACATAAAATTGAAGAGATACATAGTACTGATAGCCTCGAAAAACTAGACAAGATTTACTGCTTCATCACGTCAGCATGCAATACTATGCAAGACTCTATAAATGCTGATGGACCACACTCCAGTTAAATGTTATATTAAGATGGAAAAGGGTTTATAGAACGCTTTTAGTTGTCTTTTAAGTACTATATTTTACTATTTACACCATATTGCTTTTTTTAGCAGATTTCCCTCAAGGGAAATGAGCTATTGAGGTCGTACTCATGAAGCGATTTTCGAAATTTGTCTTCAAATGTCCATGGATCCTACCCAGGAGATGACGTAAATGAGGTCTGTTCAAAACTGTATATACATATATATATATATATATATATATATATATATATATATATTTGTCTGTTACCACTCTAGCGGTCGCAATTTTTGTTTTATCTTTACCAAACTTGATATATAATCGTTTTATATAAAAAGACAGATCAAGTTCGTTAACGGCTGAAATCGGACCAGGGGTAGGGGTTTAGAGGGGGAGAATTTCGAAAATTCTTAATATCTCCGTTATTATGCGTCGGATCGAAAAATAGTATAGAACCAATCGTATTGCGAATTTATTGTTCTATAAATTTTGTTATGTACATTTTTTCACTACCTTGATTATTAACCGAGATATTTGCATTTTTTAGTTTTTGGTCTTTAGTAAACCCCCACTCCTACTCATCTCATATTAACAATATTCTATTATGTTATGAAGTATTTTATTTGATGCTTAAATACCAAATATTATTCTCATTGAACTTTTAATTTATGAGACAAATGCAAAAACGTGACGCACTTGGGAAATCCGCTTAGTTAACGCAGCCCCATTATTGTTATATTATTGCTTGGATTTAATTATTTATTTAAAAAAGACAGAATTGTTATTTGTTTATTAAATTTGTACAAGATATAAATCTTTAACAAAGAAATATATATTCTATTCTATTCTATTTTAGTAATATTTCAGTAAAACCATTTTAAATTGTTGTCTTTATTACTAGTCTAATGTTTATTTATGTTTGTTTATGTCTTATGTTTATTAATTCTCTTTATTACTAGTATTTAATGATTATTTGTTGTATTTAATTTTTTATTTGTCGTTTCAGTTTTTGTTATTTTTCTATAATTTTGTTTTCATTTTACATTGTGCAACTTTGAGCCAAATCGCCAAAATGGGGGTACTCC
The DNA here is from genome assembly GCA_019009955.1 of Riptortus pedestris. Taxonomy (NCBI): domain Eukaryota; kingdom Metazoa; phylum Arthropoda; class Insecta; order Hemiptera; family Alydidae; genus Riptortus; species Riptortus pedestris. The sequence continues at coordinate 77,704,094 of CM032230.1, read as the reverse complement.
TGTATAAATAATTAAAAAAATAATAGTAATATTTCAAATCATAAGTTAATTGTTTACTGAGTGTACTAGACTGCTTTGATTAATTATTGAGTATAACAATTTACATGGCTGTCAACGATAGCGTTACTCAGTCCCAAGGCGACCAATAACTGCCCCGGCTTCGAGTGCATATTAATGCGCAGCTAGACAAGGCTGCACTTGTTCGAAGGAGGCCAGGAAACCACCAATAGCGCCGGGATTTATCTATTACTGGATATTAGCGAGAGATAAATGTTACTATAAGCAGCTGAATGAGAACCACATGGCCGCGGGTGTGTGAGTGCAGTGTAAGTGCATAGGAGTGCATACATCATTGGTATGCGCCTATTAGAGAGTGACCGCCCAGCTTGCACGTGAGCGATCGCTCTGTTTAATCAGCCGGAGATTCAATCTTTCCACCCATTTGCTGCAGCTCATTAGGTCACCTAAAACGGTTGCGTCACCCGGTGAAATTTCCCAGTTACCACAGCCAGCTATTTATAAACTCAGCCTAGTAAACGTCCAATTCACTTAATTGGTAAATTTTAGATAATTTGTACTCGGTTTGAGGGTGAACATCAAAAGGAAAGTTAAACTAATGTGAAACGTCATCTCTACACAGTTGTGTTACAATATTTATTGCTGGAATTATGTGGCTGAAAGCAAGGCTATGAAGGAAATTTCAAAATTGAGAAAATAAATCATTCCTAATCGCTAGTGATTACGTCCGTTTGTCACATCGTCTGTCTAATACCAACTCACGAACTCATTAAATAACATTCTTAGCCCAACCCTGGCTAAAAATGATTGGTGACCTGTAGACAACCAGTAAAAGTCCGTCACGCAGGGGCAGCGTAAACTAAGCAGATTTCCCACGTGAAGTTTTACAATAGAGAAATTTCACGAGAGCCGAGCCAGTCAAGGAAACGGCCGAACTAGCTTTTGGCGGGAAAGTAACTGTCGTCCGTTAGGCGCCCAGATTTAATAAAAATGCAAATATCTCGGTTAATATTCAAGATAGAGAAAAAATGTATATAACAATATTTATAGTAAATTTAATTTGCAATAAGATTGATTCTGTACAATTTTTCGATCCGACGAATAGTATTATAGTATTATATATATCTATAATAATATTTTGAATATATATATACAGTTTTGAACGGACTTCATTTTCGTCATCTACTAGGTAGGATCGAGGGACATTTGAAGAAAAATTTCGAAAATTCCGTCATGAGTACAACCTCAATAGCTGATTTCCTCTAAGGGAAATCTGCTAAAAAGTAGTTACCTGCAAATAGTGGACGTTAATAAATAATAATAATAATGCCAAGTCTAGATAATAAAGCCAAGACTACTGTTATCTCCCAAACGTAATAAATGTCATTCATAAAATAAACGAATCAAATGTCAGATTCAATTGCATTTTGCCCTGTAACGAAAAGCAAAAGTGAAAATTCGCTTTTGGTGCTAATGAAACTGATGACTACAAATATCTCACTGGTGAACACACTGAATTATAGATTATTCAGAGTGAAATAATGTATTAAGTCATGGAAAACTGCACTTTATTGATTGATCTCATGATTTCACAGTTCAGAGAATTATGCGCAAGTTCCTGGGAGGTTATGAAACAATCAGAATTGACTTAAAAACCATATGACACAAATATAGGCGATTTCTCCTGAAATGATGGACTGTAGAGGAACCAATTGATTAGGAATAATAAAATGGATATGTTTTTTATTAGTGTATTAATTTATGCAAAGTGCACTTTCAGAATCAGAGCTCCATCGTCTGTGCCTTCTGACAAACAGAAACCTTATTACAAAATAACAAACATAGCATGGTGAACAGTGTAAACACAGTCACAAAACAATAAAAAACAAAATATATTCTCGATGAAAACCAAAAGAAAATTTAAAATATAGTCAACCAATAAAAATAAAATATAAGCGTGCACCATAAAGATAAAAAGTTAAAACCTATAAACTATCTATTTAAAAACAGCCATTAAAAGGTAAAAAACCCATATTTACATACCAAAATGGGGTGAAAGTCTATCTCAATGCTACACCAGAGGTACTATAGACAAACTGAGAAACTAAAAATAAATACCCAATGCTAATAGACAGGAAATGTAGGAGGCACCTGATTAGAGAAGAGTAGCTTGGACAAAAATTATTTTAGTATTTTGTCTTTAAGTTTCTGTTTATGAGCAGTCACTGACGATGAAGCGCTGACTCTGAAAGTACACTTTGCAAAAATTAAAACACTAGTAAAGGACAAACATTTTTATTGTTCCTAAATATAGTCGAGTTGGTTTATATCCATATTTATCTTAAATGGAGTAGGATCGGCCAAGATTTATTCAATTTGTTATTTTAACTCATTATTATTATAGCTCGTGATTGCTGGGTATCAGTTAACAAAGGGTTTTAATTAGATTGAACAGGGCTCAGGTTGGCCGTGCGAGTTAAGGCGTTGGTCTTAATCTCGCCTGGTAGACCTAGAGTGGCGGGTTTGATTCCCGCCCTGGGCAGTAGAAATTTATTTAGTGGCGGACTCATTAAATAAACCCCTTAGGTCCACCCTGGCTAGAAAAGGGTGGTAACCTGTAGATAACCCGTCCCGATTAGCCATAGTGCCATAAAGTGGACGTAAATGATAATAATAATAATTAAATTGAACAGTTTCTTAAGAACTAAATGTTTCAGAAACATTTAATACACGTCTTAAGCTCTGCAAGGTTCGACTGAATATGAAGGAAAATATTATTTACTCGAAAATAGCTGTATCCTGGGCCTATAGTAACGGAGAGGATACAGAGGGCATAGTAAATATGAAATGCAGCCACAGAGACAGTTTCTTCTGTCTACTAGAGTATGAGTAGCCAATACGAATGTTACGAAAAGAGTTATTTTATCAATTGAGGCAAAATAATACTATAGAAAATATGTTATAATCTGCTGTATTAGGAAGGTCAGGCTGCAAGGTTAGATAGTATAGAACCTAACAATTTGTCAAAAAAATAAGTCCGTCAAGCAGGGACTGCGTTAACTAAGCACATTTCCCACGTAAATTTATACAATAGAGAAACCTCCATACGAGTACCAAAGAGTTACGGAAACTAGCTTTTGGCGGGAAACTCACTCTCGTCCGTTATAAGCCCATATTTAATAAAAACAATTAATGAAATATATCTGAATATAACATATTAATTTTATTGAAAACAATTTTATAAAACTAGTGCTGTAATTTGTAATGAATCAGAATCAGTTTTATCTCAATCACTCAAATTTTAGTAATCCAAAAACAAAATAAGGGGGGGGGTTCAAAAGGCGTATTTGTATGTATCTCACAAAGTAAAAGGTCAGTGAAAACAATATTTGGAATTTAGGCTTCAATTAATATGTTTTATTATATAAGAGAGTATTGTTTATGTAACACTAGTAGAAGGAGGGGTTTACTGAAGGCTGAAAACTGAAAAATGCAAATATCTAGGTTAATATTTAAGATAGAGAATAAATGTATATAATAATATTTATAGTACATTTAATTTGCAATAAGATTGATTCTATACACTTTTTCGATCCGACTTATGGAAATATTTCGAATTTTCAAAATTCTCCCCCTCTAAACTCCCCCCCCCTCATACAGGTCCAATTTCAGCTGTTAACGAACTTGATCTTATTTTTGCATGAAAGGGTTAAATATAGAGTATGGTAACGATCAAACAAAAATTGCGACCGCTATATATATAATTTTGAACGGACCTCATTTTCGTCATCTCCTTGGTAGGTTAGATGGACATTTGAGGAAATTTTTCAAAACTCGCGTCATGAGTACGTCCTCAATAGCTGATTTCCCTTAAGGGAAATCTGCTAATAAATAAGGCACTCGATGTAAAACAGAAAGGAATGGGGTGTCCTGACGGATTGGGACTACCAACTTATGTCGTACAATGGTGGCCAGGTCTTGAAACTATGACAGAACATTTTACTAATGAATGGCTATCAGCTATAAATTTTCAAAAACAAAATTGATTTTCACAATATTTTGATTACGATATTTATAATATTTTTTCTCTAATTCATAAGACATATTTGGCTCAAGGTTGTTCCTTGGAGACTTGCTGCTTGAGGAAGTCTTATTGATGATTAGGTAAATCTAATCTGAGATGATATACTAACATTTAACAGCTCGATAACGATAACTACGGCGCCTGTCTCGTCTGCTTTGAATATTACAATGGCGGCATGGGCCAAGGTACTCCTTCCTATTAATAGTAAATAATATTAAGTGGTTGGTAAATAAGCAAGGAATGTCGGAGGTCCGAAAGGAATTCAGTCTTTGTCTTATCTTTGGTGTTTGAATAACAAAAAGAGTTTTTGTTTGAGCCTAATTGCCTGAAATGCGAGGAGCAAGTTCATGGTCACGTATTTTCATGTTACTCCAGATTCCTATTAAAATTATTAAATAACATACATATATGACTAAGACATTTATGCATCAAATTTCATAAACGCCTATAAGAGAGGCTTCTCACTTTATTCTTCTAAAATAATAAAAAAGTCCGTCACACAGGGGTAGAATTCAGGTTAGCTGACCTGTTTGTTTATAATTCAGACGCGTTCGGTTGTAGAGTTATCAACTTGTAACTGAAAGATTTCGCATTATCGTTTGTACTTATTCGCGGTGGTGTTACCAGTATGTATATTTATCTATTGTAAAACTTCCCATGGGAAATCTGCTTAGTTTACGCAACTCCTGCGTGACGCACATTTGTCGCCTGCCTGGCAAACCTGTCCCCGGAAGTCCGCCTTGAATTTACGTAAGGTGCCGTCACATGCCAATTGTCAGTCGGAATGGGCAGTTGGCAAGGAGCATTTCTAAATACAAATGCGATGAGTGGAAGTGGGGTTAAAGAAGCTGAAAAAAAGAAAGTATGAATAACTTTTAATATTTGAGCTACTAATAGATGATGTAACAACAATTGTCTAACAAGAATGACTATACCATTTTAATCCTACTAGCGATAACGGAGATATTCTTGAATTTTACATTGTTTATCCCCCCCCCCCCATCTTTAATCCGCTTTCAGACGCCCTTATAACCCCCACTCCTGCTCGTTCCTAGCAATGATGATACAGCTTATAATCATGACGGAGTTGTGAGTAATTCGCATACCGAATTTTGTTTATTCCGGTTGAGTCTTTTTTACCCAATAAAATTGTTGACTCCTGCTATAGTTTTTAGCGTGTATATTTTTTATACTTCGTTGTACGTCCCACGTGAAGTTTTACAATAGAGAAATTTCACGAGAGCCGACCAGTTAATGAAACGACCGAACTAGCTTTTGGCGGGAGTGTCACTTCGTACGTTATCCGCCCCAATTTAATAAAAATGCAAATATCTTGGTTAATATTCAAGATAGAGAATAAATGTATATAACAATATTTATAGTAAATTTAATTTTCAATAAGATTAATTCTGTACAATTTTTCGATCCGACGTATAGTAACGGAGATATTTCGAATTTTCGAAAATCCTCTCCTCTAACCCCCCCCCCCCTCCCACTGGTCCGATTTCAGCAGCTAACAAACCTGATCTTTCTTTTTACATAAAACGATTATATATCGAGTTTGGTAACGACAAACAAAATTTGCGATCGCTAGAGCGGACACAGACAAATATATATATATATATATATATATATATATATATATATATATATATGTGTATATATATATATATATATATATATATATATATATAGTTTTGAACGGACCTCATTTTCGTCATCTACTAGGTAGGATCGATGGACATTTGAAGAAAAATTTCGAATATTCCGTCATGAGTAAAACCTCATTAGGTGATTTCCCTCAAGGGAAATCTGCTAAAAGAAGCTATGGGTAAATAATGAATATGTATGGTAAACCTGATATCATCTGGGCTATAATAAAAAAAACTCTGTCTTGCAGGGGCTCCGTTAACTAAGGAGATTTCTCACGTGCGCCACGTATTTGAATATTAAATGAGTAGGAGTGGAGGTTTACTGAAAGCTGATAACTAAAAAATCCAATTATTTCGGTTAATATTCACTATAGAGATAATATGTGTGTTATGATATTTATAGGCTATTAAATTTGAAATAGTATTGTTTACCGATCTGACGTAAAATAATCAAGATAATTCGAATTTTCGAAATTCCTCACCCTAAACCCACTCTCCCCCCTTTGGTTTCAGCTGTTAACGAACTTCAATTTTCATTTTACATTAATTGCTTATATATCGAGTTTGTAACGATAAAACAAAAATTGGGAGCGCTTGAGCGGTAACAGACATACACACACACACACACACACACACACACACACACACACATATATATATCTATATATATATAAAATTGTAACCTCTGTCTGTACATTGATTTTTTTCGCGAAATTTCACGATAACTTTTCGTTTCACATGTCATAGACACCATAACTGCATTTTGTTTCTTTGGTGTCTGTATGTTCGTTTGTTTGTTACTTTTTCACGCATAAACGGCTGAACCGAATTTTATGAAGCTTGGTATTTATATTACTACTAACTCAACTTAGACTTTAGGCTATATTAATATTCTCTGGGATGAACGGGAGTGGGGGTTATAAGTAAGACCTGAAATTAAAAATATCGATATTTCGTTTCGTATCGCTTTATCGGCAAATATGCATATAACGAAAGTTGTTTATTTTGTTATTTAAATTAACTTTTATTATATGCACTTTTGCTATATACGGAAGTGTAAATGCATTATACGCTAAAAACTATAGCGGGAGTCCACAATTTTATTTGGCACAAAAGACTCAACCGAACTAAACCAAACTCGGTATGTGAATTAGAACTAACGCCTTCCTTATAATAAGCCATACTAACATTTCTAGGGACGGGCAGGAGTGGGGGTTATAAGGGAGGCCTGAAATTAAAAATAGCGATATTTCGTTTCCTATTAATTTTCAGCAAATAAACACATAACAAACGTTGTTTATTTTGTTATTTAGATTAACTTTTCTTATATGCACTTTTGCCGTATACGGAAGTATAAAGGCGTTATACGCTAAAAATTATAGCGGGAGTCAACAATTTTATTTGGCACAAAAGACTCAACCGAACTAAATAAAACACTCAGTATGTGTATTAGCACTAACGCCTTCCTTATAATAAGCCATATTAACATTTCTAGGGACGGGCAGGAGTGGGGAGCCTAAGGGAGCCTGAAATTAATAATAGTGATTTCCTATTGGGGTTTCCGCAAATATTCACATAACAAAAGTTGTTTATTTTGTTATTTAGAGAAATGTGCTCAACACTTCTTTTCACAATGAACTACCAGGTACCTCACCTGAAAAAATTAATTCAAATGTATGTCAATATTTTCTCCTTAATAATTCAAATCTATGCATAATGCACACGAAACGGTAACTATGACAATATGCAGGACAGTGAAGTCTTACATAAAAAATTAATTTGATTATTAACAAATCACCAGAAACGACGGGTGTTCATCCTAAACACTGGGACGGGTAAATATCCAAATAATGTGCAAAGTAAAGCCTTACCAAAAAAATACCATCACCATTCAGCCTCAAATCAATTCCCGGGCATATATATATATATATATATATATATATATATATATATATATATACATATATATACATATATATAATTTTGAACAGATCTCATTTTCGTCCTCTCCTAGGTAGGATCGATGGCCTTTTAAGTAAATTTTTCTAAAGTATGTCATGAGTACAACCTCAATAGCTGATTTCCCTTAAGATAAGTATGCTGAAACATACTGAACCTCAAATCAATATACCATACATTACAAGTTGTCTTAAAACAGAACTATTTTTAATCTCTCGTATGAAGTTAAGAGGGTATTGTTGATCATCTCCTTTTGATCAAAATTTATAAAAGGAGAAGGGGGCTTTCAGATGGTTGAAAAAAAATTGAAAATTTCTCTGCGAATATTAGTGATGAAGATGATTTCTGTAGAATATTTTTCTTTAAAACAAAATTGTAAACTGATGTCAATTTTTTGTTCCGATACAATGGCATGGAGATATCGAATATCACATTCAAATGAAGTTATTTTATAAGTAATACACCAACAAATTTTGTTAATTTAATTTAATAGGATTAGAAGGTGGCATATGATGCCATTTCAGATTTTTAAACTAGAAGAAAAGTTTGTGCTGGGAATCTTTAACTTGGTCTTCTAACTGTCCAGGCGAGTGCGCCCACTAAGTACGTCACTGAATTATTTAGGGACGAATTTGTGTTTTAATTTTAACAAATAAAGATTTCATGGGGGGAAATGAAAGAAAAGCTGCATAACCGTTTTATTGCGAGAATAACTGGAACAGTCATAAAGAAATATCAGAAAGTGAAGGAGTGTCCTGATATCTGGCGAATAGCCTCCTATAAATCATGGCGAGCTTTATGGACATCAGAAGGGTGGACAGTTAACACGGACCATTATTAACCAACGATTTATAGGCAGGCAAATTCTCCTGAATTATTGGACCATTCAGACACTCATATTCTTTCCAATTACATTTTTAACTTATCTTTAAGCCTCTGTAAATGACAGTAACGTCGTGCTACTAGAGTTTTGGCCAAAAAAGTAGGCGATATTTTCTGATTTTTGGTTTATAATTAAATAAAATATGTGTTTTCCAGTTCTGGTGCAAACATTATGCACCTAATGACCCAATTTTTGGAACATGTCGTTGTTTTCTTTCCTGGAACAAATCCTTTGGGGAAAAATAAATATTGAAAATGTTCTTGTAACTTTGCTTGAAATTAAAAAAAAAAAAAACTTAAATGAACGGAAGACCGTGAGAAGTGTTACATTATTCAAGCCAAAGCAGATAGTAAAAACATTCTGTTTTACTAAGGCAATGTACATTGTTTTAATTAATTTTCGTTGTTTTGTAGCGGCGAATCACGTACTCGTGAGTCGTTCGCTATCAAATATGATAACCTGGCGGTATAAAAAAATACCAGATGGTTATATAAAATATGTTCAGTGAGTGAAAATAGTTAACCGGATTGCGAGTGTAAAGTTAGAAATGCGACAGAAAATTTCTAGTGTCTCGTGCTAACTGTGACTGAGTTGTGGCTATTCAAACTGGACCATAGTGAATAGTGAAACTACTAGACTTGTTACCTGTAAATATTTTATGCCAAGAAGTTTTTATTGTTTTTAATATACAACTTGAAAAGTGCACAGAACTATTTATTGCACCCCACTCAGTCCACTAAAATTTATAATTTATTTAAATAAAAATAACGCATATTCCTTTCTTTAAAGAGTTTTATAAAAATCAGACCTTGGAGTAGAACGTGTTGAGGAAAAGGTTCCGGAATTGAGGAAGTTTAATTCTAATCTATAATAAATGGCTTAATATTTGAGCAGAGCTCAGGACATAGGCAAAAACTGTGATGCACAACTACGTTCCTTCATCATGAAATCTCCTTATGCGACATACGTCTCGAGCACCCATTAACTCGAAATTTTTCCGAACTGATGGTCTTAAAACCACCTGAAAATATTTATTACAAAATACTATTACAAATGTCATGTATGGAAGTAAAATGCAGACTTCCAGAAAAAAACAACTGTTAAGTCGTACATTTGGTCCATTGGAGAAACGCCGAATTAAATGATTGACATCAGTTGATGAGTGTTGCTGTGGCTGCAAATAAGTTGAAAGAATTGAACAGGTTAGACTTTGAAGGTGCTACATGTTACTCCAGGAGAAAACAGAAAATGAGATAGACCTAGGCTACTGTGGCTTAAAGACCTGGAAGAGGCCTTGCAGACTCAAGACGTCCATCACGCCTGAGGCTGCGTATACTAAGCAGATTTCGTATGTGGACATATTAATTTTGTGTTAATTATTAATTTTATTATAGTCAATAACATATTACTTTTATTTAAAACTATTTAATATAGTGTGTACCGTAATTTATAATTAATCAAAATATTTTTTATCTCAATCACTCATATTTTAGTAATTCAAAAACATAAAAGAGTGGGGGGGATCAACAGAACGTATTTTCATATACCTCACAATGTAAAAGTTGTATGATAACAATATTCGATATTCAACATTAGAATAAAGTGGTTCATATATATATATATATATATATATATATATATATATATATATATAGATATATTGTTACGTTTTTTTATTACCAAAACCAGTAATAAACGTTTTTAATAAGAGTTCTTTTGGATTACAAAATTAAATACTCGCAAGTTTCACAGTTTTTATCACTGCACAATTTATTTCACAATGCACAATAAACTTGGTAATTATTCTTAATTACTACTCACAGTATACACTGATAGCGTCACTGTTCTTCAGATTACACAGTCCAATAATTCACTCATGGTCACTGAAATTCACAGAAAGACGGCACTGCACTGTCCTTTACTTCGCGGAACTGCACTGTCCTTTACTTCGCGGCACTGCACTGTCTTAAACACGGCACTAAACTGTTACTTACAGTCACGGCACAACACTGTTCTTCTTATAAAAACACTTTACCGCACTGCACTAACTCGCACTGTAGCACTGATGTGCACATCAAGACAGGTGAGAATCAAAAAACTGACTGCTCCCGGCTGGTTCTTATATAGGTTGTCGGCATACATCAAAGGGGAATGGTCTGGTTCCTTCGACGCTGGGCTGGACGAGTCTATAAGGAACTAGAACTTTCTGTCGGCTTCTTTGATCTACGGCATACTTTCCAAATACGCGACTCTCTCTCTTTGAAGGATTATTTATGTATTTAATTTTCGCAACAATGTATATATTTATTTATACAGGCATACACAACACACACACACACACACACACAACAGCTACCCTTAAGGAGGAAATTATGACAATCATTAGCAAAAGTACCATTTCCAGGCATTCATTTCATACTACTCATTCACCAAATATGCTCTCCATCAATTGTTTTTTTAATTTTCAGAATTCCGTGGATTCAGTCTATTTTTATTTATACCGTTTTTATTATGCGTTATTTGTTATTGTAACATATTGTTATTTCCTATTGATTTTACCCATCATTTTCATCTACCTTTGTGCAATTTTTGACTTTTTAAAGGACAAACCATTGACGTGATGTCCATAAATAAATCTATCAATGTAATTAAAATATAACCTAAAATATCAATCAAGAAATATAAAGATGAAATGTAACAAAACATACGAAGGGGGAGTTAATATTTTTCGATCCAACAGACAACATAGATTTGCCATTGTAAATTTTAAAACTTAATAATTCGAAATTTTTTCATGATTCAGCAACAATTGTGGTCACTAGATCGTTAACAGAAAAATAAAGTTTGTGTGTGCATATATACACACACAGACACATTCAAACCCACTCTGTTTGTTATTGATTTAAAAGAAATGCTTATTTAAATACCATGGATTTATGTTTGGAAGAAAATACATATCCCTGAGACGAATTAAATTTTAAAACTAAAATTTATCCGATTTAATTCCCAGTGGTGTAAGATAAAACATATCGATTATTTTACAATGTGTTGAGGAGGTGTCCCTGAGGGTTAGTAGTATATATTTAAAGCCTTTGTTACAAATTAAAATTACCATTTGAATGTTTCAATGCTTATTAGCGCTAGTCGACTGGCTGAGTATGGTATTTATAAAAATATACGATATAAAGTAACATTTCGACAGTGTTGATTAGCAACGTCGTATGTCAAAAAAATTACTCTTACAGGAGACATAAAAAACTGATTAAGTCATTCGGTAAATGGAAATATTGATATTTTACTTCCTGTTATTTCAAAGTACAGGTGAATAGTATAAAATAATTTTTAATGAAGCCTTGAAACAGATCATCAAGAATAGTACAATTAATATATATATATATATATATATATATATATATATATATATATATATATATATATATATGCAGAAAAACAGGATTTTTCATTTTTTTTACGTACGAGGTTCCTGATCAACGCTGTCAATTTGTCAGTTATCGAATGTTGACGACAACCAAAGGTATTGCGTAGATAAAAAGTAAAGCACTGAGACTATCCCTGACCTAGCCACAAATAGATAAAAACAGATATTTATTTCAGGCTTGAGATGCATTCAGCTCTAAAAATAGTTGACTAGAACAACTTCCAAACCTATTTGTTCGCCTTCAGAAACCCATGATTTGGCTCACATCATCCTGACCTCACCCTCTCACTCTCTCTCTCTCTCTCTCTCCTCTCTCTCTCTCTCTCTCCTCTCTCTCTCTCTCTCTCACCAATACATACGCTCACTCTCTTAAGGAACAAACATTTGTCATTGTCCGGAATTTAGAACGTGCTTTGGACAACAAAGGAGCCCTGAAGCCATTAATATAGCCAGCTGTTTCTCGCTAAATGTAAACCCATTTGGCAGTTTGAATGTGAAACACCTTTTGTTCGGAGTCAGTCATTCAGCTCTCCATTGATAAGAAGGTTATTTACATTCAACTTCACCATCCCTTAAGTAATTAATCTATATACCAATAAATATATATCATAGGGCTGAATAAATTGGATAAATTGATAAGATATATATATATATATATATATATATATATATATATATATATATATATATATATATATAATTGTGTTGATATTTTCGACCAGGTTATAAGTCTTGCCCTGAAGAAGAGAAAATAAATATTCTCGAAATATTCTCATTAACTAAGATTTTTTCACCAACAATGACCAAAACTCCAAGAAACAATAACAAAACCATATATATATTATTGGTCTCACCATTCAATGATTATTTTCATTGGGAGACTATGATACTTAGGAAACGAAGAATTTTGCAGACCCTAATAGAGATACAGATATACTTATTATTACTTATTATTTGTTTTTGTTTTAGTTAAACAGGTGGAGAAGTTAAGCCCTAGAAACTGTTTGATTCGCCAAAAAAATCCGGTAGAGAGCGGGTTTTTGATCTTAATATAAGCCTCAGACAGCTTTTAGTTGGTTAAGAAATTGAATATATTTTACTAAATTTCCAAAATTTAAATATTAAAATCTAAAATATTAGGTGCTTCACTGGCATTAGACGAATCCGTCTATGTAATTAAGAATTAAATAAATGCAGTTATGGGTGTATTTAGTTCCTTTTATACTATTATATATCACATATTGGTTTGATTTCGTCACTGCACTTGCAACTTGCTGATCATTGAATGCGATTCGCTTTCGATCCTAAAACGAGCCGTAGAACATTTAACAGATTAATGTGTTTCATATCGAAAGAGCTTACGATTAGCCATCGTCTCCATGTAGGAATAACTCTTACGTGGCTCCTACAATACCTTTTGAACTCCACCTTCATCAAAACTTGATAGCATGAGTTAACAAAAAATACTATTTGCAAGAAATTTAAAATGCACTGCTATTACACGAATTTATATTAATATCTTTTCACAAGAATAGCCATATTTTAATACTCTTTTTAAACTTTAACGAAAACAGAAAAAAAAGAAATTCGAGAGTTGTGCTATAGTTGTTCATACAATTTTGACTTACACTTTAGGCTTAATGTTGTGCCCATTCTCTCTTGAAGTGAAATATATTTAAGGCGCGTGGTCAAGTGGGCACTTCCTGTAGTGAATACCAAAATAAAATCAATTTTCGTGTTTTGTTCTTCTTCAATTATCGAATATGTCCAAAAAACTTTCGACTTTGCGCATAATCGTGATGTACGGAAACGTAAGGGGGTAATTTCCCCACCAGTTGTCAATCTGGAAGCCAATTATGTGGTCATCATATTTCATCATAAATGCTTTTAATATATTTACGACGTTGCAAATCAAATTTATAAGAAAAATATAAATAATCTATAAAATAAGTATTAAAACGACGAGCAATTCTGGAACCAATGACGCTGAAGATGGCTGTGAGTTTCCGAAAGCGCTGTTTTTAAAAATATAATTTATTTACTTTTAAAATAAATTTATTCTTACCACTAATTGTAATACACGCACAAAATTATTATATTTTTTTTATATTCAAAGTTTATTCAAATTGTGTTTCATTTACAAATAATATTTGCAAACATTTTATATTTATATACAAAAATATATAACAACATGAAGAAGTCTGACTTTTTATATAACCAGAAGTATAGTGGATTATTAGTTAAGCATTGCCATACCCAACAGCGTCAACAGAAATATTCAATCTTTACTTACGTAATGCATATTAGTAGTAACATTTTGAATTGTCATTTTTCAATAAAAAACTTTAAACCACTGATTTTGACCATTAATGTATTTGATCAGATATAGCTCGATCATATTTTCTTGTTTACCGTTCCATATCAATCGAAAAGATTTAAGAGGATAATATTACATCACACTCTTAATATTCGGTCGTTGAACTCCTTTTAATACTTACGTTAATTCTCCAACGGCACATTCTTTATGAAAGAAAATAAAACTCTCGTATGACGTTTGGAGAATTGATTTGCAGCTCAACTAATTTAGAAACATTCTATTCTGTTTGTGAAATGAAAGCATAGGTGAAGATGAAAGCTTCATAGTTGTAGAATCCAATTTCCCGTCATATAATAACAAGGTATAGGCATTGTCCTGTGAATGACTGTAATTTTGCAAAAGAATGAAATACATACTAACCCATTACGCATGTTCTGGCTGACCCAACTAGATTTCAGAGGTTCAAATCTACAATATAAATTCATGAATATGCATGTAAATTGAAGATGACCACATACACATGTCTTCCAAAGGGGGGTAGGGTCGTCACACAATATCTCATTGTGATAATGATAAATAGGGACCAGGGAGTTTACGGAGTACTAAACAAGTACAAATAACCCCTACAATATTTGGGTTATAAATAAAGTAGGGTTATAAAATAAATTGTGTTGGAAATGCGATCAGGTACAAGAGTAACTATATGATATTTCTCAATAATTTTGTATATATATAATCTTTCTTTTCATTTCAAACCTTCATTCCTCCTGGTCCTATTACAGTTATTAAAAACATTACTCTTGCGTTTTATATAGACCATTGAAATATACCAGTTTCATTCAGGCTTAAGCATGTTGGTAGGTGTACATTACATTTACGAAACAAATATGATATTGTTCAGAACAGCAGCTAACTAAACGTTATTTATGAATATATAAACACAAACACACGCCTACAGGTTTAAGCCTTTATACTGTTTGGATAATGTAAGTTCAGCAGTTAATAGCATTGGCAGAAACAGAGGTTTCAGAATGAGTCGCTGTGACAATCCTCTCCTAATGAAGCAAAAGTTCATATAGAAATAGTATTTTTCTGTAATCGTTGAATAATTGTAACATTACAAAACTGAAATGAGTGAAGAAAGTGAAACATTTTGCAATAGAGTGATGAAAGTAATCACTTTCTTTACAAGTGAAGAAAGTGAATTGCCTTCTTAATTAGTAATAAGTATAAATTAAAAAATAATTTGAAGTTGGAAATTAAATGCTTTTAAATGTTTCTTAACATTGTAAGAATTTATTTTAACAAAATAAATTGAAATGTGAATGAATTATTGGTGGAAATAATCAATATATTTTAAAATTTAAATATAATAATAATTACCTTCCTTGTTTATAACCTGCACTTGTTTATAACTGCACTACTTCAACCATGCTTATAACCTACCAACAACCATATACCATAATCTTCACAACATCCTAATTTTGTTCATATACTGGTTAGATCTGATCATGTATTACACGATTACAGAAAAAATTTAATATTACACTCGTGAAGAAAGTAGAATTTACAACTCTCGTGAAATTATCACACTCGCTTCGCTCGTGTGGGTAAACGTATCACTCGAGTTGTAAAATGATCTACTTTCGTCACTTGTATAGGTAATAAATAACTATTTTTCAGGTAGTGAAATTTTTGTTGTTTTCACTTTAAAGATTTTATTTATTTTTTTTTAATTCATCTAATGGTTTCAATTAATTATTGAGCAGAGTAATAAATGAAAATATGATGCAGTAAATCACGTAACAGCAACTGTGACGGAAGTATGAAACATTGTCTATTTGTCTACATAATTACTGTTAAATCATTATCTATTTAACAACGAAGATAAGTAATAGAAATGAATGAAATTAGTGCTAAAATTCACTAATAATTTACAAATCGGTACTCAAAAATAATATGATTATACTCAAGGTAAACAATGGAATAAGCTTTACAGACATTGTAATAAATTACATATATATGTATAACATATGTATTGTACCTGTGATTTTTTACAAAGAATACTGACATAGTTTTCATTGTATTGTTATTATCACTCTTAGTTGCGGTTTCCTGTACTCTATCACAACATTCTACAACAAATACTTTGCGATTTCCCATACTAATAGATTTAGGAGGTAATTCTCTAATTGGAAAGTAACGCCTCCAATTTTGAAAAATCAGAATTTACCATTTTTGAATACGTATTCAATGTGAATATTGCTTGAAGTGCAATTGCAAGGTGTGCTTGTGGTAGAAATGTCCCTAACTCTGACAAACTGTGAATATCCTGGATATGCCAGTTAGTATACTACTAAATTTAAATGAAAATTCGCTGACCATGCACTAGACTCAATTTAAAATTTAGGTTGAATAGAAATCATAAATCAGTATTTCAACTTTTTGATTGAGAACTAAAATCTATGTAATCTATCAAGAGAATTAGTCTGTCCTGAATGTGTGTTTGTGAAAAGTTTAATAAAATATTGCAGATATCTGTTTTAGTTAGAATTACTTCTAGTGGGTATGGAGGAGTTCACAAATTAATACTTTCGTCCTTCTCAAATAACTTTTGCTGAATGGGATTGTTCTAAGGAATTTTGTTCAATATCTTACTCACGAATCACTATATCATGAAGCTTATATTCTAAGCGTTGTTTTATTAGGCTTTTTGGGGATCAGGTTAGCCATGAGAGTTAAAGCGTTGACCTTCATCTCATATGGCAAACCTAGAGTGACGAGTTCGATTCTCGCCTGGGCAAAGGAAGTTTTTTAGTGACGTAATTCATTATAGTATATTTCGTACCAAGGGCCGAAAGTGGGCGTTTGCCTGCCCGAGATATTTTTTTACCGAGACGTAGTCGAGGTTATGAAAAGTTCGAGGGCCGGCAAAAGCACTTTGGCCCGAGGCACGAACGCTATTTTTCACCTTACTACAATAAATATTAATAAGATATATCATTAATAAAAAACAAGATTTTCTTTTGGTTAAGTGTACCTCTTTGTGTTCGACTCCCCGAATATTCCAGAGCGCCTCCACATCGGCTATATGTCAGTGCCGGTTCGCATTTATATCCCATCGCCGCTCATCTGCTTCACTTGCGGTTTACTGGGCCACCATAAATCATCGTGCAAGAGCCAACCAGTTTGCAGGAAATGCTCTAAATTGAAACACGATGACCCTTGCACTGAAACTAAGTGCTGTTTATGCCAAGGTGACCACCTTACCACCTCAAAAACGTGCCCCGTATATGCTGAAGAATTTGAAATAAAAAAGATGATGGTAATAAATAAACTCACTTACCAAGAAGCTAAGAAAATGTATTTATACGAAAAAAACAGGTCGTACGCAACAAAAGTGAAAGTCAACCAACCTGATTCATCAGCTGTGAGCATGCTAACAGGTCTCATTGAAAAAATGAACGAAAGATTAATAGTTTTAGAAAATTTCATTATGACCAAGTGCAGTCAACAAAATACTTTAAGCCCACCAGCAAGTGAAAATGATTGTACGACACCCACTACAGCTGATCATAACAAAAGTAAAGTTAAAGTGGAAAAAAATGCTAAAACTAATGAAATTCTGGAATTAGACACAAAAAAAGAAACCAGGAAAGGAAGAAGCAGCAATAAGAACAATGGGAATCAGAAAAATGTACTTGGAAGCAATCTCAAAGAAAAGAAAAGATGAATTCTCGCTTGTTTTGCCCCAATTACTATGGTTTAATTTTTATTTATTTTTTCCATTGTTTTATTTTTGTTTTTATTACTAATTTTCATTTTATTTGGTAATCCTTTAGTTGATCCCATTGTTTATCCATTTTACTGGTTATATATTCTGTCCTCTATAAGTTACAGTTCTCTTCTGTTATTAACCCTTGACTGGTAACACACATATTTTGTTCATTGCAAGTAACATGCGTCTGTGAGACGTGTACATAAAAAAAATTGATTTTAGTGGTGCAATTTTTAATAAAACTTCTAAAAATTAACTAAATAATTTTTATTTGATTGTTCGCTATACAATTAAAATTAAACAATACATACAATTACAAATAAAATGCATACAATTAAAATCGGCATGGCGTAAACAAACATTACTTTTTTACACCAGGAGCACAAGAATTGCTCACTTTTTTTGAACACTCTAGGCAACAAGGATTTTCGCATTTGATATATTTGTATGCAGTTTGCCTCCTTTTTTGATAAGGACAATATCGGCACCTTTTTCTCTTTGGAAGCTTATCAGAAATTTCTTGAGAGGCGCTACGCGTTTCTTCAGGTTCTCCAAGAATATCTCGTGCTATTTGTTTTAGGCTATCTGGAAGGTTTGGTTAATTGATTTTAGTTTTTGATTACAGCGAATTACTAGTTGTGCAATCATCTCATGGTCAAACAAAAGGCGCCAAACATCTTCAATATTGGGGTTTTTACCAAGTGATTTTGCATTTGGTGGTAAAGAAGGAAGTTTCATTCTCATAATATTTTTGACTAGTGTCTTTGTAATCTTTGGCTCGGTTGAACACCAAGTGAAGTAGTTTTTTTCCCCATAATAGTTCTTTGGTTCATCGCTGCTAGTCATTGAAGACCCATCACCAGGGACAACCTCTTCCACTGAATTTCCTCTGACCCTTTCATTTGCCTCATCCTCAATGTCTTGCTCATCTAATTCGGACTCGGAGTCATGTTCAGAATGTTCTATTTCATCCTCAACATTGTAGGAATCGTCAGAATCAAATTCTTCATCACTAGGCTCAACCTCTTCTTCAGGAAGAGCAACCATTGACATGATTTTTTTTGTCCTCGCCGAAAATATACCTGCCCTACTAAAAAAAAAAAAAAGTAAATTAAAAAAAACTAAGTGAAAAACTACATATATCATCAAATTAAAAAATAAAAACAATCTGGCGGAAAATTATGTTCAAGAATCTGATTGTAAATATTTTGTCTGCAAAAAAATTTCTCGTAAATGGAAAGAAAAAAAAAGTAAAAAAAGTGTGTGCAATCAACGAAATATCATTTGAAAAAGTTTTGAATATAATTACATTAATCTCGAATATAATCCATCAAGAACATAAATAAAAAACTATTTGAAATTATTATTATTATTATTATCATTTATTAACGTCCACTTTATGCAACTTAGGCTAATCGGGACGGGTTATCTACAGGTTACCACCCATTTCTGAAATTAGAGGGAACATTTAGTAATCATTTTTTTCTGAGAGCATGAAGGATTAGAACTCTTCAAGGTATTTAGGCAAGTAAATAAAAATATGTATAGAAATAAATTAATAAGAACAACATGCCGAACAAACACATTCGAACATGAAAATTATTATTATTGTTTAGGTACATACCTCACACGTTGCAGAAAAGAGCGTTTCAGGTAATACACGTCTGTAAGATGAACACAAATGTTGACACTCTAAGTAATACGCGTCTCTTAGACGTTGTACTTTTTAATTGTGAGCTTACTAAAACCACAAAACACAATTGATTGGGTTGAAACTTCACAAGCTTTGTTTACAACATCTAACTTGAGCATACACTGAAGGTTTCATTTGACAAGTAGCGCTAACGTATAAATTGCGAAAAATTAGTTAACCCAAGCGTCTCTGAGACGTGTGTTACCAGTTAAGGGTTAATTTTTAAATTTCTATCATTTTAGACACTACTGAATGATCTCTCTCATTCAATGGAATTTGAATGGTATTCAGAAACACATTGGGGACCTGAAGCGCTTACTGGAGGATAATCCAGAAATAGTTGCTATCCAAGAAACACACCTTACACCTGGTAAGGAATTCAGTATACATGGTTACACCACCTATAGAAAAGATTACTTCTTGGGAGGTAGAGCATGCGGAGGGGTAGCTATATTTGTTAGAGATAACACATATAGCGAACCCATACAGCTGAGAACAACACTGCAAGCAGTAGCAGTCTCAGTTCACGTCCCCTTCCGAGTTACAGTATGCTCCATTTATCTTCCACCAAAGGAACCTCTTGACTTACATGAAATACATACCTTACTGACACAATTACCAACTCCTTTGCTATTTTTAGGAGATGTAAACGCATTAAGCACTATGTGGAACTCTCCTGTAAGTAATAGGAAAGGAATACAGCTACAAAACATTTTTGAACACTTCGATTTAATTACACTTAATTCAAATTCTCCAACACATTTATGCCCTCGGACTGGAACACTGACTAACATTGACATTTCTTTATCTTCTCCCTCTATCTTCACACGCTTTTCATGGAGAGTTGATCAAGATTCCCATGGAAGTGATCACTTTCCAATACACATTTTAACTAACTCTTCTCACTCACTATTTCACAACATTTCAAGATTCAACACCAAAAAAGCCAATTGGAATACTTATCAGGATTACATTACTGAAAAGCTTAAGTCGGTTAACCCTCAAAGTATTATTGAGCTAACCTCTCTAATGTTAGAAGCAGCTGAGATAAGTATTCCAAAAACTTCACGGACATACAAAAAACCTCCAGTTCCTTGGTGGAATGATGAATGCAGAATTGCTGTAATGAACAGAAAAAGAGCTCTTAATTTATTCCGCCGAAATCCGTCTGACGTAAATCTCCTAGACTACAAAATGGAAAAATCCAAAGCCCAATGGGTTATTAAGAATAGTAAAAGACAATGCTGGATAGATTTTTTATCTAATATTAATCGACGCTTACCCGCAAAAGAGGTATGGACTAAAATTCACCAAATTACTCATAAAAAATACCGCAAACCAATTACAGGACTAGAACACAATAACAAGATCATTACCGACCAACAGACAATCACTAACATCTTAGGAGAACATTTCAGTAATGTATGCAGCTCCAAAAACTATACAATACAATTTTTCAGACACAAAACACTAACTGAAACAATGACTTGCCCCATTATTCCAACTTACCAACACCCACTAAATGATCCCTTCAGTTTCACAGAACTAAAACTCGCACTATCGACTGTAAAAATGACTTCACCAGGACCCGACCTTATCACATATGATATGATAAAAAATCTACCAGAACAATGCTTACCATTTCTTCTTCACCTATTGAATGAGGTTTACACTAGGGGTACGTACCCTCACACCTGGAATGAGGCTATAGTTATACCAGTTCTAAAATCTGGGAAAAGCAAGAAACTAGTCACAAGCTATCGACCGATTTCATTGACAAATTCCCTTTGCAAAATCACAGAAAAGATGGTCAATAAAAGGCTTTTGTGGTTCTTAGACCATAAAAAACTGCTATCTCCTTTCCAATGTGCATTTAGACCTGGGCATTCCACTATGCACCATATAGCACGGATGGAAAGCGAAATACGTAATGCATTCCTTGGAAACAAATTAATGTTAGTAATATCCCTCGATCTGGAGAAAGCATATGACTCTGTATGGAGAAGGCTTATTCTCTCTCAGTTGATCGAATGGGGTGTCCAGGGAAACATTATAAGGTTCCTGGATAACTATCTGTCTGAACGTTTTTTCAGAGTGAGGGTAGGTACCACTTTATCTGAAGCATTTCTTCAGGAGAATGGAGTGCCTCAGGGAGGTGTGCTGAGTACAACCTTGTTCAATATAGCTGTAAATTCTGTCATAAAGTATATCCCCCAAGAAGTATCTTACTGCCTGTATGCTGATGACCTTATCTTATACATCACTTACTCTTCATTAACATACGCACAAAACATCATACAGCACACTTTAAATGAACTTCAAAAATGGTGTTCTGTAACTGGGTTTAAGTTATCAATCGAAAAAACAAAGTATACCATTTTCACCCGAAAAAGAAGTTACGAATGCCCACAATTAACACTCCACAACACTATTATAAATAAGACAGACGAACTTACATTTCTTGGACTTACATTTGACAGAAAACTCACATGGGTTCCCCATTTAAAGGGCCTCATTAGTAAATGCAAGAAAAGCTTGGATTTATTAAGGGTACTTAGTAATTCTGCATGGGGAGCTGACAGATGTTCTATGCTAACTTTTTATCGTGCTTATACCAGGTCATTGCTGGATTATGGCTGTATAGCATATTCATCAGCCAGTCCAAATACACTTAAAATGTTAGACACAATACACAACACAGGACTGAGGATAGCAACTGGAGCCTTCAGATCTAGCCCTGTTGATAGTTTATGTGTTGAAGCGGGAGAACCTCCATTGGAATACAGGAGACGTATCATCTGCTTAAAATTTATTTTAAAATGCAAAGCATTAGATGCTCCATGCGTCAATGTATTCTTAAATAACACACTTTACAACATATACATTGAAATACACAATCAACTTACTCGTCTAGTCGTACGCACTTCAGAAAACACTATTGATTCGAACATATTACAAACTCAAATACACCATAACAGAAACATAACACTCCCTCCATGGAGAATAAATAACTTAACTATTAATTTAACTTTAACAAAATTTAACAAAAGAAATCCTTTATCTGCCAAATTTTACAGAATAGCTTTTAACTCAATTGTAGCAAATAACCCAAACTCACTTCGCGCTTTTACTGACGGATCCAAGACTGACTTTGGAACAGCAGCTGCAGCAATTATTAATACTGACATTTACACTACAAAACTCAACAATAATACAAGTATTTACACAGCTGAGTTACAAGCCATAAATATTGCCCTTTCAAAATTTCACAATGTTCAAAATTCCCAAATTTACTTATTCACAGATTCCTTAAGTTCTTTATTCTAATTAAAGAATATTTACAGTACTCATCCCATCATAACCCAAATTTTAGAAAACATTATACATCTTCAAAACAACATTACACTAGTATGGCTACCAGGACACCAAAATATTGGACAAAGTACTGAAGTCGATGAACATGCAAAATTAGCTACCCAAAAACTTTACGTAGACACAAATGAACTAACGGTAGACGATTTAATACACACTGCAATAACTAACGTACTACATGATTGGCAACACAAATGGCTACAAACAGACAATAAACTAAGACAAATTAAATCAACAGTACTCACACGGACTAATAAAATTGCAACATATTCGCGGAGAGAGGAAGTGATTTTAACAAGGCTCCGCATAGGTCACTCCTTTATTACTCATAACTATTTAATGGAAAAAAGGGAGCAGCCCAAATGCAATGTATGCAATTTGACTCTTACAATAAAACACATACTGACAGACTGCAAGAGACGAGATCATTTACAGATACCCCACGACCTACATGACTTACTCACTGAAGGTAGCCCATACATACCCACTATACTACAACATTTAAAAGACATTAACATATACACAAAAATTTAACTAATATAATCCATTTAAAATTAATGTTTGCATTTTAAAATAAATGTTATAATGTTGTGTGTGTGTGTGTGTGTGTGTGTGTGTGTGTGTGTGTTGTGTGGGTGTATGAGTTTTCACTCACCCCAGTGTGTTTTAGGGAGTACAGAGTTTTATGTAAATAGTCACTAGTAAAAACTTATGTTTTATGTAAACCTTAATCATTTTAAATTTCTTTTATTCATTTTATACACCAATTTTTTTTTTAATTATTGATTTATTTAATTAATATTTAAATATTTTATTAATGATTTCATTATTGTCTAATATCAATAGCTTCGATTTGCAGTTTTCACCTAGCATTTGTTTTTGTCTTTATTTGTTCTCTTGCTCATTTATTTTTTATCTTTGCTGTGTTCAATACTTGTTTTTTGATTCCCATTCATGCTTTTTGAGTTCCATTTACATTTTGAGTTCTAGTTCCGTTTTTGTGTTTCATTCAGTTTTAGTGTTTAATTTCGCCTTTTGTGTTCTATTTTTTTTTATTCCAGTTCTGTTTTGAGTTGCGTTCCTATTTCTTTCCCATTTCTGTTTTGATATCATCTCTGTTTTTTGTGTTTTCTCTCTGTGTTTTGATCCTTTTATGTTTTGTAAATCCTTTGTTTGTTTTGTGTTCCTTTTGTGTTCTGTGTTCCTTTTGTGTTTTGTGTTCCTTTTGCGTTTTGTGTTCCTTATCTGTTTTGTTTTCCTTTTGTGCTTTGTGTTCCATTTCTGTTTTGTTTAATTTTGTTAATTTTTTTTGTTTGTATTGTTTTTTTTGTTTTGTTTTTTAAAGTTACAAATCCTTTAGTTTAGAGCAACATCGCCGAAGCTGCGAAGCTCCAATAAATAAATAAATAAATAAATCTTTGTTAGAAGGTTATCTTGTGGTTATAGGGACATGATGATTTTTTAATGTATGGATTGTTTTACGTTATGTTATTATGTAAGTTAATAAAGAGAGATGAACATATGTGTGTTTCATTTAATACAACCGATATATTTCAAAATGCTAAAAAAAGTTAGCAATAAACGAGCAAAACAAACTAATATAATGTATATAATGAAATGAATGAATTAAAATAATAAACAGCTGATTGTGTGGCCCTAGGGCGGCGAAGTGTAGCTTTCGGACCGCAAATTAGGTGTGTAAAACAGGTGATTACATCGTAGTATGGTGAAAAATAACATCCTGGTGGGACTTAGGATGTTATTTTTCCCTGGCTAGAAAATGGCGGTAACCTGTAGGTAACCCGTCCCAATTAGCCAAAACGTGGACGTTAATAAATAATAATAATATTAGGCTTTTACTATGCGATAAGTTCCATCCAAATCGGAATACGTGAAATATGATGCAGCACTTGGGAAGTTTTCTTAGTTTACGTAACCCCTGCGTGGCGGACTTTTCGGTTTTCAGGCTTCCATATTACCTGTTTTGACCTTCTCCGGACCCACTTTGGCTGCTGTACTTTTCGAGTGATTGTTCAAGGAATTTTGTACAATATCTTACTCACGTTCAACCCAAATGCATAAAATACAAATTTTCTGTGGGCACGGAACTTTAAAATTATATTAGTAAGGGGTGTTTACGGCACTTATGCTAAAGATTTCTTGCCCAGCTGGCCATCCTGACGCCGTTGCCTAGCAACCCGTGCCTCGCTGACTACATCCTTGGCCACGTGATAGTCTGGTAGAAAATGGCGACACGGGCATAAGGCCAGAATACAGTATTTCTTTACGTACCCAGGATAATACTCGACATGGAGTAGAAAAGCCACAAAGTAGCTGGGTGTGGCAGGAGGAGATGGCAGCGGGAGCGGCAAGAGATGAGGTACCTCATTTTTTATAACATTAAATCCAGAAGACAAAGAATAAACGAACATCAAGCTCAGTCACCATCGGCCATTTACAAAATTCAGCTGATTTTCTAGATATTAATATTCACCGTGGCTCTTCAGGCAATTTAGTTATAATCCAATAAAATGTACACTTTATAATTAGTTTTTAGATTATTCACAATGGCCCTTCAGGCAATTCAGTTGTAAATATAAATACATCATGTTATCCTTTGATTACCATCAGTCTTTTCTTTATACAGTCCACTAAGACCACAGTTATTAATTCGTTGGCACATCTCCCTTACAGAGAAGCCTCGAATTGGTTCGTTCAAGGGGCGTGTGGGTCGACCTTCGGTAGCAACATACATCCTCAACAGTTATTTGGCGTTGTAAATGTCGGACCACTATGCAGTTACTTTTGTACGCATTTAATTTAACCTCAGCCGTTTCTGGCAGGCAATCTAGTCTGACCATGAATTTTCATTAGCGAACGCCAAAATTAGCAAAGGTGAGATGGAATTCAGAGATAAGAGAGATAGAGAGAGAGAGAGAGAGAGAGCTTGGAGTGAGAGGTTGAAATGCATTCTCTCATAGTAAGGCCGCGGCGGGGCTATCTTTGATCTCTGCCGTATGCAGCTTGCAAGCCTTCCCAATGCAAACAGCTCCCTCTCACAGAACCGACATACAGATTTATTAGCTAAAGCTTCATCTGAGTGGATATAGCAGGCGTTAACTAGAGCAATCGCTAAATCTTTCTACTCTCCAGTAAACACGCCTCTTGGAGTGGAACGCTTTTCAAGTCCACACATTAATTGACATGGACGGATTTATTATTCTGCGCATGTTCTCCTTTAAATCGAAGGATTTTTAAAATGGCTCTATTGGAGAGATGGAAAGATAACAATTAATGTTCGTTGAGTTCAAAAGTCCATGTTGTATGTTCAAATGTCAGTGGAGAATTCTATCATTACAGGTGTCCATTGTAAACCAAAACTCTTTCTCTGAACGAAAAGCGGTTTAAGTGAAATGACGGAAACTTTTAAATTTATATATGACGTCTCTTCGCGATTCGCGCGTATATATTTAGACTGACCTTTCAAGTCATAACTGATAATGAAGTCCGTCACGCAGGGGCTGACATCCTAAGCAGATTTCCCTTGAGAAGATTCGCAATAGATTAATCTACATATTGTACCACCGTGAATATTAAGCGAATAAATTAATTGTATTGAGAAATCTTCCAGTTAATTTTAATAACCCCCCCACCGGATGCCGTAAACAAAATGGTCTGCCAACTCCTCAGAGCTGCACAGATTGATAGAAATTTTCTTCACCGGAAGGAAAAAAAGATACTGAAATATTTATGAAAATAATACATTAATTTTATTCAAAACAATTTACTATATCTACTACTGTAATTATTATGAATCAGAATAATATTTTTCTCAATCACTGGAATTTTACTAGTCCTAGAACTTAAGACGAGGGGGGGGGTGTCAACAGAGCATATTTGCATGTAACTCGTATAATAGGGGTCTCTTGAAAACAGTATTCAGTATTTAAGCTTTAAATAAAATGTTTTATTACATAACAGATTATTATTAATATGAAATGAGTAGGAGTAGGAGTTTGCTGAAGGCTAAAACCTGAAAAATGCAAATATCGCTGTTAATATTAAAGATAGAAAATAAATGTATGTAACAATATTTATAGAACATGTAATTTGAAAGAAGATTATTTTTATACGATTTTTCAATCAGACTTATAGTAACGGAGATATTTGGAATTTTTACGACCGCTAGAGCGTTACCAAAGAAATACACATATATATATATATAATTTTGAACGGACCTCTTTTCGTCATCTCCTGGTAGGATCAATGAACATTTGAAGAAAAATTTCGAAAATCGCGTCATGAGTACGACCTCAATAGCTGACTTCCCTTAAGTGTAATCTGCTAAAATGGATTCTGATTTTAAAAATAATGATGTTCGTGCGTATAACTTATTACATGAAAAGAATAGTCACCCGTCTATTCAAGTTAAGACCAAGTGAAAAATGAATCCTCTAACGTTTGTCCAAAACCTTAACTTTAACTAGTAACATTTGAACTAGTTGGTCTTTGGGAGGAGTCCGACCAATCTGGTTACAACCCAGCCAAATGAAGTCAAGGCTTGATTCTTGGACGCTACTGATTTTGGACAACCTCCAATCCCGTAGTTAGCATTTGTACTGAGTCTGTTGAAATACCACTACCACAAAAAAGGAATATTTTTAGATTGAATAGTTTCCTGAATATAAAATTTTTTCGAGTATTCCCATTAAATGGTGAATTTAGACCTTAATCATAATACGGGCAAAAGATAACCGTTCCTAGTGTAAAGTGCTCAACTGATTTTGAAGTGCAGATTAACTTTTAACTAATAAAGAAATAAATAACCAAATAAATAACATTCAGAAATGATCGTATCTAAGGCTAACTGGAATAGAACTTATCCTTCAGTTTATCTCCCTTTAACTAAATATATTTTAAGATAGAAACTAGTCCAACCGTATTTAGAATCTTTCAAAAGCGTTTTTATGTTCCTTCAGCTTCTTGAATTAAATCTCAGACAGTTCTTCTGAAATGCACAGCTATAAAAAATATATAAATTCGTCCTAAACATTTTGTTTTCAATTTTAAAAATGAACTTTTACTATCAGTCAATGCTTCAATATAATTGCAAATTGAAACACATTCTCACTTTTTTGTTGCATTCCATTTACACTATTTCCAAAATAACTACTAAAGCTGCCCTTAACATTTTACCAAAAAAAAAAAAAAATAAAAAGAATTTCTGTTACATGAAATCTGTAATTTATCATTTACCTCTCCAATAAGTCAAATCAGTATTAAAAAAGGAGTTTGTGAACAGAGGTAAACAAATTGGGAAGCTTTTGAAGAGTACTACAAGTTGAGGAAACTTAAGTCCAAGTACTTCACCCAGGAAAACTTCAGATTGAGAAAGTAGTATAAGAAAGTTGCCCTCACTCGTTTTACACAGGTAACATATGATTCACTTATTTATAACTAACTAGCTAAGGTGCCGGGCTTCGCCCGGGAAGTCATTTGAGGCTGAATGATAATGGTATTTTTTTTGGGCTTTACTTTGTACAATATTTTTACATTTTCTCGTCTCAATGCTTAGGATTTACACCCGAGTCCGGGGTGCTGGGGATATGTTAATAATAAAAGTATTTGATATGTACTTAATTTTATACAATATTTTTATATTACCCGTTTCCTGTGCATGTATCATTTCTTATAAGAACATAATCATAGATTATCATATTATTATAATAAAAAATACGGAGTTCCGTAGATTTCGATTTAGTCTTTCGTGTCTTATAACATTGTTGACCCCTTCTATAGTTTTTCGAGAATGCCTCATTTATACTTCGTTATACGGCAAAAGAGCATATAACCAAAGTTACATTAAATAACAAAACAAACAAGTCTTGTTATATGCAGGTTTGCCGAAAAATGAATACATTACGAAATATCGCGATTTTATATTTTAAAGCACCCTTATAACCCCCCACTCCTGTTCATACCACAAAATGTTAATATAGTTTATAATCGGGGAAGTGTTAATAGCAAAACACATACGGAGTTTCGTTTAATTTGGTTGAGTCTCTTGTACCATATAAAATTGTTGGCTCCCACTATTTTTTTAAGCGTATAACTCATTTATACTTCGGTATACGACAAAAGGATATATTACGCAAGTTACTCAAAATAACAAATACATATATATATATATATATATATATATATATATATATATATATTTGTCTGTTAACGCTCTAGCGGTCGCAATTTTTGTTTGATCGTTACCAAACTCGATATTTTGCGTTTTATGCAAAAAGACAGATCAAGTTCGTTAATGGCTGAAATCGGACCAGTGGGAGGAGGGGTTTAGAGGGGGGATTTTCGAAAATTCGAAATATTTCCGTTACCATACGTCGGATCAGAAATATGTATATAACAAATCTTATTGCAAATTAAATTTAGTTTAAATATTGTTCTCTATTCTCTATCTTGAATATTAACCGAGATATTTGCATTTTTATTAATTGTAACGGACGAAATGAGATTCGCTAACTTCAGGTCTAATCGTGAGTTTCCGTCAAAAGCTAGTTCGGCCGTTTCGGTAACTATTTCTCTATTGTAAAACTTCTCGTGGGAGATCAGCTTAGTTTACGGAGCTCCTGCGTGACGGAGTTTTTCTTTTAACGATCTTTCTGAGAATATTCAGGGGAACAATTCCAGTTTGTAATTATCGCACTAATACATATTTAATAAAGTTGATCTCAGAATACTCCAGTAAAGTCATTCCATTTAATTGGAATCTTTAGAGGAGAGAAAGATTTCACAGCCACATCTAACGACAACATTTCCAGGGAACGCAGATACGGGCTCTAGAAACCCCATCAGCTGCGGCATTGATTTATCTCGTTTTCCAGAAATTCCACCCCGCCCAATGCTGTAATTGGAACGATTGTACCAACGAAACAAATTAGTGTGTTTAATTAAACTGTTTAATGGGATTTTATCACATCGCCGTCTAATTGTTATTTGTCGCCGATTTAGAGCGTAACTTGCTAAATTTAAAATGATTCCCAATCAGTAAGTGTATAAATAATTGTTTATAAGCACAAAAAAAGGTTTAGAATGTATCTCTTTATTGTTCAACTCATGACTAAGCAAAAAAACAAAAGCTATCTTGTGTATCTACAACTAAATAACAATAAATAACATCCTAAAATCCCAGCATAGTTAGAAAAGGGCGGGGTAATCTGTAGATAACCCGTCCCAATTTGCCTGTGTTGCAAAAAGTGGACGTTAATAAATAATAATAATAATAATAAACAACTACAAAACATGTTTCTACACCTAACCTGTATCTTACAAATCCAAAGAGATATGAATATAAGAGATATATAAATCTTTCATAATAATATTGGCTCCCTAACAATAATATTAGTGGATTTAGACATTGTTAAATATATACTATAAACAGCGATCAAAAACAGTATTTAGACCCGTGGGTGTCTAAACAGATAATTAGTTCAAAATCTCCGAATGATGCTCTAACAGCTTTCTTTTGTCAATTGATTATTGGATTCCTAGGTGAAAAAAAGTCCGCCACGCAGGAGCTGCGTTAACTAAGCAGATTTCCCACGTGCGCCAAGTATTTGCATTTATCTCAAAAATTAAAAGTTCAATGAGAACAATATTTGGTATTTAAGCTTGAAATAAAGTGCTGCATAACATAACAGAATATTGTTATTATGAGATGAGTAGGAGTGGGGTTTTTCTGAAGATCGAAAACTAAAAAATGCAAATATCTCAGTTAATAACCAAGATACTGAAAACATGTACATAACTACATTAAAAGAACATTACATTTTCAATAAGATTGTTCTATAACATTTTTCAATCCGACGCATAATAACGGAGATATTAAGAACTTTCGAAATCACCCCCTCAGAACCCCCTCTTCCCCTAGTCCGATTTCAGCCGTTAACGAACTTGATCTTTCTTTTTCTATACAACGATTATATATTAAGTTTGGTAACCATAAGACACAAATTGCGACCAGACAAAAATATATATATATATATATATATATATATATATATATATAATATATATATATACAGTTTTGAACAGACCTCATTTTCGTCATCTGGGTAGGATCGATGGACATTTGAAGAAAAATTTCGAAAATCGCGTCATGAGTACGACCCTTAAGGGAAATCTACTAAAACCGGCGATGCCCGTGAAATCATTGTTATTGAGGATCATATTTTTATAGCAAGGCTTCATGAATAACACTTTCAACAATCACACTGAGTTTAAAGCATTGTTGTCATAATAACATTATCAAGTAACGTTTAATAATTATAGAGAGTATATAGTTAATTCAATAACGCCAACATATTTTGGAGGAAATAATATGATATATACCGGAATTAAAGAGTTTAATTCCCAACAACTTGTGTAAATTCAGCACAACTTTGTTTAAATTAAACATTATTAAAATTAAATAATCAAAGTCCTGTCATCGTTTACATTTATATTGGAAATAAATAACAAAGTTATTTTATAGTGAAAATAAATAAAAAATGCTGTGGGGGAGGCAGAGATTTATAACCTCACCTATCCGAATCATACTTAGAACTATCAGATAGGTCTAAAACATAACATGATTTGCCATTGTATGCCTATATTTACTACAAACTAACTATAATAAACTTAACTGATATAAACTGCAATAAACTAGTATTTAGTGTATATCATGTATATACTGCGTAATACGATAAAAATTACTTCGAATATCAAAATAAACAACTCTTATCATGCGGTTTTTTTGACGGAAAACAAAAACGGAACGAATTATGGCGACTTTTCATTTCGTGCCTTATGACCCCCTTGGAAATGTAAATACTGCTTATTTTCATGGATGAGTTGACGCTAATTGACATACAGAGTTCTGTTTAGTTTGGTTTAGTCATTAGTGACCAATAAAATTGTTGACTTAGCACATATCTCGATATTTAATCGTTATATGTAAAAAGAAAAATCAAGTTCGTTAATGGCTCAAATCCAACGAGTGGGATCCGGGGAGTTTAGAGGGGAGGAATTTCGAAAATCCTAGTTACCTCCGTTATTATAAATTGGATCGAAAAATTGTATAGAAGCAATATTATTTCAAATGTAAAGATCTATAAATTTTGTTATGCACAAGTTTCATTATCTTGATTATTAACCAAGATATTTGCTTTTTTTTTTAGTTTTCGTCCTTCAGTAAACCCCCCTACTCATATCATGTTAGCAATATGCTGTGATATAAGCACATTAATTGAAGCCTAAATACCAAATGTTGTTCTCATTGAACAATTACGTTTTGATATAAATGCAAATAGACGACGAACATAGGAAATCTGCTTAATTAACGCGTGACAGACCTTTATTTCTAACATCTGAGTAATGGGGGTACTCACCCTTCTACTCTCCCAATGATATTTCATTCTTGTCATTAACAACCAACAAATTCCCTCAGACTCAGTATGACAAGAAGATGAGGTATTACTTTATAGGTTTCACATTTTGCCGTCTTGCTTTTTTAAGCCTCACTATTTCGGAGATATTTTCTCATTAATGAAAGTATCCAAGATCAAATGATACATCTCATTTATGATGACCAATGATCTAGCGATACAAAAAGACACAACTTTAAAGTTAAGGGTCAGATTTTATTGAAACACTATTCTCCTTCATTCATCCTGTTACAACTGAACATGCTTCGCGCACTTTACTTCAACGCTTCACCAGAAGTAAAGTATCTTTACTACTAAAATGGATTCACGGCCTAGAGAGTCATAGTTTCTGTATACCGCCTTCGTGTCTTAATTTCTGACCCTTATCGTGCATGTGGTATCTCATTTATGGTTTCTCATTGTAAATATTTCAGGAATGTGAAGAAAATTATCTCAAGAAGCGGAATTAGTATTAGCAGATTTCCCTTAATGGAAATCAGCTTTGCGCGATTTTAAAAACTTTCTTCATATGTTCACTGATGATGTGTGTGTGTGTGTGTGTGTGTGTGTGTGTGTGTGTGTGTATATATATATATATATATATATATATATATATATATATATATATATTTGTCTACTACCACTCTAGCGGTCGCAATTTCATTTCAATCGTTACCAAACTCAACATTTAATCGTTTTGTGTAAATCGAAAGATCAAGTCCATTAATGGCCGAAATCCGACCAGTGGGAGGGTGGGCTTAGAGGGGAGGAATTTCGAAAATTCATAATATATCCGTTATTAAGTGTCGGTTCGAAAAATTGTATAGATCCAATCTCGTTAGAAATATAATTTTCTATAAATGCTGTCGTGTACGTAATTTAATTACCTTGATTATTAACCGAGATATTTGCATTTTTAGTTTTCAGCTTTCAGTAAAACACCAATCCTACTCATGGCATATTAACAATAAGCTGTTATATTATGAAGCATATTTTTTGAAGTCTAAATGAAAAATATTCTTATTGATTTTTACGTTTTGAGATAAATTCAAATACGTCACGCAAGTTGGAAATCTGCTTAGTTTACGCAGCCCTGCGTACCGAACTTTTATATTGAGATTCTGTTTCGTACTCCTAACTCTTTGTCATAATTATTAAATGGGCCTGGATATTCTTTCTCAAGTCTTTAAATTAATTTTACTCTTCTTCTTCACAGTGGATATCTGCTCCAGCGGGCATGTCGTTACACTTCATGGTGTCATTTTTCTCTGAAGTTTCCAGCCAACGTTCTCCTCAATGATCCACTTCAGTGAATCGTTTCCTTAGCAGGTCTTGAAGAACTCCAGCCACTATGTGTCTATAAGCAGATTTCCCTAAAGGGAAATTAGCTATTGAGGTCGTACTCATGACGCGATTTTCAAAAGATTACTTCAAATGTCCATCGATCCTACCCAGGAGATGACGAAAATGAGGTCTGTTCAAAACTATACGTGTATATATATATATATATATATATATATATATATATATATATATACATATATATATATATATATATATATATATATATATATATATATATATATTTGTCTGTTAACACTCTAGTGGTCGAAATTTTTTTTAATCGTCGCCAAACTCGGTATTTAATCGTTTTATGTAAAAAGGAAGATAAAGTTCGATAACGGCTGAAATCGAACGAGTGGGAGGGGGAGTTTAGAGTGGGGAATTTCGAAAATTCCAAATATCTCCGTTACTATACGTCGGATCGAAATATTGTATAGAACCAATCTTGAATATTAACCGAGATATTTCCATTTTTATTAAGTGTAACAGAAGTGCTACGGTCGCTGCTAATCGTTCCCGCCGAAATCTAGTCCGGCCGTTTCCGAAACTGTACGGCACTCGTATGGAGATTTCTCTATTCTATAACTTTACGTGGGAAATCTGCTTAGTTTACGCAGCCCCTGCGGTACGGACTTTTTTATATATATATATATAGCCAAATTACATTGATTCAACAATAATTCCCTACTTTTTTATTACCTCATAATTATATTATATAATCAAGGAAGTCGTGTCATCCGAATAAACATTATTTCCTTAGCTGGAGTAATGATGATAGTTTTAAAAATCGCATGACTATAATATGCGCAATAAATTTAGCCAAGCTTGTTGCAGCAAGACCAGGAAATGGTTTAGTGTGTAGTTGCCAGGGAACTTGGCAACCCGCCTAATACGCTTGGAGGTATGGCTGGACACTAGCCAGAAATCTATGTTTCATTAAACAATCCATAATTGACTGGTCGAAAAATGTCTTTCTCTCAAAGCCCTTACATATCCCTAACAAGTTTTTAAATAGCATTAAAATAATTCAAATATATAAAAACGATCGACATTTATGGAAGTTTAATTTCAAATAATTAGTCTAAAAGAACACTTTTATATACATAAATATTTATATTCTATTTTTGAGGTTGCATCGCTGGGAAGTATCGTCATTGTGAGGAATATGATACAATGTGATTGCGTAAGATTTATGTGGAGCAGACAGGAAAGGAGACTGCTACAAGAGTCAACCAACACATGGCTGATCCGAAACAACACAGAACAAATACAGCCGCCATAGCTGGACACGAAAGTATTTGTCACCACCAAATTAAATTTGACGAGACAAAGGTTTTACACAGAGAGGACCACCTCGGTAAAAGATTAATCCTGGAAGAACTAGAAATAAATAAGAGAACAAATACTAGAAACGGCGTGGATGGTGTCATACTTCCTGAATCGTGGAAAGCCATACTGAAATAAAACTCCAAAACATATAATTAATTGAAGCAGCTAATCAAATCAAATTTATTGCCTGACGCATTGCATTTGCAGAACAACAAAAATTCCAACCCCTGGAGCAGATAGTCGAAGTCCTCACAATGAATATATAATTTCTTCTTCCTATTAGCATATTTCTGATCCTGCCTATGAGATGACAAAAACGTCCGTTGATCGTTACCGAACTCGGCATTTAAACGGTTTATGTAAAACTAAAGACCAAGTTCGTTAAAGGCTGAAATCCGACGAGTGGGAGGAGGTATAGAGGAGAATTACGAAAATGCTTAATATTGATGTGCGTTGATCTGCGTAGGAACGAAAAACTGTATAGAGCCAATCTTATAAATGTTGTTATTCATTAGCTTGATTAGTAACCAAGATATAGAATGTTACGCGATATAGAAAAAGAAAAAAAAAATGTTAAAAGTCCGTCACGGAGGGGCTGCGTAAACTAAGCAGATTTCCCACGTGAAGTTTTACAATAGAGAAATCTGCCTCATAATAACAGTAGTAGGAAGGAATATCTAAACCTATTCATGAGGGATGAACAGTTACGGAAACGTCGGCCCAGCGCTCAGCGGAAAGTCACGAACATAGCCGACTTTTGCCGACCCCACACAATATAAATGCAAATATCTGGGTTACTATTCAAGATACAGAATAAATGTATAGAACAATATTTATAGTAGATGTAATTTGCAATAAGGTTTGTTTTATACAATGTTTTGATTCGACGTATGGTAACGGAGATATTTCGAATTTTCGAAAATCCCCCTCTAAACCCCCCCTCACATCTGTCAGATTTCAGCAATTAACGAACTTGATCTGTTTTTTTTTTGTTTTTTTTTTTTGCATAAACCGTTTAAATATTGAGTTTGGTAATGTTCAAACAAAAATTGCGACCGCTAGAGTGTTAGCAGAAAAAAAATATATATATATATATATATATATATATATATATATATTTATATATATAATATATATATATATTCGTCATCTCCTGTGTAGGTTCGATGAGCATTTGAAGAAATTTTTCGAAAATCGAGTCATGAGTACGACCTCAATAGTGAAGTCCGTCATGTAGTGGCTGCGTTTACTTAGCAGATTTCCCACGTTCATTACATATTTGCAATTATCCCAAAACGTTCAAATTCAATGAGAATAATATTTAGTATTTATGCTTCAAACAAAGTGCCTCAAAATATATCGGTTTATTGTTAATATAGCAATAGTAGGAATGGGGGCATTTTACTAAATGCCGAAAACTAAAAAAATGTAAATGCCTCGGTTAATAATTATGATTATGAAAACAGTTATATAACAACATTCACAGAATTTTATGTATGCAATAACATTGGTCTTATTCCTTTATTCGATTCGACGTATAATAACGAAGATATTTACAGTTTTCGAAATTCACCAACCATACCCCCCACTGTTCCGACTTCTGCCATTAAGGAACTTGATCATTCGTTTTACATAAAATATTTAAATAATGAGTTTGATAAAGATACAACAAAAATCTAAAGAGAAATTTGTTAAAAATAATGAATAAATAACCATATTAAAATTCCCATTATTTCACAAAAATATTAAATCATTTTTTCATTGATTCTATTTATATTTCAAATGTATATAATAATTACTAAATCAATGTGTTGAAGATTAAACCCCACCCCCTCCCACTTGTCCGAATTCAGTCATTAACGAACTTGATCTTCCTTTTTACCTAAAACGTTCGTAACGATCAAACAAAAATTCCAACTGCTAGAGCGTTAACAGACCAAAATATATATATATATATATATATATATATATATATATATATATATATATATAATTTTGAACGGACCACATTTTCGTCATCTCCTGGGTAGGATCGATGGACAATTGAAATCTTTCGAAACTCACGCCATGAGTACGACCTCAATAGCTGATTTCTTTAAAGGGAAATATGCTAAAAATATAATACTTCTTTTTAAGAGGCAATCGTCCATCGAGGCGAAGAATTTGGTCAAATTGATATTTCATTGTAGTTCTGTGCTAATGCTACGTGTTGGATGGTGAGGCAAGGATGCGTTTCTTTATACAAGGCTCTACCCAAATACTAGTAGAAATTGATAAGGGCACTGTTTCCTTGATAGATAAGGAGGATACTGGATACCGGAAAAATATCATTTAGTAGAACTATAAATTACAAACATTTACATTTAAGGATGTATAATTAAACTCAAGGAAATGCCAGCAGTATATAGTGAATAAGAAGGAATTCGCGTGACAAATATGAATTAATACATTTTTAAGTTTAATATAGTGAGATTAGTAATAATAAACAACTAATAATTCTTTATTAATCAATAATAAAGGTCTTATAACGTTTCTAGGTTTGTATTTAATTTGAATAAATTAATTTTAGCAGATTTACCTCGAGAGTATTGAGGTTCTATTCATGACGCGATTTTCGAAAATCATATTCAAATGTTCATCGATCTTTCCTACTAGATGACGAAAATGAAGTCCGTTCAAAATTATATATATATATGTCTGTTCTGTTCTGTCCTATTTATTTATTTTCGTCCACTTTATGCTTTTTGGCTATTGAGACGGGTTATCTG
Organism: Riptortus pedestris; assembly: GCA_019009955.1. NCBI lineage: Eukaryota > Metazoa > Arthropoda > Insecta > Hemiptera > Alydidae > Riptortus > Riptortus pedestris. The sequence continues at coordinate 77,665,985 of CM032230.1, read as the reverse complement.
CAGGCAACCAGCCTTTTCTAGCCAGGGTGGGACCAAGGAATTTATTTAATGAGTTCGTCACCAAATACATTTCTACTGCCAAGTGCGGGAATCGAACCCGCCACTCTAGGTTTACCACATGTGATTAAGACGAACACCTTAACTCACACTGCCAACCTGAGCCCCATATCTAAAATTGTCTGTTATAGAAAAAAATAATCATATACTAACCAAGAAACGTTAAATAACCATTAATGTTGAATATAAAAAAAACATTTATGTGAACAACTACGTATATCTATATATCTATCTATCTATCTATCTATCTATCTATCTATCTATATATATATATATATATATATATATATATATATATATATATATATATATATAAATATATATAAAATTGTAACCTCTGTCTGTACAGTGATTTTTTTCGCGAAATTTCACGACAACTGTTCGTGTCATATATCATAGACACCATAACTGCATTTTGTTTCTTTCGTGTCTGTTTGTTTATTTGTTTGTTTTTTACCTTTTCACGCATAAACGGCTGAAACGAATTTTATGAAACTTGGTATGTATGTTACTACTAACCCAACTTAGACTTTAGGAAATATTAATATCCTCTGAGACGAACAGGAGTGGGGGTTATAAGGAATCCAGAAATTAAAAATAGCGATATTTCGTTTCCTATTGGTTGGAAATATGAACATAACAAAAGTTGTTTATTTTGTTATTTAGAGTAACTTTTATTATAATCATTTTTGTCTTTTAACAAAATATAAACGAGATATACACTATAAACTAAAGCGGGAGTCAACTATTTCATTGGGCGCTAACGATTAAACCGAACTTAAAAAAACTCGGTATGTCAATTAGCATTAATTCTTCCATGATTATAAGCTATATTAAAATTTTTAGGTTAGAACGGGAGTGGGGCTTATAAGGGAGGCCTGAAATAAAAATTCGCGATATTTCATTGTCTATTAGTTTTTCGACAAACATGCACATAACAAAAGTTGTTTACGTTGTTATTTAGATTAACTTTCTTTTTTTTATACATTTCTCCAGGAACAATGTGTGGAGGAAGTAATTTGCGTAAAAATATTGATATGCTCAACGATTTATTCCTATTTGAACTATCAGGTACCTCAGCTGGAAAAATTAATTCAAATCAATGTTAATATTTTGTCCTTAATAGCTGAAATCTATGCATAACAAACAGGAGACGGGAAATATGACAATTTGGAGGATAGTGAAGACTTACATCAAAAATTAATTTTATTATTAACAAATGCAAACAACGGGTATTAACCCTAAACACTGGGACGGGTGAATGTCAAAATATTGTGCAATGTAAAGCCTTGCCAAAAAAATACCATCACCATTCAGCCTCAAATCAATTCCCGGGCGAAGCCGGGTATCTGAGCTAGTATATATATAAAATTGTAACCTCTGTCTGTACATTGATTTTTTTGCCGAAATTTCACGATAACTTTTCGTTTCACATGTCATAGACACCATATCTGCATTTTGTTTCTTTGTTTGTTTATTTGTTTGTTTGTTTGTTTGTTACCTTTTCACGCATAAACGGCTAAACCGAATTTTATGAAACTTGGTATGTGTATTACTACTAACCCAACTTAGACTTTAGGCTATGTTAATATTCTATGAGACAAACAGGAGTGAGGGTTATAAGGGAGGGGTGAAATTAAAAATAGCAATATTTCGTTTCCTAATGCATTTTCGGCAATTAATTTTGTTATTTGAAGTAACTTTTGTTATGTACTCTTTTGTTGTATACCTTAGTATAAATGAGTTTCTTATGATAAGCCATACTAACATTTCTAGGGGGAGGCAGGAGTGGGGGTAATAAGGGAGGCCTGAAATTAAAAATAGTGATATTTCTTTTCCTATTGGGGTTTCATCAAATATGCACATAACAACAGTTTTTTTATTTTGTTATTTAGAGTGACTTTTGTTATATACACTATCGTCGTATACCGAAGTATAAAGGCGTTACACGCTAAAAATTATAGTGGGAGTCAACAATTTCATTTGGCACAAAAGACTCAACCGAACTAAATAAAACACTCGGTATGTGTATTAGCACTAACGCCTTCCTTATAATAAGCCATACTAACATTTCTAGGGACGGGCAGGAGTGGGGGTTATAAGGGAGGCTTGAAATTAAAAATATTGATATTTCGTTTCCTATTGGGGTTTCCGCAAATATGTGCATAACAAAAGTTGTTTATTTTTTTATTTAGAGAAATTTGCTCAACAATTCTTTTCAATGTGAACTACCAGGTTCCTCACCTGGAAAAGTTAATTCAAATGTATGTTAATATTTTGTCCTTAATAATTCAAATCTATGGATAATGCACAGCTAACGGGAAATATGACAATATGGAGGACAGTGGTCTTACATAAAAAATTAATTTTATTATTAACAAATCCACAGAAACGACGAGTATAGACCCTAAACACTGGGACGGGTAAATTTCAAATTATTGTGCAAAGTAAAGCCTTCCCAAAAAAATACCATCACCATTCAGCCTCAAATGAATTCCCGAGCGAAGCCGGGTATTTGAGCTAGTATATATATAAATGTATATTTTATTATTTGTTAACGTCCAAGTTTTGCTACTTTGGCTAATTGGGACAGGATATCAACAGGTTACCTTTCTTTTCTAGCGTGCTTGGTCTAAGGATTTTTTTTCTTATTAAATAAATTCCTAAAGGCCCAGGCGATAGCCAACGCTTTAGCGAACATGTCTAACCTGAGCCCCTATGTATATATTTATGTTATACCTAAACAGATTACAATTTATTTTTTTCGGGTCTTTTATTATTTTTCAGATTTTTGTTGGAATGATGAAAACTGAAAAAATACAGTCTATTAAGTGTGGAGTGGGTGTATGGAGGGCAAAAGGTTGGAATCCTTGCTCATCCCTAAGGGCCTGTTTTTTAGGTTAAACTTCAAAGAAGTTTTCCCGCCCCTCAACCAGAGGAAATCAACCTAAAAACGCCGTCTCTCGCTCTTTTTCCTTTTTATTTCTTACTTTTTTTCCATCTTTTTTTAGTTCCGGTGGCTTTTCTGAGTTCTGTCTTTGATTCCTTTATTTTTTTGCAGATACCTCAACAATTATAAGGGTTTTCTTTGTGAATATTATCATCTTTATATCTTAAACAAATATAAAATCTTTTTCGTCAACTCTTTATCCTACTTACTTATTTTCAGTTCAATGTCATTAATATTTTATTAAATTAATGTTTAAATTTGAAAGCAGTGTTATACTTGACTAGATAGATTTTCCTCTAAACAAATTTACCAAGCACACGAACTCGCCAGATAAGCTACTCAAAAAATAACTTTTGTTACCACATATTGTTCACACCAAGATATTCAAGCCCAAGCAAAACAGATGATACTTCATGGCAGAAATCTTGGTTTTCCACACCTGACACAACAAACAACGAGAACATAAACATGCACTGCCTCAAAAAGGCTATTTAGAAGAGAAGGAATTGTCTTAACAAAGCTAAGAATTGGTCAGGACTGACTCACACTTACTGGAGAAGACAAACTCTATTGCCAACACTAGAGACTTAGAATAAAACATATACTAACTGACTGTTACATAAGAACTCACATAGACCAACCATACAATTTAACTGAATTACTGTAAGGCCGTTGCGAGTACATAGACTCCTTATTATACTACTTTGAAACATAATATTCACGAAAAGCTATAATGAAGGAAAATACAAAAAATATATATAAAAATGAGGTCACACTCGTAAATATGATATATCTACTAATGGTAGAAGAGTAACTGATATGTCGCTCAAACGTCCCAATAGAGAAATGTTATTACTATAATAATAACAACCATTACCAATTATTATAATAAAATGGACATAGTCTTGGGGTAGTGTGAAGCTATCAGAAGCAAAGGTGGTTCCCGTTTTTTTACTAATTACAATGCTCATCCCATAATTTAGGTTTTAGCAGATTTCCCTTAAGGGAAATCAGCTATTGAGGTTGTACTCATGACGCGATTTTCGAAATTTTTCTTCAAATGTCCATTCATCCTATCCAGCAGATGACGAAAATGTGGTCCGTTGCAAAACTGTATATATATATATATATATATATATATATATATATATATATATATATATATATATATATATATATATTAACTCTTTACGGATCGCAAATTTTGTTCGATCGTTGCAAAACTCCTTATTTGAACGTTTAATGTAAAAAGAAAGATCAAGTTCGTTAACGGCTGAAATAGGACACGCGGGAGGTGGGTGTAGAGGTGGTGGAATTTTGAAAATTCGAAATATCTCCATTACTATATGTCAGATCTAAATATTTATTAGAATCAATCTTATTGTAAATTGATTGCCTATAAATATTGTTCTATACTTATTTTCTGTATCCTGAATATTAACTGAGATATTTGGATTTTATAGTTTTCGGCTTTCAGTAAACCCACACTACTAATCTTGTCATATTAATAATAACCACCTCATATCATGAACCACTTCATTCAAAGGTTAAATGCCAAATATTGTTTTAATTGAACTTTAACTTTGTGAGACATATGCGAAGACGCTCTGTTGATCCCTCCTTCTTTTGATCTTGGATTATTAAAATTTGAGTGATTGAGATAAAAATTATTCTGTTTCATCATACATTTCAGCACTTGCTGTAGTAAACAGTTGTCAATAAAATTGATACATTATATCCAGATATATTTCAGAAATTGTTTTTCTTTCCGGTGAAGAATATTTCTGTTCAACCTCAGTGGTTGGCTGGCCTGTTTGTTTACAGTTCAAACGCTTTCCATTGTAGAGGTTATTGACATATAAATTTACTGAAAGATTTCTCACTACCGTATGTATTAATTCACTTAATATTCACGATGGTGTTACCATTATGTGCATTTATCTACTGTCAACCTTCTTTGAGGAAATCTGTTTAGTTTACGCAGCTTCTGCGTGTCGGACTTTGTTAAAGTGGCATGGGACTGAAGATGTCAGTCAGTATGAGCTGACAAAATTACTCAAATCTCCCTCGTACTCAAATAACCTCGTGCGAAGGAGGACTTTTATTTCTACTTCCCTTCGGTATGTTTGTGGATGTTTACGTTTGGTTCTTCCCCCCAGGTGGTTATAATTATCACTAAAGAATGCCATTTGGATGCCGACCCACAAGTTACCAAAATAAATTTAAAGAGCCTGTCATTCTCCAGGTAGCAATCTCAAGTCACTAAAATTGTTGAGCCAGCGAACGATCAGTGTGTCACGAATTTAAAATGGACTTGCCCTAAAAGTATACAATGGCCACGTCATTTGAATGATATGAGGCACCTGTAAATTAATTATTTAGTTAAAACGCTCATATATGAGTTGACTATTTAGTGCAGTATACATGAAAAACATATAAGTTATTACTTGAATCTACTGACTGTTGGGGGTTGATGTATACATCCATGGTTGAAAAAATGATCAAAACCTCGACTTTAAGCATTTATTTAAGAGCCAGCTATCAATGTCCTTTCTTATCATCAGTGGTGGGAGCGAGTCAACAAAGTCGATTTATAGAGAAAAAGCCCTAATAAGGAGGATGGCCACCTTGAAAGGTTGCTCTGAAATAAATGCTTAAAACCTAGTGCAGGTATTACTCATTTATTCAACATTGGATGTATTTAAGATATTCACATATAAATTGATAAAAGAGTGAAATAAATGAAGAAACTAAGATATATAAATACTGCCTTTCATTACTCGATTTATAATTAAAATCATACATCGATGTTTATATTTCTTATAGCTCTCCCCAAGAAATTTATAAAAGTACCCTATGGCTATATATAATGGAGTTTGTCTATTTGAGGTCTCAAACTTATTTACTGCGTTCTTGTAGTACTTTAAATATCAAATTAATTTGATTGACTTTAGATTTTCTATAGATCAATAATCATCTATAGTATAATATAATATATATTATTATAATTAATTAATAATTTACAGTAACATTTTGAAGCCATTTCTACTGGATAAACAAGAATTAGAGACAGAACAGGCCTAATGTGTTCATCCAGAAGAATTGAACAATTCCTTTCTTTTTTACATGAATTATGCCATTTTTGTAAAATTTAATTATAACAAAGTCATCACTTAATGATCATAATTTTAAAATTAAAGTCAATCACCTACGGCTGCGTTAACTAAGTAGGTTTTCCACTTGCTGGTATAGAAAACCTATATTGTATTAATTGATAACATCAGAACACAATGAATTTGCATGTATCTCGCATAATAAAGGTATTTTACAAATAATGTTTGGTATATAAGATTAGAATAAAGTGATTCTTGATATAACAGCTTATTGTTAATATGAGATGCATCAGGAGTGGGGGTTTACTTTAGGATGAAAACTAAAAAATCCAAATATCTCGGTTAATATTCATGATAGAGAAAAAATATATATATATATATATATATATATATATATAACAACATTTATAGGTAATTTAATTTTCAATAAGATTGGTTATGTTAAATTTTTCGAATCGACTTATAGTAACGGAGATATTCCAAATTTCCTTGCTAGACACGCCTTCCCACTGGTCCGATTTCTCCCATTAACGAAGGTGATCTTCCTTTTTACAAAAAAGGTTTAAACATCCAGTTTGGTAACGATTAAACAAAAATTGCGACTGTTAGAGCCCCAACAGACAAATACACACACACACACACACACACACACACACACACACACAAACATATATATATATATATATATATATATATATACATATACTATTGTGTGATCTTTTTCTAATTTACTGAACCTGGAAAATATAAGAACTATGGGGTCACTTTACAGCTGCTCCAGATGTCATAATGTATTACTGTATACAAAATCTACTGGAGTGTATACTGAACTAAGGCTGGCTCCGATGTAAGCCGATTGCACATGTCTGGCGTAGGGAAAATAAGTACTCACATATGAGACCCCACCAGGTAACCAATGGAGCGCGACTGACTGCCTGGTGACTTCTAATGTATGGGCGTCAACTCTGCTATACCCCGATCGAGGAGGGTCCAGAAACTCCAAGGCCGGATATATAATTACTAAGCATATACATTAGTGACAATGTGATTCGATAAATAATTAATTGTCCATAAGTAATTGACTTGAAGTGTAGACGGTGCGACTAGCTCTTATTGCTTATACTTTAACTTGGAGGCAAGATGTTTAAAGAAGACTGAAGATGCAACGTTTTCATTGAAATTACTTTGCAATGAGTATTAAATAGCTGGGATAGTAATATCCATTGCCCAGCTCTAGTTATTTTTATATTATAGAAGAATGTCAAGCATGAAAGCTTAGATATGCAGGAATAAGTTGCTCTTAAATAATTCATTAGCACGTTACAGAAAAATGAAATTTATAACAAATATTAAAATATTTGTATATTTAATATTTATTTAAGCACGCTAATTGTGAGTGTATTGGGTATTTATATTTGTATTAATGATGTTACGCCATGAATTAGCTAATCGAATACAAAACAAACATGGTAGGAGTCGGAACTTAATGAGTTAATGAATCCGTTTATTAAATGCCAGCAAAGGAATAAATTTCAATGTAAACAAAGAGACGATTAAAAAGGTCAAATATACAAAAGGGTTTGGAAGCGATTGGGTTGGGTTTTTTTATTAATTTCTAATTGAATTTCATAATGAAATTAATCTTTTTATTATACTAGCCACTGATGAGCGATTATCTTTCATATGCCCAGGGGATTTCTACAAGCCTCTCGGGGGGAAAAAATATTAGATATGGGAAATCTGCATAAAGGAATGAAAACCGCGGTTCTGATTTTGAGGCTACGAGTCAAATGAGAAAGGTTTTGTGATTTTTCAATTCGCTCGGAAGTGGGTATTTTGAGGAGGGACCATTGTGATTGGGAACAAGAGGTCTGTCATTACTTGCTGTGGTCCTCTGATGCCGCTCCCAAAGGCCCTTGATGGAACTGTCAATCACCAATCAGGAAATGGCGAATAGCCCCAAACTGTTTGCCATTCAGGGATTTTTAACGGCACATTCTCCGGTTATCATTCATTCAGAATTCAATCAACGGTTACAAATGAACTCGACTTAAGTTCAACACTCCTCCATCAAATGTTCTTCTGTATTTATGAAGATTGTATAAATGAACCACTAATTTAAAATGAATATAGAATCGGAGGGATTCATTTTTATTTATTAATTTCTTATTAAGGGTCACAAACCAACCATTTGGAACCTAGTTTCACCACTTTCAAGTACAAACTTAACTCATGTATCATATTCTCTTCTGAATGATTGACAGCAGTAAGACTCAAGGGAATATAAATAATTCAATTCAAAAATTCATCCGACGTTATTAACATTTTTTGAAATTCAAACAGATATTCCTTTTATGTTCAAAATATTATTCATTTCTTATTTAGACCTTTCAGATTATTTTGGATTTCCTGTAGTAAAATATGCTATCACCTGTTGCTGCAAATAAGATAAACTTTGAAAGAAGTTTAAAGTCCGCCACGCAGGGGCTGTGTTATCTAAACAGATTTCCTAAGTTCGTCACGTACTTACATTTATCTCAAAACCTAAAAGTTAAAGGTATTTAAGCTTCAAATAAAGTGATTCATAATGTTGCGAAAATTAAATACATGAAAAATTAATCTGAGATAGTCAAGTATTCGGGAAGTACGGAGATCAAACAGGTGCCGCTATATGGCCCCGCTCTTCCTCAGCAATACCAGCCGAGATCTCGTTGAGTCCAGACAATTCCACTTTAATGTTGCCGTTTCTCTATAAAAAGCGTACATCATCAGCGTGATCATCAGTGCGTTCAGTGCTACAGTGCAACTCAGTTGCAGTGTTTTTATGTGAAGAACAGTGTTGTACCGTGACTCTGTAAGTAACAGTATAGTGCCTTGTTTAAGACAGTGCAGTGCCGTTAACTTCGCGAAGTAAAGGTTAGTGCAGTGACGCGTTTTTGTGAACTTCAGTGATCGTGAGTGAATTATTGGACTGTGTTATCTGAAGAACAGTGAAGCTTCCAGTGCATACTTTGAGTAATAATTAAGCAAGTTTAGTGCATTGTTAAATAAATTGTGCAGTGACAAAAACTGTGAAGCTTGTGTGTATTTAATTTTGCAATCCAAAAGAACTCTAATAAACAACGTTTGTTACTGATTTTGTAATAATATAATAAAGGTACAATAATATAACAGCTTTTTTTTAATATGACATGAGTAGGACTGAGTGTGTACTCATGGAAGAAAACTAAAATACGGAAATATCTTGGTTAATATTCAATTTAGAGACATAATGTATGCTACATATTAATAGAACATCACGTTTGCAATATGATTGATTTTGAATTTTGGGATTGAAACTTCCCCCCCTAACTCCCCCCCCCCCACCAAGACTATATTAGAACGTTTAATATCGAGTTTGGGAATGGGCCAGACAAAAATTGCAGATATAAATATATATATATATATATATATATATATATATATATATATATATATATATATATATAGTTTTGAACGGACCTCATTTTCTCGTCTCCTGTGTAGGATTAATGGGCAATTGAGGAAATTGTTCGAAAATAGCGTCATGTGTATCGCCTCAATAGCTGACTTCCCTTAGGGGAAATCTGCTAAAAGTTTCACTTTTGTTAAATATTATATATTGCAGCATTATATTTTAGCGTATTTTATGGCAAAAAAAGAAAAAAAGTTAAAAACTTTATATAACATTTAATAACAAAAAAGTATAATGCAAAAATAATTATTCGGAACCTGTGGGCTCTATCCGAAGATAATTTATTGGAGAATGATCTGTGTGCGTTCACATGTACAAAAGTGTATATATTTCCCCTCTGGACTGAAATTATCTTGTTGCAGATTATTTTTATTTCGTAGAATTTATTTTTATTGTTTCTAGTTAATAGTAGTACCAATTCCATATTGCGGGTGCACACACACACACACACACACACACACACACACACACACACACACACACACACACACACACACAGACACACACAAACACACACACACACACACACACACACACACACACAAACAGTTTGCTACATGACAAGCGGTAATTAGTGGTGATGAGTGATATCTTAATCTCTTGATAATAAGTTATAAGTGGTCTAATTGTTCTGTAATGACAAGGCTACGCACTCGACAGTTTCAGGGGTCAAGAATACGCATTCCTTTCCTTAGAATAATATGTAACAACCCTGACGTAAAAATTCAGTACATAAAAATGGGATTCATTGGATTAACAGCCATGGATCCATATTTACAAAAACACTCTCGCCAACTACGAATATATCCATACACGTGAGTAATACCATATTAAACAAATCTATGACTTATTGTAATCAAAGGCGTAAACACGCCTTAATTATTAGATAAAGATAAACATTATTAGAGTTACACCAAGCAGTGGAATTGAAACACCACGTTGGGTTCCTGAAATGCCCCTCTCAAACGAATTGAGTAGTTTGAGATTAATAATAATAAATAAATACATTAAAGATGTTTTTATAAAATCTGAAATGCCGTAGTAAATATTGATTTTTAGTTCCTAGGGACATTAAATGAAATTAGTATTAGAAAGGTAATTAATACTCTTACTACTTCATTAGAAAGAGTTATGTTTTCATAATTCAACTGAATTATCATCTTGACCATCCATGAATCAACTTTGACTATGATGAGGCTTAGAGATGAACCGAATCATCGCGAATTCATCATTATCTAATGAACCGAATCATCGCGAATTCATCATTACCTAATAGGATTAGACATAATTAGTATTATAAATAGCTGGGTTTTCATAATTCAACTGAATTATCATCTTGACCATCCATGAATCAACTTTGACTATGATGAGGCTTAGAGATGAACCGAATCATCGCGAATTCATCATTATCTAATAGGATTAGACATAATTAGTATTATAAATAGGTTTTCATAATTCAACTGAATTATCATCTTGACCCTCCATGAATCCACTTTGACTATGATGAGGCTTAGAGATGAACCGAATCATCGCGAATTCATCATTATCTAATAGGATTAGGCATAATTAATATTAGAAAGAGTTAGGTTTTTAGAAATCAACTGAATTATCTTTTTGACCCTCCATGAATCCACTTTGACTATGAAGAGGCTTAGAGATGAACCGAATCATCGCGAATTCATCATTACCTAATAGGATTAGGCATAATTAAAATTAGAAAGAGCTGGGTTTTCAGAATTCAACTGAATTATCGTTTTGACCCTCCATGAATCCACTATGCGTATGAAGATGCTGAGAGATGAACCGAATCATCGCGAATTCATCATTACCTAATAGGATTTGGTATAATTAGTTTTATAAATAGGTTTTCTTAATTCAACTGAATTATCATCTTGACGCTCCATGAATCCACTTTGACTATGATGAGGCTTAGAGATGAACCGAATCATTGCGAATTCATCATTACATAATAGGATTAGGCATAATTAATACTAGAAATAGTTAGATTTTCAAATTCAAGTGAATTATCTTTTTAACCCTCCGTGAATACACGTTGAAGATGGAAACGCTTAGAGAAGAGGCGAGTTATCAAATTACGAATTTATCTGTATTTAATAGGATAAAACATTAATTAATATTAGAAAGAGTTAGGTTTTCAGAAATCAACTGAATTATTTTTTTTGAGCATGCACTTTCACTAGTTTGACTACGTAGAGTCATAGAGGAGAGTCAAAAGTTCAAATTACAATTTATTACAACCTAACAGAAGGGCCTAGAAGCGCTTTCGCAAGCGTTACAACTCTATTATTATTTTCTCATAATATAAATATTTAATAATTATTTTCTTCTATACTGATAGTTTTAATTCCTCAGACCCTATGTTTTCAGAGGGGAGGGGGTATTTTAATATCCTGTAATATATATTACAGATTGAAGAAAACAGTGTTTCAATTAGAACATATAAACAAATTGTTAATGATTAATCTTTTGCGATAAATTGCATTAAAAAGACCTATTTTTGTGCGTTTTGTTTAAAAGTTCATAAACTCAATATTCGTATGAGACCCTTAGCCTTCTTCCAAACTCCTAAGTAAAAAGTTTGTAAACCTCTCTAAAGAAGTTGCATACTTTTGGGAGGTCTTATCCATCCCAAAGTGACTTGGAAGTGCAAACAGTTTTATAAGGTTCTTAATATAACGTTATTATTACTTACTGACATGAAGAAGCTCTCACAAACATGTATTGTGCATTATAAGTTTTTTTTTTAATCAAAGCAATGAAGACATTCATCCGTGGACTAGATACAATCCGTGTATCACCCAAATCAAATGAATCCATAAAGGTTTGAGAAGGATTTTTTTTTAAATTATTCACGCACACAGACACATATGTATACGTCGAAAAATATGATCAGTAGGATTCTGGCAGTAGAATATGTTGCAATTACTGTGCTTTGACGGCCTATCAAAATTGTTCGAAGCTATTAGCCCCACTAAGATTATAGAGAATATGAATATTCCAAAATTTTTTGGAGCAGAGACCGCATATTACATTTCTGGTTACTTTCAAAGCATATGTGTATATAATAAGAATAAATCTGGATGTACGAAATAGGCGCGTTTTCTCAAAAAATACGTTTATTACGACAAAGTGCATCCGTGTTTCTAGCTACTGCTCTCTAAAGCTCTTCGCAGGCACTGAAGATAGCACTGGCGCTATCAAATTGTGAGGCAAAACAAGCCTATTTTGTATAGCCAGATTGAATCGATTTTCTCTTCTACCCATGCATAACCAAGATATGTACCAAAAGACATAATTCAATATTGAAAATTCAACTGCACATTGAATCAGTTTCAAAGAAACTAGGCATTTGTATTTTCCATAAGCCGAATAATTTTATTTGGTCAAAATAAAGGGGAAGGAGTGATGTAAACCAAAGAAAATACCGAAAATTCGTCTTCCATTTAATTATTAATCATACATACTTACTACAATAGTTGTTAAATTTATTTAATAGGATTAGCATTTTTTGCTATTTTCATTTTGTAGACTAACAATTTATAAACAAGATAAATGCATGAAACTGCAGCTTGCGTCAAAAATTAAATGGTTCTGTATAAACTAATAGAATGTTCTCACTAAACATTACATAATAATGACTTTATAATTTGAACAGGTGTTATGTTAAATACAGAATACATTGGCAAGGGTTTTAAAGAAACACAAAATAATTTTACATACGCTTTTAACAAAGTTATTCATTCATGATACAAATTTATGACCGTGACAATTAATATAGTTTGCCTTTTTCGTGTATGTATATATATACGTATTTATATATATATATATATATATATATAAGTGTGTGTGTGTGTGTGTGTGTGTGTGTGTGTGTGTTCAGTGCTTGACTGTTTTTTGATTAACGACATTTATTGGTGAAAATGTAAACAATGTATCAATTTAAATTACCTAACCTAATTGATGAATTCGATGGTTTTGACATATCTTCACATAAAATAATAGTTTTCCACTTAGTATTTTTGAGTTTTTCTGTGAAGTCAGACTCTTATCACGGATCGCTCAAAATTGCTTGAAGTTGCAGAAAACGATGGAAAATAATATGCGTAATGTATTCTGAATCAATAATTCTCAATAAATGCCTTTTTATAGCGAATAAATTGTCCATTATAAATGCAAACACAAATGTATTATGTACTTGTGGCTAACAGACAACACAAATGTTTTTACATATACTTTATGACTGTTCAAAATTTAAACAAAATAGATCAAATTTAATAATGAATATAAATTAAAAAAGAGGTAATTGGCCAAAACCACCCCATATTATGTTTAACAAATATAATAAAGAACTTTATTATATTTGTTATAATATAAGTTTATCAAAAGTATAGATATGGATGTAGCAAAAATACATTAGAATGTAAAGTTGTGATTGTGAGGAATGGGAATTATAATTCGATATATTTACCTTACATAGACTCGCAAATTAAACATCGGTTGAATTTGACTTTAACTGATATGTTTTTTGTTCTTATTTTATCTATTTATTTATTAACATTTTCATTTCATATATCAATTTTATTTGTAATTATATTACTTATGATAATATTTTATTTTATTATTATTATTTCTTTTATATGATATTTGAGTTGATAGTTGATTAACGTGTATATATTGTAAAATAAAAATTGATTTAAACATTATCATACATGTAATATTCCATGTGACAATGGAACATGTTTTCAAATAAATAACACCTCGTAGGGTTTTTATGAGGAGAAAAAAAAAAGTATTATGTACCGATATTAGAAACGTCCATCACGCAGGGGCTGCGTAAACTAAGCAGATTTCCCATGTGATGTTTTACAATAGAGAACTTTCACGAGAGCCGAGCAATTAAGGAAACGGCCGAACTAGCTTTTGGCGGGAAAGTCACTCGTCCGTTAGCTGCCCAAATTTAATAAAAATGCAAATATCTCGGTTAATATTCAAGATAGAGAATAAATGTATATACCAATATTTATAGTAAATTTAATTTGCAATAAGATTGATCCTGTACAATGTTTCGATACGACGTATAGTAACGGAGATATGTCGAATTTTCGAAAATCCTCCCCTCTAACCCCCCCCCTCCCACTGGTCCGATTTCAGCCGTTAACGAACTTGATCTTTCTTTTTACATAAAACGACTAAATATCGAGTTTGTAACGATCAAACAAAAATTGCGACCGCTAGAGCGGTAACAGACAAATATATATATATATATATATATATATATATATATATATATATATATATATATATAGTTTTGAACGGACCTCATTTTCGTCATCTACTAGGTAGGATCGATGGACATTTGAAGAAAAATTTCGAAAATTCTGTCATGAGTACAACCTCAATAGCTGATTTCCCTTAAGGTAAATTTGCTAAAAATGAAATATATCCATTATTATTGGACGATAGTAAATGTGCAAGAGAGAGCACAGGCATTGCTTCTTGACATTATAATACCAATAAAATTCGTGCAGGCAATGCATTCCAATAATAACTCGAGTGATAAAGATTCCCAACATAGCTGGCAAACATGACAAAGGAATGCGGTAAACATTAAACAGAGTTATGTGGCATTATCTCTGAATAATAAAGATAACGACATAGCTCTCAGGCTCGTCTCAGAGAATCATTATTACAATTAAAAAAAATGAATCTTATCATTTGGTGGCGAAGGAAATAAATATTCTTCATAATGCCTGTTTTATGGATATCAAGAATCATTGCGAAACTGGAGCAAGGGAACATAAAATAAATATTACTTCGAAATATTCATTATATCATAGTTGATAATATAGAATTATTGACTGTATCTACTTCTAATAAAGGCCGATTGAAGAAGCATAATTATCTTTCATCCTAATATATATATACTCATATACATCAATACTCGATATGACAGACAAAAAGATAACAATTTTTAATATTAAGTGTTATTTCCATTTATTTCATTAGTCCCATTGAATCGAGACAAACGACAGATTAACACTTATATTCATGTGTTTCATCATTTTCAAGCACTTTTATAAATGAAGTCAGAAAATTTTCCTGAAACAATAACTGAAGCAATGCTTCCATTAAACAAAGTGAACACTTATGATGTGTAAACGACTCTTTAATTGTGGATTTCATTGAAACTCAGAAATTGATTGAGATCCAAAAAAAAAAGTAACTCAATAAACTAGAAGAACACCCGCAGTATTCTGATCCAGAATACATAAAAATGTATTCAAAAGAATAAATAAATTTTCAATCTGCCTGATTTTATAAAAATGCCAAAATAATATCCATTGGCCATTATAATTAAATTCATTGTTTATCATATTGAACAGAAAAATCATTTTTCTTTAAGCAAAATTGTACGAAAATCGGATAAACCTTCAAACGACAAGGCTGTGAACCAGGACGAATTTGACAAGTAGGTGCCATACATGACACCTACCTGCCATATGCATATTTTCCATTTTGTTCTGCTCAGAATCACCCTTCTTGTCTCAAAATAACATTTAGAAAAGTTAAGAAGAATAGTGTGTAGTTGTGAGTACCTCCCCCCTCGTCATCAATGAGAGCTTAAAATGAAATATTAAATAAAAATATGCAAAAAAGATATTTATAGTATAATAATATATTATGTAATATTTATTATATAATAGCATACTATGTAATACCTTTACTTATTAAATAAATAAGCAATGAAGCATACATTAGTAGCATATTATTACTATACAAAACTATACCTAATTATAAATAATTATATATAAATATAAACCTACACAGTACAAAACAAATCATGGTCACTCATTTATAAGGAAAATAATGCAAAAGAAAAATGAAACTATTCACTTGACGATTCGTAATTGGCAAAACATTCATGGAAACCATAGTATACTATGTGTTCACCGCAAATACTTCCTTGGCACCTCTTCTATTTTTTTTATTATTAGCAGATTTCCCTTAAGGGAAATCAACTATTGAGGTCGTACTCACGATGCGAGTTTCGAAAACTTTCGGGGGAATTTCGAAAATTCGAAATATTTCCGTTACTATACGTCGGATCGAAAAATTGTATAGAACCAACCTTACTACAAATTACATTTACTATAAATATTGTAATATATTGTTGCGAAAATGAAATACATTAAAAATTAAACGGAAATAGTCACGTATTTGGGGAGTATAGAGTACGTTATGTTCGCGCCCGTCCTAGCCCTTACCAGTCCAGACCTAGAAGAGTCCAGAAAATTCCGCTTTGATGTTGCCGCTTCTCTATAAATAGCATTCAGCTCGGCCGACAGTTTAGTTTGTTCTCAGCTGTCTTCAAGTCATCATCAGTGCTACAGTTCGACTTATTGCAGTGCTGTAAAGTGTTTATATGTGAAGAACAGTGTTGTGCCGTGACTCTGTAAGTAACAATATAGTGCTGTGTTTAAGATTAATAAATTATGCAGTGATAAAAACTGTGAAGCTTGTGTGTGTGTTTAATTTTGCAATCCAAAAGAACTCTAATAGACAACGTTTATTACTGACTTCGAAATAAAAACGTAACAATATATTTATTCTCTATTTTGAATATTAACCGAGATATTTGCATTTTTTATAAATGTGTGCCGATAACGGACCTAAGTCGGTTCTATTCGTTTCCGCCGAAAGCCAGTTCGGCCGTTTCCGTAACTATTTGGCTCTTGTGTAGAAGTATTTCTATTGTATAACTTCACGTGGGAAGTTTGCTTAGTTTAGGCAGCCCCTGCGTGACCGACTTCTTTTCATAGAAAAGAGAATATGTTGTAAGGTGAGATCACAGGTGTTATAGCACGTGGGAAATCTGTATAGTTTACGTAGTACCTGCGTGACGGAATTTTTAGCAGATTTCCCTTAAGGTACGCGATTTTCTTCAAAATTTTCTTCAAAATTTCTTTCATCGATCCTACCCAGGAGATGACGAAAATGAGGTCCGTTCATAATTATATATATATATATATATATATATATATATATATATATATATATATATATATATATTTGTTTGTTAAGGCTCTAGCGGTCGCATTTTTGTTTGATCGTTACGAAACTGGATATTTAATCGTTTTATGTAAAAAGAAAGATCAAGTTCGTTAATGGATTTTCATCCAACCAATGGACCACCCAACCAATGGATCGAACAAGAGTGAGGGGGGTTTAGAGGGGGAATTTTCGAAAATTCAAAATATTTCCAGTACAATGGATCGGATCGAAAAATTGTATAGAACCACCCTTATTGCAAATAAAATTTAATATAAATATTGTTATATACATTTATTCTCTATCTTGAATATTAACCGCGATATTTGCATTTTTATTAAGTGTCTGGGACATGTGATCCCGTATTGTTCGGATTAGTTCGGCCATCTCCGTAACTTTTCGGATTCTGGTGGAAGCTTCCTCTTACCTTTCATGTCGTTTCAGCTTTTACTTTCGAGATTTATGGAAATACGTTCTGTTCATCCTTCCCCCTTTCTTTAGTTCTTGGACTACTAAAATTTGAGTTATTAAAATATAAATTATTCTGATTCTTCATAAATTGTACTACTAGATATAGTAAATAGTTTACAATAAAGTTATTGTTCTATATTCAGATGTTTACCAGTAATTGTTTTTCGTTCTAGTGAAGAATATGTCTATCTATCTATTCAGCTCTGAGTAGTTGCCAGACCTATTTGTTTACAATTCAGAAGCCGTTTCCGTTGGGATTTTATTAAAATTAACTGAAAGATTTCTCATTACCGTTTGTATTTACTCACGGTGGTGTTGTGTTACCAGTATGCAAATTTCTCTATTGTAAAACTTCACATGGGAAATCTGCTTAGTTTACGCAGCCCCTGCGTGACGGACTTTTCCAGAACACAAAATTCATCTATAACCAGACTCAACTAAAATGGAAAAATGGTTAAGGCCTTTAAAGACGGAGAAGGTAGTAATACCCTTTAAGGGTTGTAATTTCCTTGAGAGGAACATTAGCCGTTCCTCCTGTGATTACTCCGGGGCAAAGGGATGTCCTGCTTGTATAAAGACTGTATGAAGAAGAGAGCGAGGGATGGGGTAGAGCTTCCCGTTTGATGTGGACGAGAGAGATAGAAGGCTCCGACTGGTTGATGTCGCGGTCTACCACTACCTAGCCCCCAGCCGCTCTGGCGGTCTGGCTCCTTCAACCATCTGCTCCCTCATCGGCTGTGAAATATCAACTAGACGTCATTTAGAGTCAGGACACAGTATATCTATCCTAAATTTGGGACGTGCGAAACGGATGGTTAAAGGTGCCAGGACAATGAGAAACCAGGTATTTGAAAAAGTCAGTCACGCAGGGGCTGCGTAAAATAAGCAGGTTTCCCACGTGCTGGAATGACTCTCACTACATATTCTGGCTGAAAATCAGAAAGTGCGAAATACTCGCAATAAATTTGAGCTACAATGAAATATATAGAACAAAAATTTTAGAACATCAACATTTTAACAAGATTGATTCTAAAACATTTTTCAATTCGACTTATAATAACGGAAATATTGTGAATTTTCGACCCCCCCCCCTTATTCCTGGTGCGATTTCTGCCTATAACAGATATGATCTTTAGTGTGGACTGGAACAGTTAAATGGCAGTCGAGTATGGCATAGACCGAATAAGCATTTTCATGACTAAGCACTAATGACTATTCATTTATAGACTAAGCATTCTTCTAGAAGGTTAAATCTGAATTAATGACGCCAACATACAACGGGTTCGTATGTATCTCACATAAAAAAAAAGTCTCATGGGAACAATATTTGGAATTTTAGCTTAGAATAAAGAGTGCGGGAGGAGGAGCGGGTGTTTACTATGGGCTGGAAACTTCAATTTTCAAACATCGCGGTTAATAATCATATTAGAAAAAATATATATACATAACAACTTTTATATTCAATTGAATTTACAATAATATGTGTTGTATAATATTTTTCGATCTGACGTACAGTATCGTAGATATTTCAAAATATCCCCCTCTAGACCCTCCCCCCACCCTCCAGGTGGTCCGATTTCCCCATTTATGAACTTGATCTTTTTTTTTTTTTTTTTTTTCTTTTTTACATAAAATGAGATAATATAAATTAAAAAAAAATTGAGAACGCGAGATTTTTAACCGTATATATATATATATATATATATATATATATATATATATATATATATATATATATACTTACACAGGCTTAGAGCCAATGACCTGGCTTGGGGCAAAGAATTTGTGTTGGATATTCACCAAACTTCACAATTATAATCTGTTATATCATGTACTACATTCTTCCAAGCTCGAATACCAAACTTTCGCTGTGCAAGATACATGTAAAACGTGTCAGGATGACGTCATCAGTTAAGATTTTACGGTTTTGACCTAAAATGATTTATATCATACTGAATTTTTCACGTTTTCATTCAACACTAAATTTAATATCAGATAATGGCTGAAATCGGATCATCTTTATTATGAGTCGTATTGAAAAATGCTCTGAACCAATCTTGTTTGACTAATGTTGGTTTACAATTGTTTTTGTATACATCTGCTAGTAACTCAAATATTAAGTGTGTTATTCGTAGTTCCCAATCAAATTTTGACTTAGAAATCAAGAATAAATTGTGAAATGACCTTATAAATGTCTCATTCTAGCCCGTGGGAAATGTGCTCAGTTTAAGTAAACCCTGCCATCTTTCCAAAGTTTATGATTAGAAATTTCCTGGAACCGAAAACTATAAGTACTTTTTCAACACATAAAAAGTATAAAAAAGATAAAATTAATTTTGTTACAACCATGATTAACGGAGATTGTTTGGGTTTTCCTCTTTCCCTGAGCCAAGAGTAATCCTTGGTAGGTAAAGTCAAATCTCCTTAATTATTGTGTTTATGCCTTTATTCGTAGGATGCAATTACTCAATTTTCGGATTAAGAATGTTTTGCTGCCAATAGTTCTGACAGCTCTCCAGAATCAAACAAATCCTTACTAACACCCTATAAAAGTCGTAAAGTTCAAGCGTCCAATTAAAATATTTGAGATGTTTGTTGAGAAGACGGACCCGCGCTCGTTTCGAGGACGACTTTGTGTGTCAGTTTTGTTCAATCCCCCGTAATTTGAGCCTATAAGCTCGGAAAACGATTTTCTAATTTCAATATCTTAGAGTCGAGTCTCATGTGATAATTACGTATAGGGTGTATTTCATGGAAGATCTAATAAGATTTTAATGAATTTTAGCAGAGAGTTTTGTAATAAATAAAATATATGAAGCTATTACTTCTCATCGTTGGCCTTGACTTTTCAATGAAACCGTTAAATGTGGAGGAATAAGAACAAATATGAACACACACACACACATATAAATGTATACATACATACATACTATTATATATATATATATATATATATATATATATATATATATATATTGTTGCGAAAATTAAATACAGAAGGATTAGCAGAGAGTCGCGTATTTGGGAAGTGCGATGTAGATCAAAGAAGCCGACAGAGGGTCTAGCTCCTACTAGTCCCTTCCAGTCCAGACGTCGAAGGGCCCAGCCAATTCCCCTTTGATGTATGCCGACGACCTATATAAAGAACCAGCCAGCCGCGAGCTAGTCAGTTTTTCTTCTCAAGTGCTCATATGTGCGTTCGGTGCTACAGTGCGACTTAGTGTAATGCGGTAAAGTGTTTTTATAAGAAGAGCAGTGTTGTGCCGTGACTATAAGTAATAGTTTAGTGCCGTGTTTAAGGCAGTGCAGTGCCGCGAAGTAAAGGACAGTGCAGTGCCGTCTTTTGGTGTACTTCAGTGACCGTGAGTGAATTATTGGACTGTGTAATCTGAAGAACAGTGACGCTATCAGTGTATACTGTGAGTATTAATTAAGAATAATTACCAAGTGTATTGTGCATTGTGAAATAAATTGTGCAGTGATAAACTGTGAAACTTGTGAGTATTTAATTTTGCAATCCAAAAGAACTCTTATTAACAACGTTTATTACTGGTTTTGGTAATAAAACGTAACAATATATATATATATATATATATATATATATATATATATATATACACACATATATTTGGTTGGTATTATATTATAGACGGAGGCTAGTGTTGAGTTGTTCGTTTATAAAGCTCAACACTAGCTCAGACACGATATTCAGTCCATTGCAACTATTTAAACGAAATTACAAACGAAAGACGCCAAGTGACGGACACACGCTCGAGTATCAGCAGACGGTACGACGACGAACATAGATCCAGATTCTATTTAAATGTGTAATATTAGCTATCATTTATATCCAAACAATTGTGCAAACATTACATTAAACCTGTACTACTGACACACAAGCAACTATACCAGACGAAAACGCAAATAACGTACTAAAAACCAAATCAACCTAATACGGATACGGACAACGACCTACTTCACGAAAACCATTTGCCTGGGCACAAGCTGAAACCACCCTAGGCTTGACAGCCAAGGAAGGAAGTAAACAGACCCGGACTAAAAACGTAAACAACCAGATACGAGGAACAGACGTATAAAACCTACCGACTAATGGGCAACTAACTCAGTAAAACATTTGTTTTCAGCATATTTCTCTTAGGGGTTGTACTCATGATGGGATTTTCAAAACATTTCTTCAAATGTACTTCGATCCTACCTTGGAGATGACGAAAATGGGATCCGTTCAAAATTGTGTGTGTGTGTGTGTGTGTGTGTACATACATACACACACCCAATTTGGTACTGATAAGACTCTAGCGGACGTAATGTTTGTCTGATCAAAACCAATTTCACCGAATGTTTAAGTGTTTTATTTTAAAATAAAGATCACGATCGTTAACGACTAAAATCGGACTAGAGGGGGGAAAATTCGAAATATCTCCGTTACTATGTGTCAGACGGAATATTTGTATAGAAGCAATCGCATTGCACATGTAATGTTCTATAAATGTTATGTACTATTTTCCAATATTTTCATTATTAACAGCGATATTTAAAGCATTAACAGCTAAATATCTAGCATATGGTAATAGCTTACATCAGGTCATCTCACCTTTGGTATTCTATTAAAAAAGAATAAATGTTTTGATTTTGTGTATTCATTGTGATTTTATAAAATTTAATTGTTTTATTTATTTTTTAGTTGTGCTCAGGTATGGATTCCATCCGAACCACTGCCGAGAAGCATTAAGCATAACTTCAGGATATGTTGGCAATGCATATGTGCTTCTAACGTGTCGGTATTTTGTTATACCCCAAAGAAGTCCCTAAAAGTATTTTGGAAGAACGATCTCAAGAATTAGATTTACTTCACTCCATTTCTGACTGAAATTATTACTCACCAATTAAGGAATATTCATCTAAGATTCACCTAAGATATGATTGGACTAGATACTTTGTTGGGAGTAAAATTAATGGCAGATAGTGAAACGTTTGATTTCAAAACTACAGTTGATAGGAAACATTTTGGTTGGCGACAAGGTACTATGATTTATACGCCAGTTGCCAGGAGGTTCATGATAAAGCTGACGAAGGTTCTCTCGAGAGGATCATGGTCGCCTCGTGAGGTTATAAGGTAGAGACTGAGCATTACTGGTCTAATCCGTCGGCAAACATCGGATCAACCCCTTCCCACCCCTAATATCAAACAGTTTAGCTCTCCCCAACTTAGAAACCTACCCCTTTTCACTATCAATGGATTAGGGGTGACGCTTCTTGTCACAGGCCGAGATATGTTATTCTCGGAGGCTTTCCTTATTCCTTTTTAGGCGGTTCAATTAATTTTTTTTACATACAAAAATTTGTAATCCAGCACCTTCATTTTTTCATATAATTTTCCATAGGTTTAAAACCTTATAAATTTATAACGAGAATGCTTGCTGTTTTCAAAGTTTCGGTCTGTTTCTGAAATCTTTCCAGAAAAGTTAGTGTAAATTATCAACATGTTCTTCAAATTTAATTTCCAATTACTAATCATGATTTTATGAGGCGATGTAGCTGAATATAATTTACTTTCATTCAGGAATTTAAAATGTTAAAATAAAGAAAAATGTCTGCAATGCTATTAAAAGATAAAATTTAATATGGCGAAACAAAATTGAGGAAGCATTATATTAAAACTATTTAAAATTATCAATTTTAAGATTGAATCCTGGAATGATGGGTTCATGGAATGAAGAAGTCTAAGGCACACGTTTAAAAATTTATTTTACACGTGATTTGAGTAAAATAAATAAAACGTAGAAAGGAAAATGAATAAAGTAGGTGTGGTTTAAAGTTTCCTGTAAATGTAAATTCATCTCAAGGGATTTAACAATGTGAGCTTTTTTCGGTTAATAGCTCATACAAGTTGTACGGTAAGTTTAGACGATTCCGTAGTCAGCTGTCAGTCAGAAGATGTGTAATCTTTTCGGTTTATGAGGTATGAATGTGTAAGTAGTGAATGCCAGATTCTAAGCGAAGTCAACACCACTTTATGTCGTCTGGAAAGATTTTCCAGAGATTTTCCTTTGTTTGGGTTGTATAGGATTTCTTGGAGTTTTTTTGTCAGTTTGTGGGTTGACCAGTCCTTGTGTCATGTGTTTTTGTTACTCGTTCCAAGTCTGAGCATGAACCATCCTAAATCAACAATGTTTCATGTAAAAACGTACAAATTATGTTCTACAGCACTCTTAAAAGTGATACATAGAAACTGAACTTATAATGATTTTCATTTTTGAGCTTAATTGGCGTCCTCATAAGGCTTTATGATTTTAAAACACCATGTGGTTTACAGTACTTCCAAATTAGATAAAATATCAGATTAAATTGGCAACAGTCTTGAGGTACCAGGGATCCAAGTTCAAACCCCGTGGACGCAAACTAAATTTGTTTAGCTGTAAGTTCTTTGAATTTTGAGAGGATCTTTTCCTCCCAGGTAGGATCCTCAGGATATTTGGCTTCCCACCAACACTTATGACAGGCCATGGACCTTCATGGGCTTCTGCGTCAACGGTTTTGTTTGTTTTTTTATTAAATTAGAATTCAAGTAAATTTTATATAACCTTAAAGGAGTAAGTAGTACAATGACATAAGCAAAGTTCCTCCTATGTATTAATGATCGAAAAAAATGTATTAAATACTCCCCAATGATTCATATTTGTATCCATCACCATCCTGCGCATAGAGTTAGTTCTACATATAAAGGTTTTTAATGTCATTTGGTAATTTAAACTATTACAGATTAGAAACGTTTTAACCAAATTTTCGAAAATGGTACTTAATCTTCAAGAACCGTAATTTGACTAGTCCCTTTACTCATACAAATTAGGCGATTATTTTATATTATTATCCCGCCTGGGCAATAGAGATTTATTTAGAGACGAACTCATTAAATAAAATCCTTAGCCCCCCACCCTGGCTAGAAAAAGGTGGTAAACCTAGAGATAACCCGTCCCAATTAGCCAAAGTAGCCAAAAGTGGACGTTAATAAATAATAATAATAATAATAAAGGATTATATAAAGAAACGTCTTGATATATAGTTGACTTTCATTCAAAACATTTTTGAACCACACGTTCTCAGTCTCAAACTACTCTCTCTTCAGAGGTTGTATTAAAACAATGAAACACAAAGAATTTTATGACATAACAGAAAGTAATAAATAACTAACTTAATAGAATAACATGTTGGACGAAAATAAGTTTAAGAAATGACTAATCTAATACTAAATGCTCTGTTCGGTTACCCCGCAACCATGACGAGATGAGTATAATCACATAACTCCGTAAAATAATTCAGTTCAAGCAAACTGATTTACGTATTTGAATACTCCAAAAGAAATTATCAGTTATAGTTCGGATATCCAATTCAGACTACAAATTCCAGGTTCCGCCATATATGCCAGATACAAAAATAACTAGGAACTACGAAAGCGATTCCGACATTAGGGAGAAGGGGGAGGGGGTAGATAAAATTTCATATACTCCTGCTATGCGAGATTATCCAGCCCAATACCGAAAAATGTGCAGCGGGGGTAGGGGATGATATAGAGCGTCAGCCGGGAGGCGGAATTCCTCACCAAATGTTTGACATTCCATCCCAGGCGAGATGTTTTAATTCCAGTTTAGTAAATCTCGTTATGAGTCCCAGACCTCTTCCTGGTCGCTTCCACGTACAAAGATATTCCCTGGCATTTACGTAACCGATCCTAGCTAATATACATCTCAGGAATGTCTGTTAATGCACAGTTATGTATGTAAACTGTCGGAAACAAGAAACTATGTAAATAATTTGATATATGCTTTTAAGATAGTAATAAGTGCTAAAAGTTATTATTTTCTTCTCTTCAAAAAGATTTGAGGAATATTTTGACATAATCTGAAAAGGTTCCAGAGACCCCTTAATATTTTAAAATAGCAATTAAAATATTTTCTACTACCAGATGCTTCTACGCTATTCAAATCAATTTTATTTACATAATACTTTGCCTACTTTGTGCTACTATGGCAAATTGTGGTGGGTTATCTTCAGGTTATCACCCTTTTCTAGCCAGGGTGGGACTAAGGACTTTATTTAATGAGTTCGTCACTAAATAAATTCCAATTTACCATAGCAGGAATCGAACTCTCCACTCTAGGTTTACCATGTGAGATTATTTATTTATTTATTAACGTCCACTTTATGCTCCTATGGCTAATATGTGAGATTAAAGCATGTCACTGCGCGAGTGACGAAGAGAAGAAGCGATCGCCGAGGACAAGCAAGTGGGCAGATAGCAGTGTCCACCTCGAGCTCTTCCGGAAGACTTAGTGCCGACAAACACTTTGAGGATCAGTGTAATTGCGGTTGGCTTGGAGTCATATTCGCCAGTGTAATACAGCTGGATGACTAGCAGATTATCTCATCGTACGAGAGGTACAAAGTTAAGGCTATTGTGAATATACAATTACAAAAGAAAAGGCCTAATTATTTGTATTTATAAATCCCCCATTGGGAGCATTGTTTAATCCATTATTTAGTTAGTATTTTTTTGTCAAGTGATAAGTATGGTTGGTTTATTATTGTAAAAAAACTGATTTAATTGGAGAATACGGGGTTCGTTGTTACCTTGGAGAACAAACAACGTATTTCTGCCTATTAGGATATTTAAATTTAACTAACAAACCCACATTCTTCTCCACTGAGCGGGGCAGTTTTTTTACACAGTCTGTGGGGTAACACATCCTATGGTGGCATAAGTGACAATTCACTCGACGGTAATCAAAATAACACCACCTGTTAAGTATAGAAACTGTAGCATTACCAAATTGAAAATTTCAGCCCTTCTGGTGGAGGGAAAGGAGCCCAGTTGTAATAGTAGTTCAGTTAAAGTGGTAAAGAATAGCGCTAAGAAAGATATTTGAAGCCTTGGAATTATGTTGTGCCGAATGATCCTGGACCTCAGGATCTAACCAGTACAGTAGTGTGAGAGTATTCATATTAACCCGTTACTTAGCATTTATTCATATACAGCATTTATTAATCGGTTACTTTTATTATTCATTTGGATACCACTAATGTGGGAAAGCCGGTAAAAATAAATAAACATTATACAGAAAGAACGCATTTTCATTCAGTTAAGTTAAAGGATCATGAGGTCATGAGATGGATTTGAGTTCATCTGATCTATCTTGAATTGCATTGATGACCAAGGTGACTGATTTATGCTAGAAGAAGAAGAGGCTACCCAAGAAATTGTTATGTTGTGCAGCACATGGGCCGAGGACATGATAAAGTCCTTCCCACCATATGGTGAAGTTATTTAGCTAAAATGCACCTCTTGACGCGATATTCCCAATAGCTTCCTGATTCGTGTTCGTGCTTAGAATCCCCTTCTTTAGTCTATTATCATCCTTCATCCTGCTCGTCTAGGTGGGTTGTGAGGCCTACTGCCTCTGTTTCCATCTTAATTTTGAAGTTGAGTTTTTTTTTTCAAGTTGCAAAAAGTTGTTTTCTATTACAATCGTTCATTTTACTAACAATAATCATATTCTGTTCGGAAGTTCGTCGATATCTTTAGAAATAAGTGCTATTATAATTCTGGTCTCTCAGACCGAGTGCGGCTGATCAATTTTACTTGTTTTTGCTTAGGGTTCACTCTATTTAAAAGTCATCTTAAGTTCTAATTGGCTTTCCATCTTGTGTTTTAAAGTAAAATTGAATAGGTGGGGAGTGGCGGGTTGAAATATGTGGGAGGCCTCCCAGGCCTGGTGCGCCCAATTCTGTTTCGTTCAGAAGTGCGCCCGACGGAGGGTTAAGCCCCTAAATGCCATGCAAGAATATCATGTCCAACTTACGATTTTATTTCACAGGAAAACCTTCCAATTTTAATACAAATAAAGAGGCTAGCTCAGCTAATTTCCATATCTTTCAGTTATCACTCCACTCCTTACCTCTTATTTTTCTTAAAACGATACAAACAGAATTGTACAATTGTGAAAAGAGCTACTGAAAAACGAGAAAGATTTGATTATTAATTTCTCGCCTCTACATGCGAGTAAAACATTATTAGCATATTTAAAAACCGGTGACAAATGCAAATTGAACAGTAAGGAACGAATGCATTTCTCTCCTCTGCTTTACTCTCTGCGAATGAAAGCTTATAAATGCAAACGAAAAGAGAGGAACAACAATAGATAGGAACGCTGTGTGTTCCTGCATTAAAGACAACCCGATCATTACTCAAAGGAGCGGGCGTTCGTACGTCTAAAGCACCATTCTCCTTTACTCTCCAGACTGCCCATTCAAAAAGCCTCTTTCACCTTAAGTTTGTGTCATATCCATTCATTTTCTATCGGTACGAATGGTGGAGTTATCGTCCTCGTAACGATTATGATGCAAATGAAGTCACACCCTATTTGTATGGATACACCTCCACGCGAGATGAAGGGGCTTGGAAGTTGTAAAGTTGCTTGGAATTGTTCTCGTGTGCCTTTGACAGGTATAGTCGCCCCATTAACATATTATGGCTCTCCATGTTTTACCAGTTGTTCACCGAAGCATTTATTTGCATTTTCTTGAGTCGGTTTTTGCAAACTGGATATCATGGTGCTTTCAAAATTCATAACATATCAAATTAAAAAAGTCCGTCACGCAGGGTCTGACCAGTTGCTTAGCTATGCAGATTTCCCACGTGGGTCACGTATTTGTATTTATCACAAAATGTAAATGTTCAATGAGAACCATATTTAGCATTTAGGTTTTAAATAAAGTGCTTTATAATATAATTGATTATTGTTAATATGACATG
Organism: Riptortus pedestris; assembly: GCA_019009955.1. Classification (NCBI taxonomy): domain Eukaryota; kingdom Metazoa; phylum Arthropoda; class Insecta; order Hemiptera; family Alydidae; genus Riptortus; species Riptortus pedestris. Next base: position 77,637,003 of record CM032230.1, on the reverse strand, counting down.
AGGAGGAGTGGGGGGTTTACTGAAGGCTGAAAAACTGGAAAATCCGAACATCTCCCTTAATAATCAACATAGTGAAAAAACGTACATAACATTTCATTTGCAAAAAGATTGGTTCTATACAATATTTCGACCCAACGCATAATATCGGAAACCCCCCCCCCAAACAAGTCGAATTTCATCCGTTAACGAACATAATCTTTAGTTTTACATAAAACTCTTAAATATTGAGATTAGTAGCAATCAAATAAACATTACGACCTCTTGAGTGTTAACAGACAAATATATATATATATATATATATATATATATATATATATATATATATATATATAAATTTATTACTGAGTACGATCTCAGTAGCTGATTTCCATTAGGAGAAATGTTCTATCCCTATGAACAACTCTAAAGAATCAATAACAATGTACTTGGACGAACCAGAATCATAATTAAGGCCACTCAAAGACTAATGGAATTAGAATTTAAATGATATTCTGTCATTCTGTCCATCTGTCCAGTCTAGTCTGGCTTGTTACTCAATCATATGAAAAAGTTTTTAATGTCGTGTTGATTTTGTATGTCAGCGACCCCAAGGTGAATATAAGAAGGGCATAAGGAATATGAGAATCCGGTTTAGCAGCATGGAGTCAGACATCGTTCAGAAGTAAAAACATATTTTCGCTAATATATAATCTTTTTTAGCGGTTTTATCAAATGTGTTTAAATACTGGCTGTGTGTGTACGTATGCTGGTGTATGTTGTAATGTATATAACTCTAAATTATAAATGGTCAAGGTATACTATATTCATGTTTATATTAATATCGACTTATTGCAGGTCTATTATGCCCTTATCACTATACAACGGGCCAAAACATGTATAATATATTTAGACACAAGCTTGACTGACTCTCTACAGATAGAAATTACAAAAACATACCGACTACTGGCCTGTGGCACGACACGAGCTATGTGAAAATTCAAAACATTTCAAGATGCCTGGTTGGAAGCTTGTTCATCAAAAAGGAAACACACTCATTGGAAATAATTTCTTTGTAATATTTATTAATATTTTTTAAATTCCATCTTAAATTTATTTTCAATATAATTTAATTTATTTTTTTATTTCAATATAATTAGTTTAATTTAACTGTTAATTACGGAAACCAACGTATATAAAACTCTCATAGAAAATAGAGCACGATTTTAATTTAATTAAAAACTATTTTTGTAGGGATAGTACTGAGAAGAAATAATAATATATATAGTAGCCAGCTTGCCAAGCTACGTCTGGAGTTCAGCGTTGGCACAGCATAAGCCGGCACTGAAGATGGAGCGTATGCTCTGAAAGCGCTGTCACATAGAATAAACAACTGTGAAGGAATGACGCCTTTCTTTTCTTTCCTGAGATAATAATTCCTTCCCCATTCAGCACCACAAAAATGTATATAGACGCTTCTAAAGCTACGTCTGGAGTTCTACGACGGTATAGCATATGCCGGCACTGAAGATGGAGCGTATGCTCCGAAAGCGCTGTCACATAGAATAAACAACTGTGAAGGAACGAACCTTTCTTTTCTTACCTGAGATATTATTTCGACCATTATTATTTCTTGAGTATTTCGATCTATGGTTATCATGTCGGACCTTATATAAGATTTCGAACTATTTTTAAGTCGATTTTTAGCCTTTTATTGTTAAAAAAACAGAAAACTACATTTTTGTATTGCCCCAAAACTAATACCAATTCATAACTAATATAAGCCGACCAATAAACACAATGAGGGATCCAGCGAAGCGAAACTCTTATCAGAGCGGAAGCTAATTAGGGCAGTAGATAAAGGTGTGATTAGAGCCTAATCTAAGGGCCAATCAAAAATCGATTGTAGTCCTCATATAAGGAGCTGGCCAGCTGTTGTAAAGGCACATACCGCCCTTGGGCAAGATTTAATTACAACCTATTGTCAATCAGAGTCGACACCTATAGTTGCTACTGGATTCGTTTTATAAATGATTTCTCCAGTAAACATCAAACCAAGCAATGAAAAAGTCACGCAGGGGCTGCGTAAACTAACATAGGTTTCCCACCTGCAGGTACGACGTCACCGATTTCATTCACTCTTTTTCTAATATCACAGATGGCAACCGGAAACCACTGTTTGTCTTTGCACCCCTCTTATTCCATCGTTCGAGCCCGTGCAAATCATGATTACGCATTTTTGGTATCAATTATCAGGTTTAGTCTCATGTAGTATCAACATACATGTGACTGATTATCTGAGCTGATCCTGCCACTCTTTTTCCATTAACGTCGCCTTAACTTTACAATTATCTCAGTCCAAAGATAATTTGGTGAAGTGAGACTGAAATTTACAAGTTGACCAAATCTATATCGACTATCAACCAGCTGCCGACATTAGACGTAGAACTTGACATTTATAGAAAAAAACGAAAGGGTGGGTTTTGCTTTATAATGGGGCATTTTTGAGAAAAAAATTACCCTCAGTGAACTGAACCTAGAGTAGCGTCTGAGTTTTACTTCCTAACTCCTTGAAGATGTTTAAAAAAATATAAATGTAGTATGAGCAGGAATATCATAATCAGAAGCAAGCTAATCGCTAAAGGCACCCCCAGAAAATTAATTGTCTTAAACTTTAATTTATTTGCAATTGCTAAAACTAAATTGAAGACTCTATGGCAATAAAAGCATTTCTCTGCGTTGACAACCTGTTGGTACTAGGATACTAGTATCAGAAAACGGCGCAGCTGAGTTCTAGTATCTAAGGAAAAATAATACAAGAGTAGCTTTAGCAATTACTACTAACATATGAAGCGAAACACATCATACCATAAAGTCATATTACGGAACATGATAGCCTTAAAAGTTAATGCACGGAAATGTCCTGGGTATGTCGGAGACGAAATCTGCTTAGCGAATAGATTGTGCATTATAAAACGGCCATGAATTCATGGTAAAGTTATATAAGAAGTATTAGAAGTAATGAAATAGTAGCGACAAGGATGCGCATTGGACAAACAAACCTTACTCACCCCTTAATGATAATTAATCATTACTCAACCTCAGCCCACTCGAGAAAGTTAAAAAGCCCCATTAACCATTAATACGTCCCATTTACCATTTTATAAGCCTCATCAACATTATAAATTCCACCGAAAAACTGAGTAGAAACTTTGAAACCCGTAAAAGACCTCAAACCATAACACTGGCATTTCAAGACTTACCAGAGTCGAACAACAAATTATTAAATTTACTAAAATATGCCGTGCTCAATGGCAAGAAATGAAGTTACTAATTAATGTAAATTTTAATTCACAATGTATGAATTAAAAATGTGCATACGAATATATGAAGGAGGCATAAATTTCTAAACATCAGGTTTACAAATAAAAGGAATTATAAATAAGAGCCAGAAGAATATAATCCATTTTTGTACATGATTTATAAGTCATTGATTTTTGTGTTTGTGTGTTTATGTTTAGCATTCTTTAGGTGTCTGGGAAAATGAATTCTATTTGGGGGGGGGGGGAGCAAACAAAATTGAGTATTATGAAATCCAAAAAAATATATTTTATTAATTTCATTAAATAAAATTTATAAATACTATAATGATCAAAGTTATTGATGCAAGAACTAAAATCCTCAGAATGAGTTATTTTAGTGAGTTCTAAGTGTACATAATATGTGAAGAGCCAGAGTGTCCAAAGGTTTAGGATGCCAAGAATGTTGGAAAAATAAGAATTTGAAAAATTCTGCATTCTAATAAATTAAATTTTCTTCATAGTTTCTCGGCAAGGGTCACCAGCAAAAAACATTTCAACTTGAACACGATTATTTCATAATTAAAAAACGATTATTATAAGATGTAATGCAATAGAGCATTTGATTGAGGTATTTAATTTCTGCTTTTTGCAATAATAAAGAAATATAAAAATAAAATCCATAAAAAATTATTAGAATTAAAGATAAAGTAGTATAATCAAAATCTAAGTATACTATATACGAAATAAGCTGTGACTCCTGCAATGGATCTTATATTGGCGAATCCTCGCAGTTCCTGAGTAAAAGATTAAAGTAATCATATATATTTTCTATAATATTTTATCTAAAAATAATCCATTTTAAATTATGAGTTCAAGGTTTACGTGTTAATAATCAATCTGTAGTCAGCTGACTTAACCTACTTTGGGAATCTCAGTATCAACTACCTCCCCGCTGATGAAGGAACATCCGCAATAAACGTAAGAGGGAACAAGCACTTCATTTTTTATTTATTTATACAAGAGCACCCGCATCATGGCGATTTGACTCAAAGTTTCACAATGTAAAATGAAAACAAAATTATAGAAAAATAACAAACACTGAAACACAAATAAAAAAATAATTACAACAAATAATCATTAAATACTAGCACTTCAGCAATCTGTAATTAAATTTAATATATCATGTAAGTAGGCACATATTACTGCAGTATCTAGCAAAGAATTATCATTGGGTTTTGTTTATTGTTATTAACTTTTTTAATTAATGTTATTAGTTTTTTTTTTAAATTTATGTTATTATTTTTTGAAGTGAGATAGCCTCTGAAGTGATGGTATATATGCCACGAAACATACAGGGCAGAATGAATATAGTTTGGGGGGGGGTACTTTTTATTGGTAACCCATGCCATGAAGCTAAGAAGAACATATAAAAATCTTGGGTCCAGAATAAGAGTAATAATAATTTAAATTATGTAGAGAAGTGCAGACTTACCATACTCCCCTAAAGTACAAATGGAATTGTGCATTACGTTTAATTGGATGGAAATCAATGTCCTAATTACTAAGAAGTTAGTTTTTAAAAAAATAAGTAAAGACAATGTTAGCCTTCTAATTTTGAGTGGCATTCATTCCTTATGAGGCTTATCTGTTTGTTTAGGGAACTCAGAACGCATACATATGTCGAAACCCGTTAAGAGCCACTAGAGTGGTATCCAGGCTTCCATTAGAGAAGACGTCCTAAATTGATTTAGTTCTAAACAATTCCGAGAGAGAGGCAACACTGGAGCTATAATTTCCATTATAAAGGATTCGGCCCGCAGAACAACTCGTTAACGTATAATGGAAGTTCTACTAGGTCATTCCTATACAGTTTGTAGTTAGCTCTCTCTATCTGAACGACTCAAAGTTTGGGGATGACTGCCTTCTCACAAGTACCATAGGCCTTATCCAAGGATTGTACAACTTCTTAAAAGATAATTCAGAAGGTTCATTTAGTAGGTCATTAAGGAAGTATTAGACCATGCCCTGCGCTCATTAATATTCGAATACTAACTTCAACACTAATGTTTTAGGTATACACATATTAACAAACTATTTCGAAACATTTAAAATGGATATTTTTATTCAAGGCATCTCACAGAGTAGAGAAACTCCCCAAGGCTCAACGAGCACCTGTAACAGGCTTATCAAACGATCCTTATCATATACGTGATAACATCATAGCTTTCCCGCCATCGAACAGCTGATATTAATCACGGCTAACCTGATTTTAATCACGGCCAACTCGATATTAAGCACGGCCAACCCGATATTAATCTCGACCAATTAGCAGCCAGCATTTAGCTTCCACGCCCCGAGTCGGTTGAACGCCTCCAAAACCTAAAGCTGCCTCATCGTAGACGTTCATGCCCAGATACTCTGCCTGGTATCCCGCACACTTTTCCTGGATACTTGAGCCAGATTCTGGGTACAAGCAGCAGTCTTAAAGGTATGAGGACTATACATTTACTTGCTTGGGATAAAGTGGCTGATACCTCCTCTACTGTCATACTGGTGTCGCCAAAATCACTGGACTACAACACATTGTAGAAATAATCGATTGGCACCATCATATCATCTGTGATGTCACTTTTCTCCGGCGGAAAAGATTATTGTTATTTGTTTACGTCCAATAAACGCAACAATGGCTACTTGGGACCGGTATTATTCAGGTTACCAACCTTATCTAGCCAAGGTGGGACAAAGGGTTTTATTTAATAAGTTTGTCAGTATTATATATATATATATATATATATATATATATATATATATATATATATATATATATATTAAGAAACTAGGAAAAAGGGGCATTTCCGCTTTCCGAAAGTAATAATAATAAATTAATGAAATAAAAAATGAAAGACTCTCAACAAATATAATATATAAATACAAAATACAATAAAGAGAAAAAAAAATTATGATATTAAAAATTTCTAACAAACGGAGGAGCATTCCTGCAAAAATGGCACATACTTAGTATAAATACAACTAACGTATAATGTAGAAAGACACAAGTATCACATAGAAGGTTTTCCCTCCCCCCTTTTTTAATATACATTTTGTTCTTATTGATTCGTTTATTTTTTATTCTTCATGTTTTTCATATATTTATTTTATATTTTTTAGATATACATATTTTTATTTTGTTATTTATCTATCAATCATTTTTACATTTCTTATATATAGTTTTCTTATGAATAATTTTTACTTATTTTTTAAAGTTAATTTTATTATTATTCTTTTAAAAGTATAAATTTCCTTTACGTACCAAAATGTTAAACAATTGGTAACTATATATATATATATATATATATATATATATATATATATATATATATATATATATATATATAATAAGAATCATTTTATTCAATTACGATTTATTTTGCTCCGTTATTTTTTATTAGTATTGTGAGGAATAGAAGCACTTTAATTTAAAAAAACCCAATTAGCCTGAGTTGGAAAAAGTGGACGTTAATAAAAAAAATAATTTAAAAAATATTTTATTTTTACTAGAAAACCTTACATAACCAGAAAAGCATACAATGTTGATTCAAGTCTAGAAAACATTTAAATTAAATATAATAAAAATATCATACAGCACTTATAAATATATAAACATTTTAAGATGTCTTGGACTCTATGAGTACAAAATAAATTTATTCATCACTTACAAACAAAACTATTGTCAATAATGAATGGAATAGCCTATGCCTTGCAAAATGTCAGGGGGTTTACTACTAATACTTTGGCGTCGATGAAGAATCATTAAAAAAAAAATTAATTAGAATTAAACGATATGAACGCAAAGTAAATGGGTTATTGAAATTAAATGAAATTCATAAAAAAATATATACTACACGTTATCGTACATGACATGAAAAAAGATGTACGATACTAGGATTGGCTAAACCTTACAAACAAAATATTACTCACAAAATATGAACACAAAGTAGTAAGGCTGCGGTTCACTGTAGGCTTCGAAATCTTGTATGTTACGAAAAAACCTGATGATGATGTATTATATGTTTATTTTATGTATGAGATTATGTTACAAGTGTGTTAAGTAATTTTATTTACACACACACACACACACACACACATATATATATATATATATATATATATATATATATATATATATATATATATATGTGTGTGTTTGTGTGTGTGTATGTGTGTGTGTGAGTTTATATAAGTTTTTTATTCTGTGTTAAATATTTTAATTAGAGACGTATTTATATAGATCAGTAATAAACGCTGTATAATTACAAATTCTTTAAAATTTTGGTACGAAAACGAGATTTATATTTTAAAAAAAAATATTAATAAAATTAATTTTAAAAAATAAGTAAAAAGTACTTTTAAAAAAAAAAAAAAAAAAAAAAAAAAAAAAAAACATGTATAGGAAATGGAAAAATGAATAAGAGATAAATAATATAAAATAAAAAATATGTGCATCTAAAAAATATGAAATAAATATACTGCTCAAAAATGATTTTTGTTTATGTATTTTTTTAATTTTATTTTATTTTAGTACTTTTTACGTGGATAAGCCCCGTTTTCCTAGTTTGAGTGATGGCGACCAGAGAAGTCGATCGCTCGAAACCTCCGCCAACGCGATACAATATTTAAAGACCTTGACATTATCAAAACTCACATCGATGTGAAAAAAAAAAATTGTTGAAAACATACATTTATTAAAATGAAAGCAAGTTAAAATCTGCTCGGGAATACTAGTTGTATGATCAAAAGTGAAAAGTGCCTTAATTGTTCTGATTAGACTTCAGTGCAATACTGGATCGTAGGGCGGGCTTGCATAGCTCTGGATTTCAAAAGCATAGTCTGGGACATTTTAAGGATTATTCGTTGCTTTGTTCATGTGTTTAATTACAATTTTGGTTATTTTCATGTCCATAATATACGGGTTTCAGTTATGAAATTTCTGAACATAGTTGCACACTTGAAAACCTTTTAGCACAATATTGGTAATACTTGTATCTTCCAAAAATGTCTGTGTTTTGCGCTCTAATTTCATTGTCATAAAACGCACAATCACAGATATCTGTCGTGGGATTGAAGTGAAAATATAATCCATATTAAATTTAAAATGTATATATATAAACTAAATAATGCATGAATTCATTATTTCATATACGTTTATTTATTGTGAAAATATGACCTGTTTAACTTCAATTAACCATTAATTGGTGGAAGGTCCACAGAAGCAATAAACCTCAAATTATTAATAAAAACATTTTTAATTCTCTACTAGAGCCGTTATTTCAGTTACTTCTTTGTGTGACGGCGGGTAGAGGGTCAATGTGATCCTTTTCTAGCTCAGTCCATCTCACCATAGGCTGGTGTATAGAAAATGAATATATTTATATATATATATATATATATATATATATATATATATATAAAAATATATTTAAAAAAATGTTGGGTTGTTGATAAAATTAAAAGTAAGATTAATGACAAATATGCTTATAAATAAATAAACTAAATTAAACTCAATTGAGTTATAAAGGTTATTTAAAAATTAACTGTCAGTTACAAATATTAAATAATTGATTATTTGAATATTTAAATGAAATAAATGTTCTCATTAAAAGAAGAAAACAAAAATACATTAAATAAATTTCTTATACGGTCTTGGACCTAGAATAATTTTGCCTTTTTATATATTAATAAAAAATTGATTATTTTTAACAGTACAAAAAATTATATTCGTCTTCCACGATCCACGTCAATGAAGTAAGACTCTCACAGTCATAGTGAAGGCAGATGGATGAATCAGGTACCTAATACTGGATTTCAATGGAATCCACCATTTTTCTTTCCCGGCGGCTGTCCTGGAACTGCTGGGCTCCAAGAAAAATATTTGATCCAATTGAGAAAACGCCTAGGGCTTGAATAAGTTCTAGGATCTGGGAGAAGCTGGAGAGTGCAGTCACTTGGCCGGCAGAACAAAAACTCTTCAGGCACGTCAATTGTCATCAGCTGGGTTCCGAAAGGTGCCGATCAATCCCGACTACCCCCGATTCTCTATCTTAATACTCTAAATATTATATAATTAGCAAAAATAACTTTTAACACAAATGGGTTGGGCGCAACACTTTGTATTATATTTTTTTACTGAAGAGGAGTCATGCGGACGCAAAACTAGTTGTGAACTAAAAATAGTTTTAATGATCATTTGAGTTTTTTTGATCTCTTGACCTTCGCCCAAGTACTTTTATTCATTTATCTAATTTGTCTTATATTTTACCCTAATCACTGGACGTTACCATGGTGGTGCTGCTTTTAAAAACTAAATTAAAGACCCTTTTGGAACATGCACAGATACTACTTATATTATCACAATATCATGGATGATTTCCCCATTAACAGCTGTGTAATGCCACTCACGACTCGAAATATACTTCTCTTCTATATCTTGCTAGTTTCAGATGTATTGAAACTTGGGAAAGAACCCTATTCGACCTCGAGGCCAGTATTATACCACCATGGTGCATTTTGTATATTCATTTCGACAGCCGCCCCTCGATATCCTCACATCTCCTTTAGTCGCACCCCACATATCATTGTGGATATAAGACAAGAAGGGAGAAGATATTCACTCTCTCCTCCGTGATTTCCTTCCTTGCCTCCGGCTAAATGGGGACTCAGCTCTTCTCTTCTTCAATAGGTCCCCCAACACCAAATACGACAGCACCTTCATTTCAGCAGTCAATATAAGTGTGATTCGTACGACACCAATGGCAGAAATTTCATTTATAAAATTTTCTTCGATATAATTGAAGAAAAATCACATAAAGACCCACAGAAGTAGTAAATACTAGAAGGTTGTGTGTCTGAAAATCCGCATGATCCGGACAAAGAAACCACGCTAAAGGCACACGTCTGCTGTGTTCGCTATGTCAATGTGTTTGTCATATATATCGTTCTTTATTACCAGTTCAAAAAGATCTCTAGTTGCTGAAATTTAGCGAAAATAAATATGGTCATACTTAGGAAAACGTTTAATAATTAGAAGACAAACTGATTAATGGAGGATAAAGAGTAGCTCGTTCTGTCTCACTTTCATGAACACAGCTTAAAAGAATTCCATCAGATCCTGCTCTAAAAAGGGGAGTGCACGGCCTTACCCTCACCGATTTGAATGAAACATTTTTAGTGTGTAGTACATATTGAAAAATAAATTCTGTTAAAGTTAGAGAACGTACTTCTCATGCGTTTGCCTGAAAAAAATGATAAAGATTTGCCAGAAAGTCTTAAGGTGTTGCGAAGACGTATATTTCAAAGAGTCACCGTGGCTCGGTTGATTACGTTCTCTTTTTGTAACCGCAAATATTGAGATCGAATCTCGCAGTAAGCAACTTTTTGTTTTCTGGATTTTTATTTGTTTTTACTGCGTTTATTTAATATTAATAAATAAATAAAAAGTTTTTTTTTTTTTTTTGTAATTATTGGTATTTAATTTCTAACGTGTGAAACCCGGGGGAAGTGCGTTTACTCGCTTTAATAGCATTTGTTTTTCATAGGGTACTACACATAAAACAATTTTTATTCAAATCTGTGGGGGAAATGCCATTCACTGTCCTTGTAAGAACGACAATATATCCAAGGCTATTCATGCACGACTTGCACCTGAAACCCGACCAACGAGCAGGATTTTTCGTGCAAACGGTTCTGCCTATGGTTTTAGGCAGTTGTTCGTGTAAATAATGACCTTCAATAAGATTCGACGGAGAATAAAGGCGTCAAATTTCATCAAAATCAGTTTTCTGTATTAGCACTAGCTCGCGGATTCACCATCCTCTTCATTATGTTCATAATTATTAAATAAAACAAGGACAATTAAGTCATTAAGGATGATTCAAACTCTGGAAAAATATTCCAGAAAACACTGGACTTCATTTTTTAAAACAAACGCACTGCTTTAAAAATGTTTCGTTCGTAAACCATTTAGCTTTTTTAACTAGCAGTGTTGTTTCATTATTATTGTGAAAACTTTCATTATTACAATAAATATAAGTTCCCATGGCTTTGATTGTCGGAAATTTATGGTGGAGAAGTTAACTTGCAGCATTCTCGTAACCACTTGAGGTAGTTATCGTCAGTGAAAAGACGGTTTTCAGTTTTCCTGTGAGTTCAAAATTAAATACTGAAGAAGAAAAAAACAGGTAAGAATAAAATGTAATATTTGAGAAACTTATGATACCCCACATCATTTATGATAAAAGTGTAAATATATTTAAAAACATTTAATTAGCCTGAAAAAGGGTAGCGAGCGAGTATTTTGTATTTTAGTTACAATTTTTGAGAAGCCATAAACTCTTAGTCTCCGAAAACTTGTTTTGAAGTGGACAATACATTTTCTTTGTGGCTGTGATGAGTAATAATTCGTGTCAACCGGTTATAATGAAGACTTAATTTGGTGTTTTAATAGTAGGTTAATATTTTTATCTAAGAACTTTATACATACTTTATTATTTTATTTACTATATTATTTTAATTGTATAAATAAAATGCTTATTCATTTGAAATTTAATACAATTTTTTTTCCTTGATTTCTAATTTTGGCTGTCTGGGGCAGTAATTTATTTAATGATAAAGTCTATTTTTATGTTGTGGGTTTTTTTTTTAGTGTTTAAGAGTAGAACTTTAAAGTTGGCGCTGCTTTACAAATAAACTATTCCTATGAAAGCTGGCCATTATATGAAAAAGCAAATTACAGAAATAACTTAATTAACTTGTCTTTGTTGTGGTTCTGAGAATTGCAAACTTAAAAAAAAAGGAACTTCTTAATACAGTCCTGACAATACCTGAAAAGAACAAACATGACTGGTATATTTCCCTTGTATCATACAAGTTTGTACGCCATTTATTCATTTTTCATAAAGACGTACAATAGTAGTTTTCCCTGTATAAATGAATACATTTCGTAATTTATTGTAGGCCGTAATGGAATAAATAAGCTTTAAAAAGCCTTAAAATATTTTCAGAAATAATGGCTGTAAATGGACGAGAAATATGAGAAAAAGACCAGGGCTTTATCTAATGCCGCATTCAGGTAGGCTTCAATGAAATGTAGAAATAATCGTAACCTGTCCTGCCGTTGGGATTCGGCATTTAAAGTGTTTGTGTTTAGTTACTCTGATAAGGGAATTACGCCAGTAAAATTTGCATGAAATTTAAAGTATCAGATTAGAGAATAAGCTACGGGCAGCTACATTTTCCGCTCTCCCCCCTTATCAGATAAGTCTCTATTGTAGGTTATATTAAATATTTTAATGAGATAACTCTCCAAGGAATAAAATTAATATTAAAACCTAAGTGAAAATTACTCTTTAGTGACTGGAGTTCATAAATTGTAAAATGTATTTCGTCTGAGTCGAGCGTTAATCAGAAATTAAAAGGTCTGAATTTCCCAGTATAAAACTCAAAGCTGAATAGATTTCCTTCTTTTCACCGATGGGTGTCGTTTGAGTGTTTATTTTAACGTTTTTAGCAGATATCCCTTAAGGGAAATCAGCTATTGAGGTAGTACTCATGACGCAATTTTCGAAAATTTTCTTCAAATGACCATCGATCCTACCCAGGAGATGACGGAAATGAGATCCGTTCAAAATTATATATATTTATATATATATATATATATATATTTGTCTGTTAACGCTCTAGCGGTTGCAATTTTTGTTTGATCGTTACCAAACTCGATATTTAAACGTTTTATGCAAAAAGACAGATTCAGTTCGTTAATGGCTGAAATCGGATCAGTGGGAGGGGGGGTTCAGAGGGAGGATCTTCGAAATATCTCCGTTACCATACGTCGGATCAAAACATTGTATAGAACCAATCTAATTGTAAATTAAATTTACTATAAATATTGTTTTATACATTTATTCTCTATATTGAATATTAACCGAGATATTTGCATTTTTGTTAAATTTGGGCCGATAACGGATGACTAAGTTTCCCGCCAAAAGCTAGTTCGGCTCTTTGCCATAACTGTTCGGCTCTCGTATGGAGATTTCTATATTGGATAACTTCACTTGGGAAATCTGCTTAGTTCATGCAGCCCCTGCGTGACGGACTTTTCTCTTATTAGAACGCTAGAGAAATTTTTTCTTTAGTCGTAGGATACGACCAGACTAAGGATCACCGGACAGGGATGTGCTATTGCAAATCCTTGTAAGCCTAGGAGTTGAAGAACTACTTTTCTGTCAGTCCCACACCTGACGACTGCTGATTATTATTATTTATTTGAGATTTAGCTACAATGGCTATTCATCTTTTAACATGTTAGAATATAATTTTACAAAATTAAATAAATATTAAAATTTGAACGATTAAAATTTGTGGGCTGCTCAGGAAAAGCTTGTAACCGACGAGGGTTGAGTCTTGCAATTAGGCGGCCTCACACGTATTAAAAAAACCCACTTTACTCAAGTGGTATGTAAATTTAATAATTTTCCTACTTGCTGCAAACCCACACTGATGACATCATCTCACATCTTAATCACTGACCCTTTCATAATAAGAACCCTATTTAAGCAAAACATGAGTTGTATACTGATAAAAAGTTGCTTTAATTGAAATTATGAGAAGTAGAATTATCTCGCCTGAAGACTGTGACCTAAAAAGTAGAAATATATCACTTAATCATCGAGTTAGAGAAAATATGCAGGAAAAACAATTGTAGCAAAATAACCTTTCAAACAAGATTGCTTATATAACATTCTTCGATTCAAATCATAATAACGGAAATATTTCACTTGACCCCCCCCCCCTATTCTCCTTATCTGATGAAAATAATAAATTCTTATTTATAGTAAAATGAGTAGGAGTGAGGAAGTACTGAAGGCTAATAACAAAAAAAAATGCAATATTAAGGTTAATAATAGAAAAAGAATATATAAAACAGCACTAGTACAAATTTTAATATCATTGATAAAATGTTATTGGCATTATTAACATTTTTCGTTCGAACTAATAATAACGATGATACTTGAACTATATTTTACTCCAATCTACCCCCTCCCCTACCTCCTAGTCCAATTTCAGCAACTAACAAACTTGATCTTTATTTTCACCTGAAACACTCAAATATCGAATTCGGAAGCAATTAAACAAATATTACGACCATTCGAGCAGCTTCAGACAAATATGTGCAAATAAATGAATGTGTGTGTGTGTGTGAGTGTGTGTACTGGAGTTTTATGTACATTTTAATTAAACTTTTAAATTTATATTATTATATTAAACTAGCGGACCCAGCAGCCGTTGTCCTGCATGATATTTCAAGCAATTAGGATATTAAATTTAATAATATTATGTTTAAAACAAAAGCTACTTTTAATAACACAGAAAACAACATTTGTTATGTGCATGTTTGCCTAAAAATAAATAGAAAATGAATCTCTAATTCTTTCTTTCGGGCCTGCTTTATAACCCCCACTCCCATTCGAACCTAAAAAAATTGAATATAGCTTATAATCAGGGAAGAATAAATGATAATTCACATACCGAGTTTTGTTTAGTCAATTTATATATATACATTATATACCAAGTGTATATCTCGTTTATACTTCTAAATAACAGCATAAACAACTTTTAACCTGTGAATATTTGCCGAAAAACCAATAGGAAACGAAATATCGCTATTTTTAATTTTAGGCCTCCCTTACGACCCCACTCCTGCTCCATCTGCCGGGTTGATTTGTGACAATAAACCATCCGCGTCACCCAAACGCGTACAAAAAGAATCATTCAAATCGGTCCAGCTGTTTAGGGGGAGTTCAGTGACATACACACGTACAGTAGAATTATATATGTAAAGATATATTTATTTTTGTATAAAATAGTTTAAATTTTATAAAATATATTTTTATGTGCTGATTCTATCATATGTGTATTACCTTTTTTTCTTAATTTTGTATTATTCCCTGTATTTTCAATGTTTGTTATCATTTTAATAACTGTTTTATTTAAATCACTATCTGCGGAGCTCATATAATTAATGAATAATAAACTTGTATATTCCAAAACGCTTAATATGAATTTGAGACTTGATGAGAATTGTGAGGGGGCTTTTATATGGCTTTTGAGCGTAAAAGCTGCTGCATCATAATTCAGCGAGAATTCCCGCTCCAACTGTTGACTTGATATCTCAAATGGCCCGGGATGACAGCTCCTACTGTTGGAGACAATTAAACGGATATACCACAACATGATAGTCTCTCTTACTCAGCCCCAAAGGAGCGGTAAGCAAAATTTCAGAAACAAGCTTTTAAACTAAAGTGGAAGGATTATATAGGTGTTTTAATTATTCTAAGTGGATTGCGAGAAGATTAAATTTTCTACGCATTCTCCCTACACTCCCATTAGGGGCTCAGAATCCCGATTTAATTGTTCAATTATGGCATCTGATGTGAGTATAAATTCGAGCTGCTTTATGAAAATCCACTCCAAAATATATGAGCTAATAATCTGCCAATAATAAAGATTTAACCATTATTTGCTGTTATTAGTATCTTCCATTTCAATTAATAGTTTAATCTTGTAACACAAGAAAAATGTTTTATTTTTATGTGGAATTACTGACCTAAATATATAATATACATATAAATATGCCCTATGCTGTCAATATTTTATAGAGAAATACGTTATAGAAAATTGGACAGTTAAAGGGTTACTATTTGGTTCTAGAGGAGTTATACCCAAGTCGACTGCACAATATCTTAATATAGAAACGAAAGAAATAAGGAAAAAGTCAACATATATTCTAAATGCATCCATAAGAATAGTGAATTTCTATTTGTATCATAATAAAGTTTGACTTAAGCTGCTCCCATAGTAACATTCCCAACAGAAAGGATATTTATATAATATGAATTAGTATGGAAATAATTACCTTAAATAAGGTAGATAATTAGGTTGACCACATTATGATTTTATAGGTACCCCAGCTTATGTTATTGGTTTGTTTATATATGTATATATATATATATATATATATATATATATATATATATGTATATATATACAAACAAACAAACCAATAACATAAGCTGGGGTTATTATATATATATATATATATATATATATATATATATATATATATATATATATATATATTTCCGGTCGGGATTTTGGGCCCTAGAGGTCTTAAACCTCCCCCAGAGTAATTCATAAATCTAGGGTTTTACATAGTGATTGATCAACTCGGCTTACAAACCCTGATAACCAAGGAGGCCTGGAATAAGTTTTCTCCATTATACAGGCTGTTTGATCCCCAACGGGCAGCTGTCGGGATTTATGAGTATCAAAGTCCACCGTCAAACAGTTTTTTTTACCAATAACCTCTCAGTTCTCTACTTACACCTCGACATGTGTGCACTTGGGTGGGAAAGAGATATCTTTTTATCTCCTGAATTATTAATTTTCTTTGCGGAAATCTGCTAAAAGGAACCCTAACCCTATTAAATATCACAAACTGGTTTGTAGTTTCCCAGCAGATTATTTCCAAACGGATTTTTCGAATGGCAAGTTTATTTTATAATTGCTGTTCTTTTTAAAGTCCACCTTGTGCTACTACGGCTATTGGGACGGGTTCTCTACAGCTAACCACCCCTTTCTAGCCAGGGTGGGACTAAGGATTTTATTTAATAGAGCTCGTCACTAAATAAATTCCTATTGCCCAGGTGAGAATCGAACTCGCCACTCTAGGACCACCATGTTAGTAGATTAAGGATAACGCTTTAACCCACATGGCTAAACTGAGCCCTTCAAAATTATGTTTTGGGTCTTTATATTTAAATATATAACATGTAGATAAATTAAATATTTTGGATGTAATCATTACTTAGATAATAGTTATGATGGAGTAAAATGATTGTTTGTCAAACATTTTTTTTTTTTTTTAAATCATGGCGATCTGAGGTATTCTGAAATTTATCACTCTGAACAATAAATCGTCTTTTGGAAATGAATAAAAATATTAAACTTTCAAAGTGTTAGTGATCAATTATTAATTTAACAGTACTTTTTCAGAGTAGTCATTTTATAGAGCAGAATGTGATTTGGGAACCAGCAATATTTTAGTTAAAGTTAATTTTCTTAGAACTTTTTCTTAGCAGGCATCAGAATCGAAACAACAGCGCTCTTCAGATCAATTACTTTTTTAATAGAATTCCAAGCTTCAGAATTTACAGCTTAGTAAATTGTTCAGCTCCGAGAAATTCTAAATGGGAAGCTTAGTTTAAGGGAAGGAAATCCATTTGAGATTCTGAGTGCCAAGAGCGGAAAGAGGGTGGAAAAAAACACAACTTGCGTTCCAAGCAGCCTGAGTAACTCAATTGTAAAATGGATTTTTTTTTGATAATTTCAATTGTTTTAATATGAGGTACTATAAGTATGTTTATTGGTAAATTAGTTTTTTAGCAGCAGATTTCCCTTACTGGAAATCAGCTATAGAGCTAACACTTATGACGCGAATTTTGAACAATTTCTTCATGTGTTCACTACTTTTAGAAAGACATGGCTAAAATGATGTGCTTTAAAAATATCATATATAGTCTGTTAACGCTCTCGCAATCGCACCTCTCATTTGGCCTAAATTCGATATGTAAACGTTCTGTGCAAAACTGAATTTGAGTATGTTGATGTCTGTAAGCGGACCGAAGGATGGGAGTTTCCAAAAATTCGAAATACGAGTATCTCCGTTTTTATGAGACGGATCGAATTTGCATATAACCTTATTGGAAATATATATATATATATATATATATATATATATATATATATGTTTTTCATAACTTGAACATTAACGGAGATATTTATATTTTTTAGTATTCAGTCGTCAGTAAATCCCTCCTCAAAATCTCAACTGAGCAATAAGCTGGTATAACATTATACGTTTAAATACGAAATATTATTTTCATTGTACTTTCACTATGGGACTTCCTGTTTTAAAAATATTGACAATATAATCTGTGGCAAGCTACAACAATGAATAAAACTACAAACCAAGAACCAACCATGGTTTTGAAGGTAAAAAAATAAACAAATAACCGGAACATATTCGTATTTGTACGCATCTTTTCATCATTTGATTTTGTTTCAATGGTCATATTCGTTAATATTAATTTGAGAAATTAAATACTAATATCTGTCTACAAATTTTCTTTTACTTGCATCACCGTATCTCATTCACAAATAGTATAAATGACGGCACGAGTTCATTAAGCACCTCCATCTTCACACGCACAGTTCTCTTTTGCTGATTTTTCTTGAGGGAAATCAGCTACTATTAAATTCTTTCGCTATGTTCAAAATCCTTTTCAGGAGTATATATATATATATATCCTTAAAACCATAATGACGTGGTCCTCCTGCATGTAAGATGTGTCCGGTGTGATGTCATCAATTATCACTGCTATCACTTCACTTCACACTTCTATGGATCTCTTGGCCATCGTCTCTTGAGGCGTCGTGGAGGGGAATAAGGATGAGTTGTTCAAGAAAGGGCAATCAATGAAGTTCTGCGTTTTGAAGAGAGACCAGACTAGGGGCTCAGGTTTGCCATGCGAGCGTTGACCTTTATCTCACATGACAAACCTAGAGTGGCGAGTTCAATTCTCGCCTGGGCAAAGGAAATTATTTAGTGACGAAATTCATTAAATAACATCCTAAAATCCCACCCTGGCTAGAAAAGGGTGGTAACGTGTAGATAACCCGTCCCAATTAGCCTTAGTTCCAAAAAGTGGACGTTAGTAAATAATAACAATGAAGTTCTACAATACTGCACATTTTTATTTTTATCAAAACCATGCACGATATTTGACAATTTTATGCAAAGATAAAAATTATATCTGGTTAAGGCTGAAATAAGACCTTTCGGTGGGGAGTGGGTTTAAGAGGGTTGGAAACTGAAATTTCCTAATACGATTTCTTATGAATCCTATCGAAAAATTGTACATAGCCTATCTTATTGTAAACGTAACTTCCTGTAAAATGTTTTCTCTATATTTGTTCTGGATATTAAACATTAACGGAGATATTTCCATGTTTTAGTAATAAGCGTCTGGAAACCCCGATTTCCACACATGCAATTTTCACATTGAGTGGCCGAGTCACTAAACATCTCATATCTAGCTTGTTTTTCTATTCCAGTTTACATGGGTTTCTTATTATTATTATGGGGAAAAATAGAAGATACCTGAGATCATTATCTTCATATAACAAGCTAGTGGAAAATGCTCTAAGTTTACTGACTTTCTAAAATAAGTACTAGAACATTTAATCATAAACCAAAGGTTACTTAGTTTTTATGCACAACCCTATGGATAAACATTTGATTTCCCTACTAATTTGATTAAAATACTAATACATTAATTTCAAATACATTAGTAATAAATTAACATTTAATAGTTAATAAATAATATAGGAATATATGTAAACGATCCAATTCTTTATTTGGCATATAGGATTTGCAAAACGAACATAAACAAATAGATTATAAAATAAATAGTTAAAGAAACGGAAATGAGAATAATTTAATCAGCAAAAAAAAAAAACAGGAAAATCAAAAACAAAACCCATTGATGTACCTGACAGAATAAACTTGAATTGAATTAAACTGCCAGTACATTCGTGTAAAAATATTGGATAAAAGGAGTAACAATGTTCGTTTCTGTGTCAATTACAAGTCTGAGTTACTATCCTTGTAACGGTCTAATGAAACATAAGTTCCTGATTGGATATGGTTTTAAGTCTGCCCAGAACCAGTCTCAACTGTTCCACTCAGTCAGCCTTACAAGCCGTCCAATTTTCGCCTTACATCTATCTACATTTTCTAGAAAACCTCTGTCATGTTTTTCCCGTTTAGCAGATTTCCCTTAAAGGGAATCAGCTATTGAGGTCGTGCTCATGACGCGATTTTGAAAACATTCTTCAATTGTCCATCGATCCTACCCAGGAGCTGACGAAAATGAGGTCCGTTCAAAAATAAAAATATGTATGCATATAATATATATATATATATATATATATATATATATATATATATATCGTTTATCGTTTTATGTAAAATGGAGGTCAAGTTCGATAATGGCTGAAATCGGACATGTAGGAAGGGGATGTTCAAAAAATTCCAAATATCTCAGTTGCTATAAGTTGAATCGAAAAATTGTATAGAACCTATCTTAATGCAAATTAAATGTACTATAAATAGTGTTATATACATGTATTTTCTATCTTGAATATCAACCGAGATATTTGCATTTTTCAGCTTTCAGCAAACCCCAACTTCTACTCATGTTACATAAACAACACTCAATTGTATAGTAAAGCACATTACTTGAAGCTTAAATACCAAATATTGTTTTCAAGAGACTTTCATTATACGAGATACATGCAAATATGTTCTGGGGGGGATCAACCCCCGTTTTAAGTTCTTGGACTACTAAAATTTGATTGATTGAGATAAAAAGTATTATGATTCATAATAAATTACAGCACTAGATATTGAGCATAGTTTTCAATAAAATTAATATCTTATATTCTGGTATATTTCAGTAATTGTTTTTCTTTGATACCAGTAATCTGGAAACTCTGATATCAAATATTGTTTCCAAGAGAACTTTATTATACTAGAGAAATTCTTGGCCTTAAATTCTTGGACTGCTAAAAAAAAAAAAAAAAAAAAATATCCATATATATAAAAAATTCGGCCTAGCGTGGGTGTGCCTGCGTTTTCCCATGACTGGGAAACTCAAATACAGTCTGAAGAGTGCTGGGCATTGATGACCGCTATGTTTTTTGCCCAAAATCAAACAAACAAACAATCTTGGGCTACTAAAAATAATACTGTGAAAGGTTGGCAGACCTGTTTTTTTACATTTGAGATGCTTCTTGATAGGTAGTTATTAAAATTGACTGAAAGATTTCTTATGACCGTTTGTATTTATTCACTTAATATTCACGGTGGTGTTGTGTTACCAGTAGTTTTATCTATTGGTAGATTTGATGAAGGCAATCTGTTTAGTACCTGTGTGATGGAATTTTTAGTTTTATGAATGTTTTGTTACCTCAGGTTTTCTCCATAAATAGTTTAAATATTGCTTATATTGGAATTGAATGTAAAAATCTAATTACACGAACTATATCTTTTACTCTCTCTCTCTCTCATAATAGGTGGGGCAGAGCGTACCATTTCAGCGAAAGGAGGGGGGTTCGGGGAGTGAAATATACTGTGGAGATTTGAACTGAATAATTCAGAATCCGGTTTGAAATGAAAATCCCACCGAAATCCAGTAGATCCGACTCATAATGGACTCGAACAATGGGTTCGACTCACTTTATTAGCCTGGTCACGCTATTTCATCCGGCCCGCCGGCAGGGGGCACTGTAGTCAGCCTTCCTCTGAATTTAGAAGGAAAAAGAGCGGTCATCTCTCTCTCTCTCTCTTTCCCTCGCTTCATCTTACTTTGTATTTTTTTTTAATCCATATTTCTTTTTACCTAGACTAGATAAAATATTGGCACGGAAATTTATTATAAAATTGCAATATATCTCAGCGTACGCGTCCCATTGTACATGAGAGCTTAATAATTTTCATTTCTTACAGAAATGTGAACTACTTTCGTCGAATTCAAATTATATCTATTGAAGACAGAAAAAAATAATACTCAGAGAGGTAATTCCAATTAATCCAGAGAGTTTCAATTCTAAAGATAATAATTGACTACCCAAATGGCTTATTACGAATAATTTAATTATTTTCCTTTCTCGTTTTCAATAACTTTATTTGATACTTCGCTAATTGAGTTACCGATAAAAATAAGCTACTACCGTCAAACGACTTCCTTCGGACTTCCTGTTTTAAAAATATTGACAATAAACTCTGTGGCAAGCTACACCAATGAATAAAACTACAAACCGTGTATGGTTGTAAAGGTAAAAATAATAAACGAATAAACAAATAATCGGAACATATTCGTATTTACCCCACATTTTTTCGTCATTTGATGGTGTTTCAATGTCCATTTTTGAGGTGCTGGATGGTGAAGGAATTATTATCTCAGGTAAGAAAAAAAACGTCTCGTTCCTTCACTGTTGTTTATTCGTTGACAGTGCGCTTTCAGAGCATACGCTCCAATATCAGTGCCCTGCTGGCAAACAATTACCATAAAAACGTTGTATAATATGTCACTTAATGAAAAAATAAGAAATATATGTATATAAAGATGGTCACGAATTAGAGTTAAAACATAAAACTTTAAGAATATAAATTAGTGTCCCAGTGAATATTTACAAAAATGAGAAAACTATTTTTACAGATTAAAATTAAAAACTTATCAGTAGAATATACACAATTTCAATAAATAATTAAAATAACTAAATAATAAAAAGTGAATATTTACAATTAAGAAGTTTAAAATAGAATAAATAGTAAAAAAGCGAATAGTCCGATTACAATTTTTTTAAATACCAAAATGAAGGAACTACCACCAGAGGAGCTACATGGAGCAATACATATAAAAAACGAAAAAGAAGAAAAATAGAGTTGTTTCAATGATCACTTTCTTTAATATTAATTTGAGAAGTTAAATACTAATACAGGTCTACAGATTTTCTTTTACTTGCACCTCCGTATCTCATTCACAAATAGTATAAATGTTCAAAAGTTTATTAAGTACCTCCATCTTCACAAACACTTCTTTTTTGCTGATTTCTCTTGAGGGTAATCAGCTATTATTAAATACTTTTGCCATCTTCAAAATTCTTCAGGAGTATTGTCCTATAAACCAAATTGAGGATTCACTCATTCGTCTTCGTATAGTAAGTTTGTTCGTGTGTATTAAGTTCGTTGAGTAATTAGTTTAGCCTGGTGGTCTGCTGTCTACTAAGTCCAGGTCCATGTGTCCTGGCAGCCAATAAAGGGTAATGGTATTTTTGTTGTTTCTAAATTTCTTCTGTTTAGTGCTATTGGGTGGGAGTTAATAATGGACTTAGTGTTTTTGGGCTGTGATGAAGAAGGTGTCAAGTTTCAAGTAACAACCAAATTGAGTGGAATTCAGCTCCAAGCATGCAGTAGTAAGATGGTAACTTTCCTGAAAAAAAAAGCTTCTCTTTCCATGTTAGCTGCAGATCCGACACTGTCATCTCTTTCGGACATTTCTTGTAAATGTAGAGTTGTTAGAAAACATAGATTGTATGAAATAAACACATTGATAGATAAAGAGAAAATTTTATTGGCTAATATGTACATATTCTAGCCTGAGTCTGGCCCATTTAGTGTTAGTAATATTACTAGTAATATACAAAAAGAATGTGTGTATATATATATATATATATATATATATATATATATATTTACATATATATATAAGAACTAGTGACAAAATATTAACCTACTATATACAATGAAATAATATATTTTACATTTTTTTTAATAAAATGTTTTCAGGTACTTAACATCTAAAATTCTTTAGAATTTAATCTGATTAGTACTATTCAACATATACGTATTTACCTTTGTTTATTTGTTTACTCTGACGCGTTAATTGACTTCGTTGGACATTTCTAAATTATAGTGTTTAATTTTCAAGACAATGGTATAAACTATGTCGTTGCTTAGTTGCATACTGCTGAAAGGAATAACCACATTGACGCGAATTATAATGTAATAAAATACAAACGTAACTCAAACAACAAAAAGCTGTGAGCAATACATAGACATCGATTTACGCGGGTTGCAAGCAACTATGAGCCAAGCCGACGTAAACCAACAAAGATCAAAGCAGAAATTGAAGGTTTCCGGGAAGTCCATGGGCTTTATTTAATAGCTCAGGTTATACAAGGCATCGGGGTGGTTAGGTATCGCCGTAAGTTCCTGGATTTCCAGGAACCTGATGTCAAAGGTAGAGTTATTTGGAAATGGGCGAGATTTATTGAAGAGAGAGAGAAAAAACGTCCAATTCTTCACAATTTGTTTATTTCAGCGCTAAGCGTCGCCAAAAGTAATGGATTTGAAACCTCTCTCATCCATGGCATTTATGAACGGAGGTCCAAAAAACTTGCCCTCAAGCAATCCTTTAGCCACTTCTACGAAAATGCTAAGAAGCTCCGTTGGTGCGCTATTCCATATTTAGGGAAACTCTCGGAGAAAATTGGATGCGCACTAAGTAAGATTGGAGTGGGAGTAGCATATAAGAGCGGACCGAATCTGGGCGATATGCTATGCAGGGCTAAAGATCTTATCGATATAAAAGACAGGTCCGGTGTGTACAAAATCGTGTGTGGTACATGCAAAGGAGCTTACATCGGCCAAACAGGAAGAAAGATGAGAACTCGGTGTAGAGAACATGGCTATCGCTCAGATTCCGATTTTTTCTGCCATCAAGAACAAGAGGGCCATAGCGAAGGAGCCCATGAAGTGTGCTTATTACATGAAGCCAAGAAGGGTAAAAAACTAAGTGCATTGGAGGGGCTGGAGATCGCATTGAATAAGAAACTTATTGGTAATCGCTCTTTGAACAAGAAGACCGATTGTTATAAGTCTGCAATGGTGGGGGTACTGGACCTCGACGTTATCTCCCGCGTGCCAGCCAGTCGCTTGCTGTCTTTCCCAATGAGCGCATGCAAGTAGGTCAGTAATATATTCCTATACCACAATAGATCTCTCACTCTCTGTATTCTATTTTAAGATATGACTTAAGTGCATTTATTCTGTTCATTGTTAGACATTTATTTTGTATTTTATTTATTGATGTTAACATGTTTTATGACCCTGTTGCAATGTATAGAGTTTTTATTAATGTTATTGTTTTTCATGTGTAGCTCTGAAGATGGAGACATTAGTCTTTGAAAGCGCTTAGCGCTGAAATAAACAAATTGTGAAGAATTGGACGTTTTTTTCTCTCTCTCCAAGTAAACATTCTTCACTTCCAACAAACACTGCCGTGGAGATTTATTGAACATTAAGTGTTAAGTTCCGTATGACGATTTAGAATAAGTCAATGGAAAATAGGTTTTAATTCCACAAATAAAATTAGGAGATTTCTATGATTTTTTTTTTTCAATTACTCTTTGTACGTAAATGCGTAAATAAAACTCCAAGGATTGTCTAAAACTCAACTTAAATATATATATTTTCATTACAGAAACCGTAGTTTCATTTACGTTATGAATATTGAAATCTTTCCCCCTTTTTCTCTTCCGAAAATAGAACAAAAATAAATCCAATAAAATTTAAAGATATTCTCAAAATATTTTAAGAGAATAAACACATTGACAACACAAACTGTTATTTTTTGCCATTACACGAATGCGGTAAAAAAGAATTGTTTTCGTTCCTCCGACTTGGGCATAAAAACTTTTTTTTAATCTTAATATAAAAAAGGAAATTCCCTTGATTGTCTAAATGGACTATATTTAGGGACTAATATTTTCTAAAACATAACATATTATTATTATTTATTAACGTTCACTTTTTGCAACTAAGGCTAATTGGGACGGGTTCTCTACAGGTTACCCACCCTTTTATAGCCAAGGTGGGGATAAGGATTTTATTTAATGAATCCCGCCACTACATTAATTCCTATTGCCCAGGCGAAAATCGAACTCACCACTCTAGGTTTATCTTGTGAGATTTAGGTCAACGCTTTAACTCACATGGCTAACCTAAGCCCACATCTAATATTATGTATCTAACATAATATTAGGTACATTATTTAATATTTATATCATAAATACGAAAGCCTACGAGTTATCGTGTTGGGTCGATTCCCTCGAGGGCAACATACGTCCAAAAAAATACGAATTTATGATTTATTTTATTGATAAATAAAATCAAGTATGGTAATTATATGCCGGAAAGCAAACTTAAATTATGGTGTTTATTCTTTAGTTGGAGAAAAAATCCATAGCATCAAGTTAAATAACGTTGTGTAACTACCATTAAACTATTACTCACTAAAGAGGGCAAATATTCGAAGACTCATTGGCAAGAAAATGACAAGCTGCTTTTTAGTTAACTAAATTATACTTAGGTAACTTTCATCCACTTTTTCTGAAGGAATTCAAACATCAAAAGGGAAGGAGGAAAATTCTCAGAATTTAAGTCTATCGTGAACGCCTCCTACTTTTCAGTTTCTATGTAACTTTTTTTTCCCAACATATTGATATTGTGTACCTTGTTTGAGGTAATGTTTACAATGCCAACCCCATAAACATTACGATCTAATTTACTAGATGAAATATCAGTGAGAACGTTTTTGAAAAGTACAAACGAGATGAGGAACAACAACCCTAAATTATCCCAATCCGCTCACTCAGTGGAGTGGTTATAATGAGTTCTATTATCACTGTTCTACATGACTTATGGTGTGCGAGTTTAAACACCAACAATCTTATAGCGTTCACCTTCAAAGGATGTTCATCCTGTTTGATTCTCGTTCCCTTTAAGAATTCCCTTTCTGTTGTGATCTCGAACTCTGTCATCTTTCTTCTCCACAGCTTTCCCACTTTCCTCTAACTTCTCTGTCCCTGACTCAGGTTTTCTTTATCACTTTAACTTACCGTTTTGACAGGACATCTTGAAATCGTATGATCTTCAAGAATTACTGATTCAATATAATATTTATTTATTTTTTACGGTGTAAATTGAATTCTAAAACCTTTCCTTTGGATTCAAAACCTTCGTTCGTCAGTAGATAGAAAAGGGGGTTTCTGGACCACTTCCAAAAATCTATTAATTTGTTTTCATTCGTTTATCGGTTTGCAAAATGGATTTCGTTTCAAGATATTCGGGTAGTAGCAAAATTCTTTCACCCAAATAATAAAAAGTTTAAGTTAGACTGCAAAAAAGTTAAACTTTGTTTACTAATTTTAACTATGTTTAACTTTTTTGCAGTCTAACTTAAACTTTTTTATTATTTGGGTAAAAGCGATTGGCTACTACCCAAATAATCCATTTTGTAAACAAAAAAACGAATGAAAACAAATTTTCAGATATCCTGAAAAGAAATCCATTTCGCAAACCGAAAAACTAATGAAAAAGTGATGTCGATTTTAAAAAATAGATAAATTTAAGCTACATTGCATGTATTATTTTTTTAAAAAAAATTATAAAATAATTGATAAAAACATTTATTTATTTGTTATCATTTTTGTGTTTTTTTTGTTATTTTTTTTTGTGGAAATCACGTCTTTTTTTAAAGTGGTCCAGAAACCCCCTTCTCTATCTACTTTCTTCATTTCATATTAACAATACTCAATCTCCGGTAGCCTATTTTCATTTGGTTATTAAATTTTATTAAACCTCATTCAGGTTAAATTATTGAGTAAGATATTTTGTTTGCCTATACTATAATTTCATATTGCCTACTTCAACCAGTTCTAGACTTTTTCTAGCTTTCTTTGTTGGTTATTTATTGATTTATTTTCTGAAGGTCTGACGGTTATTCCACAGGACTATATATCAACGTTAAAAAATATCACGTTATTATAGGCACCGTAGTTAGAAGAACCATGGGTTCAAAGACCCATGGAAAAGTAACTATGCCCTTAAAGTGGGTTGGTATTTAATTCAGATAAGAGAAAAACTGCATTCTTAGAGTACTAACTGTTGTGCGAAACCATTATGAAAGTGGTTGTTTACAAAATGTAAATTGCTTATCACTTATTTTGCTGCCGACAATTTAATTTTCTGCTTATGAAAATATGATTGTCACACTCTCTTGTCAAATTACGATAAACCTGTTGAATAAACCGTTGAAATTGTTAGACCAATCACATAATTATTTCGCCAATAGGAAAAATGGGTGAGTTGGGGAGAGCCTGATCAATATAATTTTATTATAATGTTACGAAAACTACATACATGAAAGATGTACGTAAACATGGTCTCGCCCGTCCTCGGCAATACCAGTCCAGATCTAGAAGACTCCAGACAATTCCGCTTTGATGTTTTCCGACAAGCTATAAAAGGCCCCTGCCCGATGCGAGTTCAGTTAGTTTGTTCTCACCTCTCTTCAATTGATCAACAGTGCGTTCAGTGCAGCTTTAGTGGACAGTGCGTCTTAGTTGCAGTGTGGTAAAGTTTTTTATGTGAAGAACAGTTTTTGCCGTGTTTAAGTAAAGGAGAGTGCAGTGTCGTTATCTTTGCGAAGATTAGTGCAGTGCCGTTATTTGTGAACTTCAGTGATCATGAGTGAGTTATTGGACTGTGTAATAACAATAACAGTGAATCTATTAGTGCAATCTGTGAGTAGTAGTTAAGAATAATTAACCAAGTGTGTAGTGCATTGTTAAATAAATTGTAAAGTGATAAAAACTCTGGAGCCTGCGTGTGTTCAATTTTGCAAACCAAAACAACTCTAATAAACATTTATTACTGATTTTGTAATAAACGTAAAAATAAATGTCTCCCAAGTTTATTTTTAGGTTAACAATTTGATTTCGATCTCGTAATTTCCTTTAACAACTGAGGATTGCGGGGTTTTCTTTCCGCTGAATTAGTTGCTTTACGTTGAGGCTCCAAGTCCAAACAATATCATAAACTAGTCCATATTTGTCTAAAAAATAAAAGTCAGGGTAGACTAAGGTGGAGTGGTTTGGTAATTGCATCTACAGATCTATTAAGGTCTACAAAACCATGTAATAATTAAAAACGCCCGTCATGCAGGGTCTGCGTAGACTAAGCAGATTTCCCTCGTGAAGTTTAACAATAGATAAATCAACATACTGGTAGCACAATACCACCGTCAATATTAAGTGAATAAATTCAGACGGGAATAAACATCTCACGGGAAAGAAAACAATTACTGAAATATATCAGAATATAACACATACATTTTATTGAATACTATGTACTATACCTAGTACTGTAATTTGTAATAAATCAGAATATTTTTTATCTAAATGAATATATATATCAATATATTTTTTATCTAAGTTTTTGGACTACTAAAATTTCTTTCAGTAGTCCAAAAACTTAAAACGGGGGGGGGTCACCAAAAAATATTTGCATGTATCTCGTATAATAAAGGTCTCTTGAATACAATATTTGGTATTTAAGCTTTGAATAATGTGGTTTATTATGTAACAAGAGCAGAAGTGGGGTTTTGCTGAAGGTTGAAAACTGAAAAATGCCAATATCTCTGTTAATATTCAAGATAGAGGATAAATGTGAATAACACATTTATAGTACTTTTAATTTCCAGCGACATTGGTTCTATACACTTTTTCGATCCAACGTATAGTAACGGAGATATTTCGAACATTCTAAATTATCCCCCTCTAGATCCCCCCCCTGTCCGATTTCAGCCATTAACGAGCTTGATTTTTCTTTATACATAAAACGACTAAATATCTTGTTTGGTAACGATTAAACAATAATTGCCACCGCTAGAGTGGTAACGGATATATATATACAATTTTGAACGGACCTCGATGGATATTTGAAGACAAATTTCGAAAATCGCGTCATGAGTACTACCTGGTTAGCTGAGGGGAAATCTGCTAAAATGGCGAAAGATTCTTTTTCTTCGAATCTATGACCATATCTCCTAATACGTGAACCAATCTTGTTCTACTATTTCATGCTATAATAACTCTACACTTCAAAAACCTCTTTGTAATCAATTTGAATTAAATCGATAAAGAAGGCTTTGGATGAGCTCCAAAGAGCTGAAATATTAACACCCTCTCCAATCGACTCCCCTTACTTGAGAGCTGCGTTTATTCAAAATATATCCTCAAACTTTCACCAACCCACATTTTCCTGGTAACCATAGAGTTACCTCTATTACCACCATTTAATAGTAATTATTTAATGATCAGTAGAGTACTTTCGACTTAGCAGAATACTCAATGCTCCACTTTGTTGAAATGTATTAGGAAACTTAAAGCTAAAAATGTTGTTTATGAATATTCTAAAATACCTCTTCAAAATATATAATGAACTTTAGGCAGCCTCGAAATCATATTTTCAGGAACTCAAGCTCATCAGGTTTTTTTTTATTCCTTTATACAAGAAAAAAAAAGCCAGCATTAAAAGTATTTTAAGAGTGTAGGTGTGTGACCTTTTCTTTCCGTTGCAAACAAAAAAAGTAAGTTTGAAAACTGAGGTAATGAGCAAAGTTTCTTCCTAAAATCTCAAAATATGAAAATATAGATATTAATAATTTTCTTATTTACTGACATTTCAGAACTAATAACAACTTGATAAATTAGTTTGAACAGAGGTTTAAAACCGTTTGAACCGAATTTTATCGCCGAGAAAAGATTGAACTGGTCGACTTATTAAAAACACGATTAATTTTTGAGACTAGAAACTGTACTTTAGGTATAATAAATAGTTCGTCACATAGGATCAACATAAACTAGGAAGAATGCTCACGTGCCTGCTTTACAATAAACTACAATATATACACTTACAAAACCCAAATCACAGTTCCATAACTCGAAATACTTGCTGATGACACCATATATCTATCCATGCGACACTTAATTCCGAGTTTCTACTTCAGTAAAAAATTTAAACTATGTTCGGATTCTTAGCTATGCAAAATATTCATCTGCTCCTTGAAAGGACAATACGGTAGACAGTAGCCGTTCTGAAAGCGGAAAAGTTTAATCTCGTGTAATTCCATAGCAGTTAATGAATCTTCCCATGACTCAAAAGAAGTCTAGATAGGAACAAAATACCACGATGAATGATGATAGCAAATAAAAAAAAATCGCGAATCAATAATTAGGAAAATATGTGGATTTGAAGCTATATTTCAAAATATACTTATACAAATCTAAACGAAAGTAGATTAACAAACAGCGTAATTTCAAAATGAATGTATTATCAATTGGAAACAAAACTAGTTTCAGGCTTAATCTCTTAAATTAAGTTTCAATTAATGTAGGATCACGTAATCATTTTGAACTGTCCTCACATTTATCACTGTAGAAAACAGTTTTACACAACATGCAAATAAATTAATAATCTCTACATCTTGTAATCCCTCTAAACTACATTATGACATTAATTCCATTAATCATGTTAAGCGGAAATATTTCATCTGCATATTGATGTGATTTCAACGGTTCAATAAAATTACTCAGTAATTTACAATAAAATTACTCCAACTGTGTTATCTTAAATCTTTACTAAGAGAAAAAATTATTAATTCGTGGGAACAGAGATGGAATCAAACAGATAAAGGATTAGATCTAAAATTATATATCCCTGTTTTAAAAACCAATATCTCACTATCCCAACATACATTTTATCTAACACAAATACTAACTGGACACGGAAATACAAACTCTTACTTATACAGATTCAAACTTACTGACTCAAATACTTGTAAATGCGACAGTTACACTGAACAGACATTCACCCACCTTATTTATGAATGTTGACTGACTCAAGGCATACAAAGACAGTTAAAGACTCATTCCCGCATGGCCGATCAGTCCTGATATTTTATTTTCAAAACATCTAAATTTATTAAAAGCAATAGCCTATGATACCCTTAAGCTGAGAGAGGAAATATATCATGTTATTTTAATTGGTAATTTAATTGTATTACTGGATTGCTCTAATTAATGTTAGAGCAGATTTCCCTCAAGGGAAATCAGCTATTGAGGTCGTACTCATGTCGCAAGTTTTGAAAAATTTCCTCAAATGTCCATCGATCCTACCCAGGAGATGACGAAAATGAGGTCCGTTCAAAATTATCTCTCTCTCTCTCTCTCTCTCTCTCTCTCTCTATATATATATATATATATATATATATATATATATATATATATATATATATATTTGTCTGATAACGCTCTAGCGGTCGCAATTTTTGTTTGATCGTTACCAAACTTCATATTTAAGCGTTTTACGTAAAAAGGTCAAGTTCGTTAATGGCTGAAATTGGACCAATGAGAGGGGGGGGGGGGTTAGAGGGGGATTTTTGAAAATTCGAAATATCTACGTTATTCTGCGTTGGATCGAAAAATTGTATAGAATCAATCTTATTGCGAATTAAATTTACTATAAATATTGTTCAATACATGTATTCTGTATCTAGAATATTAACCGAGACATTTGCATTTGTATGCATGTGTGTGGTCGGCAGGAGTCGGCTACGTTCGGGACTCTCCGCCGAGAGCTAGTGCGGGCCGTTTCGGTAACTGTTCGTCCCTCGTGAATAGGTTTAGAGATTCCTTACTACTACTGTTGTTATTAGGCGGATTTCTCTATTGTAAAACTTCACGTGGGAAATCTGCTTAGTTTACGCAGCCCCTGCGTGACGGACTTTTTTTGTTTCATTTTGTGAAGTTTAATTTTCATAATCTTATTTACAATTTTAATTTGTGCATATATTATTATATAAAAAATTGTTAAAAGTTTATTAAATGTGAAAAAATGCACATATAATGCAAATGTTCATGGGATGTGCAGAAATAAAATCCCTCCACATAGGGTTACTATGTGGAGGAAATACGTGAAAAAAAGCAAAAAAAAAAAAAAAGCTTTTTTTGGGTCGAAGATTTGGTTAATAAATATTCCACTTTCAAATTGCATGTTGTAAAAAAAATTATATACATAAAAATTTTTAAAAAATGCTCATATGTCAATAGTATACTGTTACAATGTCTTGAAAAGAATCCGTTTCCTTTGACGTCCGATGTTGTTATCGACTGCTCCTTTAGATTTCTGAAGATGTGAGTGATATCACAAAACTTGATGATCTAGGTGAGCTGGAAAGCTATCGATGACCAATTCTCTTTGTAGGTGCATATTTCTGACAAAGCATGAAGGACTTGGTTTTAAAAATGTTGTGTCTTCCAATAAATATTTTTATAAAACTATGAATTCAGTTTGTGAAATAGCAAGTGATAAATTACATTCAGTGTTAACTCTAATCGAAGTAAAGAAGAATTTGTTGAAAAATTTAATTAGCTTCCTTTGTGTTTGTAACAAACATTAAAATTTTTATATTTTGGAATACTGGCGTGCTTGGATTAAGTGATTAAGGCAGGGAATGAACCATGGCGAGAGGAGGGAAAGAGAGAGAGAGAGAGATATTGAATACATTATCAGAAATGGAATTTCATTTAATATTAAGCAGCCAAGTGTGGCAATCAGACAGGATAATATCGGGCTCATGAATATTATCGAATAATTAACCAAAATCGGGTGCAACCTGGTCGCAGATGAACTGGACCCATGAGATTCGGGGATTAACGATTTCCCTCGACCCTCCGCGCAATTGATTCGGAGAGAGAGGACGAACCTAGTTATCGGTGAGCTCTGATCATCTATAATGCATATTCAATGCAACTCTATGTGAATCAGAATGGTATGTACAAACTGGGAGGGGGGATAAACGACTATTTACATCCTGATGTATAGCTATGTAAATCAAGGGAGTCCCTGGATAACCTGCCCAATTCAATTGTGTAAAGTAAAGCTGGCAAGCATAATGCTATGTATACGCAGGATAATGATGTATTTAGCGGAGGGTATTGTTCCGTATTTTATAACCAATGCATAGCAAAGATGCCAATGCATATAAGCTAGCCCCTGTTAGCGTCTGTCAACACCAGCTGAAGGTCAGCTGTAGTTTGTTGAAATACTGGGCGCTAGTAGAAGGAGCTATTAAAGTCATTAAATATGACGATGATTTCAAAGCATGGAATCTTTATTTACATATTAACAACTATGGTTAATGTGCATACTTATAGAATGTGCATACTCTCATTAGACGATACTTCTTACGATCTGAACGTCTTGGACACTTTTAAAGACTCTCTAATCTGTCAAAAATCTTTCTTTCGTGCATGATATTGATAACCGAGTTGTAGAGTTTATTGGATCAAATGCTTCTAACTTTAATTCTAATTATTTTATCACCATGTAGGACTGCATTCAACTCAATCAGCGATTTGTTAAGAATATTTCGGAAGGAACAACTGGCACCAATTTTTTGCTTTGTATTTTGTTAAGTTTGGGGATTTATTTCAATTTTCCATCTTACAGCGTTGCTATTAACAAAATAATAAGTACTTACCAATTCAGACAGCACATACGAATTTCAATACGTACCTGAAATAAAGAAATAAAATTGTAAGTTGTATGCCTACAACTATATATGGTTTAAATAAATTATTAAATGGGATTATAACTACTACTACTCTAATTTACATAAAGCACATTGGAAATATTATGAATGGTGCAAAGGTCCAGAGAGGTTATATACCCATTCTGCTTTCTATATCTCCATTAGTAATTGCCATTTGAATAAAGACTTTATGCCATATGCAAAGCTTAATATGAAATGCAAAATAATATTTTTTTATTTACTTATATCAACACCCACTTCTTGCAAGTAAGGCTAATTGGGACGGGTTATCATCAGGTTTCCACCTTTTATAGTCAGGGTGGGACTAAAGATTTTATTTAACGAATTCCGTCTCTAAATAAATTCATGTTGCCCAGGCGGGAATCGAACCCACCACTCTAGGTTTAACATGTGAAATTAAGGCCAACGCTTATATTAATATAATAATTAATAAAAGATGCTGCAGTTCGGGGATGTTTAAGCCTAATCTGCTTCGGACTCAACATGTTTTGTTATTAAATTGAATATACAAAAGTCCGTCACGCAGGGGCTGCGTAAACTAAGCAGATTTCCCACGTGAAGTTATACAATAGAGAAATCTCCATACGAGAGCCGAACAGTTACGGCAAAGGGCCGAACTAGCTTTTGGCGGGAAATTCAAAAATCCATTATCGGCCCAAATTTAATACAAATGCAAATATCTCGGTTAATATTCAAGATAGGGATTAAATGTATATAACAATATTTATAGTAAATTTAATTTGCAATAAGATTGATTCTGTACAATTTTTCAATCCGACGTATAGTAACGGAGATATTTTGAATTTTCAAAAATCCTCCCCTCTAACCCCCCCTCCCACTGGTCCGATTTCAGCCGTTAACGAACTTGATCTTTCTTTTTACATAAAACGACTAAATATCGAGTTTCGTAACGATCAAACAAAAATACATATATACAGTTTTGAACGGACCTCATTTTCGCCATCTACTAAGTAGGATCGATGGACATTTGAAGAAAAAAATCGAAAATTCCGTTATGAGTACAACCTCAATAGCTGATTGCCCCTAAGGGAAATCTGCTAAAACGATTTAGTGTATTTAATTTAATATTATCTTATTTTAAAGCGGTATAATATATGTCCACTCGAATGCTTATGATCAAATAATGCCATTATTTTTAGATATTTTTTATGAAGAAATGCAAATGGTTCAATACAAATATTCTCTAATAGTTATGGAGAAATTTGCAATTTTTTATATTCGTCCTTCTTCAAACTCGTTCCCCCTCTCCTGATAAAAGGGATAAAATACAACTTCAATTTATAATTTTAACGTCATCTTAAAATTTTAATAAAACGTTTTCAAGAAAGAATAATTATTATATGAAATAGATACATTTTTACAGGTTAATTATTTCTATTATTTTGATGGTAGGTATTATTATTAAAGAAACGGTTATTATTTAACAATTGATGACTCAAGCGGTTTCAAATAGGTAAATTTGAATATGACAACCATTAGATGCACAATTAGTTGTTGACAAGATGCTTTAATATTTTACCACAAATGGTAGTAACATTAAGTAGGCATAAATAATGTATATATGTATGACTTTATTCCGAAGATTAAGCCCCTAATGATGCACTTGACTGTAGCGCTGAATAACAACATATTGCAACCAATTCTTGGTATAATTCATTACAAACATAACTGAAAGAGGAATGAACTGAATAAATAGCATGAATAAAATTTCAAGGAGGAGGAATTTTTTTTATTTATTTTACTATACTTTCTATATCAATTCCTATATGAAATTGTTAAATCGAGGGAGAGTGTGTTTGTAATTAGACCTTATATCGTAAAAAAAAATTAATGAAAAAATATTGTCGATAAGAAATATGAATATACAATACACTTCATTCTTGGAAATACTCCCACATCATTAATGCCTTAATTAAAAGAGAATTCATCGTACTCAGTGGTTAACAAGCTTGATTTCAACAAAAGTAATTGCATTAAATTCTTTGAATATGTGGCCTTTCAAGAATTATTTTATACACTGACCATCCTTTATGTTCCTTAATCAATTTTTAATTCATGTTTATTTGATTATGAAGCCTCATTTACTTCATGGCTGAGTTATACTTTTTTTCGCTAGTTCAATTGAAAAGTAATACATGAATGAGATAAAAGAATTTGAATATATTTTTTCTTGAATGAAGAAAAAGAGTTCTCAATCTTTCATTCCTACAAATCATAACAATTAAATAATAGACAAACTTGCTAAAGTCTGAATAAGTTGGTTTTGAAATTATAATTGAAGAATATTTATATTAAGTAAATCTAATATAATACTGCGCCACAGCTGCGAAGCTCCAAATAAATAAATAATATAATACTGGAGCGTTGTATTTTACTCCACATTTCTCACAGATTGAATTACAGCTGGATCTCTAACATAACAGCTTTTTGTTAACATGACATTAGCAGAAGTGGGGGTTTACTGAAGGCTTAATTAAAAAATGCAAATATCTCGGTCAATAATCAAGATAATGAAAAAGCGTACATGGCAACATTTATAGAACATTACATTTTCAATAAGATTGATTCTATACAATATTTTGATCCGACGCATTATAATGGATATATAAAGTTTTTTTCGTAATTCTTTCTTCTAAACACCCCTTCTACTGGACGGATTTAAAATATTAACGAACATAATATTTCGTTTCACATAAAATGTTTAAATATAAAGTTAACGAATAAACAAAGACTGCAGGCCTAGCTTTTAAATATAACACAAACATGTGATTAACTATAATGGGGTAAAAACACTACTTGATCAAATGAACTGTAAACTCCTCTTGTAATATTAAGCCAGTAAAAAATAACTTAATTGAATTGGGAAGGCTTGGAAAATTGCTAGCGATATTATTATTATAAAAATGGGAGATACACATAGCAATATATTTGATACTTCTATATAGTACTTGATTAAATTGAATAAAGTTGTCCTGGATGTCTAGTCTCTACTAATGGATCTGCACATATGTACAACAATATACATTTCGTAATGTACTAAAGATATTAGTTCATTACGAAATAAATACTAGAAACGTGAGTAACATTGTTTCATGAATTTTTCAAACTTTTTAAACTCCCTTTTACGAATTAAGTGAAGAATTTTAAGGACGAAAAATTTTGGTTGTCACTTTTCAATGGACTCATTCGTTACGACACTCATAGACCCATTTCGATTTCGAATGTTGACTTACCATTCTTAGAATTTTTTCAACTTCTAATTAAGTACCTTTTCGTTTAATTAAATTTGACTAAAGGAGGAGTATAGAGAAGGGTGAAAATTGTGTAGTTCTTCTTTAACGGATATCAGGATGCAGTGTTGTTCTGAGAAATCTGAATTTATTTAATTCTCATAAATAAATGATTTAAAATGATGAACGCCGGGGATTGAGAGTGCTAGGGCGGTGTACTCAGCAATTATTGCTACTTTATTGAACATACTACCATTTTGGATATAACACATGTCTTCAGACATTAAAAAAGTATTTTTAGTAATGGTTATTATTTACATAAAATAAATGTCATAGTCGATCTTATATGGTCTTTACTTTGGGAAAAGAACCTGGGAACCAGAACCATAAACAAATTGTACATAGTGAAGCCATACATATCAAGTAACTTTATGATTAGGATATTCTAAGCAACGCCGAGTACCTTAGCTATTATTATATATTAATAAAATAAATGACTGACAACAATGTGTACCGAAAATTCTTCATGAAGAAAAGTGAAATGACTATTAAAGACTTCTATTTTAGGATTGAGTAAATTGGCAGGAGACTGATTTTCTACGTTACTGTGCAACCTAATCTTCGAGTTATAATGGAGAAGTTATAATGGCTATGTTCGCGTTCTAATAGGAGATTGCTCGGATGTAAAATTCATAAAATATTTACAAATGAATATGACTAAGTCCCTCGGAACAAAGAAAGAGGATATTCTGACTTTCAAATGTGTGTCAGGAGAAATCGCTTTTTATGAGGCAAAAAAATATATCCAAATCATGCCGATAAATCGAAAATGTCACCCAAAACCAGGTTTGTGCGTAAGTAACTTATTTTTTCCACTATAAAAATTAATTATTAGCGTCCACTTTTTGCAACTCAGGCTAATCGGGACGGGTTCTCTAAAGCTTACCACCCTATTCTAGCCAGGGTGAGACTAAGGATTTTACCTAATCAGTTCCACTATAAGACAGCTTCAAATACCCTCAGGGTTGTATTAACCTTTATCAGCGACCAGTACACTGAAATCTCGGTATTTCGGAAAAATTTCTATATTTTGAGTTATTGAGATGAATAAACTGTCACGGGTCTTGAAATTATAGATCTGCATCATTATTAACAAACGTTTACTTATGTATGGATAGACTGGAGCTCAGATGCAAATTCTTGAAATTGAAACTTCTAGTCCCGATCTTGGTTAGTTACTTAGAAATTCGTCTGTGGGAAACCATTATAGAAGAAAATAAATTGTGAGTTTTACTTGATATAAAAGCTAAGAGGTAAATACGGGCGGGACACAAAAGGCTATTAATAAAATAAAATATAACTAAATATAAATTCAACAAGGGAGGGTCAGAAGGGAGTTCTGTGTAGCGGAGAGACATCCCTCTCATGTCCATTTATACATGCATAAACAGTGAAATCCTATGTTTATGTTTTAGTTTAGACGAATACACAAGCTACGGCTGGTAGTTTGTTTGCAATTCATGTAATAAAGCTAATTAATTATTATTATATGTTTTCGTTAGTAGGGCCAGGGAATTCGATGAAAATAGCCCTAAATTAGTTGTATCATAGAGCACTTTAGAATAGAAAAACATAACATTTTACATTGTAGTGTAGATTTAATATTAGCATGTTATTTTTTTCCGTTTCATTGGTTCACATGAAAATTATTATTATATATATATATATATATATATATATATATATATATATATAATTGTAACCTCTGTCTGTACATTGATTTTTTTCGCGAAATTTCACGATAACTTTTCGTTTCACATGTCATAGACACCATAACTACATTTTGTTTCTTTCGTGTCTGTTTGTTTGTTTGTTTGTTACCTTTTCACGCATAAACGGCTGAACCGAATTTTATGAAACTTGGTATGTATATTACTACTAGCCCAACTTATACTTTAGGCTATATTAATATTTTATGAGACGAATAGGAGTGGGGGTTATAAGAAAGGCCTGAAATGAAAAATATAGATATTTCACTTCCTATTATATTTTTGCAAATATGTACATACCAAAAGTTGTTTATTTTGTAATTTAGAGTAACTTTTGTTATATGCACTTTTGCCGTATACGGAAGTATAAATGAGTTATACGCTAAAAACTATAGCGGGAGTCCACAATTTTATTTGGCACAAAAGACTCAACCGAACTAAACCAAACTCGCTATGTGAATTAGTACTAACGATTTCCTTATAATAAGCCATACTAACATTTCTAGGGATGGGCAGGAGTGGGGGTTATAAGGGAGGCCTGAAATTAAAAATAGCGATATTTCGTTTCCTATTGCTTTTTCAGCAAATATCCACATAACAAAAGTTGTTTATTTTGTTATTTAGAGTAACTTTTGTTATATGCACTTTTGCCGTATACGGAAGCATAAATAAGTTATACGCTATAAACTATAGCGGGAGTCCACAATTTTATTTGGCACTAAAGACTCAACCGAATTAAACCAAACTCGGTATGTGAATTAGTACTAACGCCTTCCTTATAATAAGCCATACTAACATTTCTAGGGACGGGCAGGAGTGGGGGTTATAAGGGAGGCCTGAAATTAATAATAATGATTTCCTATTGGGGTTTCGGCAAATATGCACATAACAAAAGTTGTTTATTTTGTTATTTAGAGAAATTTGCTCAACAATTCTTTTTAATATGAACTACCAGGTACAGCACCTGGAAAAATTAATTTTAATGTATGTTAATATTTTGTCCTTAATAATTCAAATCTATGCACAATGCACAGGAATCGGGAAATATGACAATATAGAGGACAGTGAAGTCTTACATAAAAAATTAATTTTATTATTAACAAATCCACAGAAACGACGGGTATTAACCCGTATAACACTGGTGAGCTAGTTATTTTATAAAATTATAGTTACTTAAATCTTAACTAATTCAATTTCCCAATTTTTAAGTATTAAGAATCTCTTTGAGGAAGAAATGTATGTGATGGACATAAATATTCGAAATGGTGAGACCTGAAAAATTTGAATTCCCCTAAGAACAATGTGTTTTCCTAGTTTTGCACTGATTGACTCTATTCAAAGTATTTTGGAAATCCATTCAAATTAAAATAATTTTATGTACCTTCAAAAGACTCCTCTGTAACACACACATTTAGAAAATAGAGAGTTTACTCAATATTTTAGTGACATTTAATCATTGTTATTATTTACAGTGAAAGCTAAAA
This sequence comes from Riptortus pedestris, assembly GCA_019009955.1. Lineage (NCBI taxonomy): Eukaryota > Metazoa > Arthropoda > Insecta > Hemiptera > Alydidae > Riptortus > Riptortus pedestris. Next base: position 77,596,025 of record CM032230.1, on the reverse strand, counting down.
AATTGATTTACGGTTTTTCATACACACTGCAAATCCATTGAAAACATAACAAGTGTATGAGAATGCATTTAAAAATAGTATTCAGCGAAATATTTAATATGTACATTGTTTTCCTGTTGAGTTATTTGTTATATAATTGTCTATAATAGACAGCAAATACAACACTTTCGTCTGTTACGTCAATTATCAATTTTTAGCAGACTTCCCTTAAGGGAAATCAACTATTGAGGTCGCACTCATGACGCGATTTTTGAAAAGATTCTTTAAATGTCCATTGATCCTACCCAGGAGATGATGAAAATGAGGTCCGCTCAAAATATATATATGCCTCTTAACGCTCTAGCGAACGCAATCTTTCTTTGATCGTTACGAAACTCAATATTTAATAGTTTTATGTAAAAAGAAAGATGAAGTTCGCTAATAGCTGAAATAAGACGGGAGGTTTAGACGGGGGATTTACGAAAATTCGAAATATCTCCGTCTATACGTCAGATCGTAAAATTGTATAGAATCAATTCTATTGAAAATTAAATGTACTATAAATATTGTTATATACATTTATTCTCTATCCAGAATATTAACCGAGATATTTGCATATTTCAGTTTTTGGCCTTCAGCAGACCCCCACTTCTATTCATGGTACGTAAACAACACTCCGTTATGTAAGAAACCATATTATTCCAAGCTTAAATATCATATATTTTTTTCATTAGGCCCTGAGGCTCTGGAGGCCCCTCCCTTCTTTAGTTCTTGGACTACAAATTACAGCACTAGATGTGGTATATAGTTTTCCATAAAATTACTATTTTATACTCTGATATATAATTGCTTTTCTTTCCTGTGAGAAGCTGGCACGCCTGTTTGTTTACGTTTCAGGTGCTTCCCGTCTGAAGGTTTTTTATTATCGTTTGTATTTATATGCTATTGTGTTAGCATCATGTAGATTTATCTATTGTTAAACACCGCGAGGGAAATCTGCTTAGTTTACGCAGCCCTTGAGTGACGGACTTTTTTTGTGATGTTTCTATTCCATGGTTGTCGGCCATCCGAATGCGTTTCAATAGATTCATATTAACTGCATGTAGCGTATATGCATTTAAGAAAATACAGGAAGCTGAGATAGGCTATTAGGGAGGGCCGAATATGAATGGCAGGTATCCAGAGACAATTATAAGTTTAATGGCATTGACCATTTCAACCTTTTGTCCCTGCTTACATAAACATAAACGTGAAAAGGGGCTGCGGTGTAGCTCCACAATAATTGGGCTTTACTCCCCCCTCCAGGTCTTTATTAGCATGTTTCAACATCTTCATATTTGGTTTATTTGCAGTTGGTGAGCCACTTAAATGTTGTGCTATTTGCCATTATCTGTATTCTTGCTGTGTGTTCCACTGCTTTGAAAGCTATGTACAGCACGTGTGGAGTTATACCACATACTGGGGTTTCTTCCACGAGGCGCTTGTCTCATAATACCTACGGGTTTATGTCTTGAACTGTATTTAGAGGTTGTTTGTTCCTTGGGCGGTATCTCTGTTAGTACAATTAGCTGAAGGGTCGACAGTGGTTAACACAATAGCATTACCTCAGGACAAATACAACCTTCTTCCGGCTCCAGCACCATCCACCAGATTTCCCACGCGAAGGTTTACAATAGATAAATATACATACTGGTCACACTACCACGAACGCTCAGTAAATCTACAAGTTAATAATCTCTACAACGAAAAGCAGCTGAAATGTAAAAAAAATCCGTCACGCAGGAGCTGCGTAAACTAAGCAGATTTCCCACGTGAAGTTTTACAATAGAGAAATCTGCCTAATAACAACTGTAGTAGTAAGAAACCTCTAAACCTAAAACATTATTTAGGGCGTAATAACCCAGTAGTTTCTAGTCCCAAAAAACAGTTAACCTAACCTCTAAACCTATTCACGAGGGACGAATAGTTATAGAAACGGCCGCCAGAGCCTTCGGCGGAAAGTCCGAACATAGCCTACTGGTGACCAATGCATATATCTCGGTTAACATTCAAGATACGGAATAAATGTATAGAACAATATTTATAGTAAATCGAATTTGCAATAAGATTTATTCTATACAATTTTTCGATCCGACGCATAATAACGGAGATATTTTGAATTTTCAAAAATCCTCCCCTCTAAACCCCCCCTCCCACTGGTCCGATTTCAGCCATTAACGAACTTGATCTTTCTTTTTACATAAAACGATTAAATTCCGAGTTTGGTAAAGATCAAACAAAAATTGCGACCGCTAGAGAGTTAACATACAAATATACATATATATATATATATATATATATATATATATATATATATATATATATATATATATATAGATATAGATATATATGTATAATTTTGAACGGACCTCATTTTCGACATCTCCTGGGTAGGATCGATGGACATTTGAAGAAATTTTTCGAAACTCGCATCATGAGTACGACCTCAATAGCTGATTCCAGTTAAGGGAAATCTGCTAAAACAGGCCAGCCAGCCTCGTAGCGCTGCAACTGGAATAGATAGACTGGAGAGACAAACAATTAATGAAATATATCTAAATATATATTAATTTTATTGAAAACAATTTACTAAAGCTACGAGTAGTGCTGTCATTTGTAATGAATCAGAATCAGTTTTATCTCAATCACTCAAATATTAGTAATCCAAAAACAACAGAAGGGGGTAGGGGTCAACAGAACGTATTTGCATATATCTCACAAATTAAAAGTTCTATGAAAACAATATTTGGTATTTCGGCTTCAAATAATGTGGTTTATCATATAACAGAGTATTGGTTATGTAACACTAGTAGAAGTGGGGGTTTACTCAATGCTGAAAACTGAAAAATGCAAATATCTCAGTTAATATTCGAGATAGAGAATACATGAATATAACATTATGTATAGCAAATTTAATTTTCAATATGATTGGTTATATACAATGTTTCGATCCGACTTACATTAATGGAGATATTTCGAAATTTCAAAATTCTCCTAATCCCTGGAGGGAAATCTGCTAATAGTACCTACAGAAAATAAATATGAGATAATAAGGAATAATTTTAAATAAATGTCCCTCACGCAAGAATGAAGCAGATTTCCCATATGTTGGAATGACACACTATTGATCTCATCCCAGCATATTTCTCTATTTCCAAAAACAAAATCCGAAAAATTGGGCACCAAATAAAATCGTAATTGATGACGTCATTAAACACCCACCATTTGTATGTAATTCATATAATAAAGGTCGGTTGAGAACAATATTTGGTATTTATGCTTGGAATAAGACGTTCCATGATATACTCTGTTATTTTTAAACGGCGATTGCTAAAAGAGGGGGTTTACTAAACGCTGAAAACCAAATAAAAAATGCCAGTATTTCAGTTAATTTTGAAGATAGGGAAACAGGTAGAACATTAAATTTACAATAAAGGACTCACGTTAGCAATGTGAGTTAAATCGTTGACCTTAATCTCATATAGTAAAACCTAGAGTGGAGAGTTCAATTCCCCCCTGGGCATAGGAAATGATTTATTGACGGAATTCATTAAATAACATACTAAATCCCACCCTAGCTAGAAAAGGGTGGTAACCTGTAAATAACACGTCCTAATTAGCCTTAGTTACAAAAATTAAACGTTAATAAATAATAATAATAAAAGATAACTTCGAATAATTATAAATTTCAGTTATTCCTATATGTAACTATAAAACTAGAATGATCAAAGAGAAATTATTTATTCTAATGTAGGTATTAATGAATGCACTAGTGCTAACAATATTATTAAGGTATTATAGGTTTATAGTATTTTGGTATTATTATATTTAGTGTTTTCAATGATAATACATACACACTCATGTATAATATACCACTTTTAGCAGATTTCCCTTAAGGGAAATCAGCAATTGAGGTCGTACTCATGACGCGATTTTCGAAAAATATCTTCAAATGTTCATCGATCCTACCCAGGAGATGACCAAAATGAGGTCCGTTCAAAATTATATATATATATATATATATATATATATATATATTTGTCTGTTAATGCTCTAGCGGTCGCAATTTTTGTACCAAACTCGATATTTAAACGTTTTAGGCAAAAAGACAGATAAAGTTCGTTAATGGCTGAAATCGGATGGACTTTTTTTTTTATGTAAACGTTTCAAGTAGAATTAATTAAATTTGGGATATTGGTTGATATTATACCTGGGACTATTATTAAAGGTGAAATAAATAAATATAAAATGGCATGGCAGTAATAGAATTTTCTGTTTACAAAGAATTTAAATATACAAATAAATAGTTCCAGTTTAATTTTTTTTTTTTTAAAAACATTGTATAATAGGCAGTTGTATACGAATACAGATATACAAATTTGATATAGATTTAATTCTAGAGAACAGACGTAAAAATATCATTAACACTACCAATCCTACAAAATAATAAAATTTTACTATATAATCCAATTTGCAGGTGGTGGATGGTGAAGGAATCTGGTATCTTAGGTCAGAAAACAAAGACCTTGTTCCATCACGGTTGTTTAATCCATTAACTTTATTATATATTTTCTCTCCATTAAAATTATTTTAAGTCTCCTCTTCATTAACTTTATTACATTTTTCCTCCCTATTAACCTTATTATGGCATTAAAAAATGTAATTCACTCAATCTTTATTCTGAACATGGAGCAATTTATTATTTTCAGTATATTTTTCTGATGGAGCATGAAAAAAACATTACCCCTACTACATTATCAATATATAGAATGAAACAACGTATTGTACACAGTTTACAATGGAATTTTATGTCACGCCTAGGGATTTTCAGTGTATTTAAATTGTGAAAAATGTATTGTGAGAATAGAAGGGGCTATATCTCGTCCCTGAAGAAAATAATAGCTGCAGAGAGGTTTGCATGTTCATAGAGAGGATTCGCTTCAGTGTCAACACTGCTCACTGGAGAGTTATGGCGGGAGACTATTTTATTTTTCTACCTCAACCTGCTTTATGCAACTGGCTTTCAGTCCTATTTTGAAAGTGACAGCCAGTCAGGTAATTTCATTTCATCAGCTTGAACCGTTATAAAAAGCCCATCACGCATGGGCTGCGTAAACTAAGCAGATTTCCCACGTGATGTTATACAATAGAGAAATCTCCATACGAGAACCAAACAGTTGCGGCAAAGGGCCGAACTAGCTTTTGGCAGGAAACAGTCATCCGTTATCGGCCCAAATTTAATAAAAATGCAAATATCTCGGTTAATATTCAAGATATAGAATAAATGTATAGAACAATATTTATAGTAAATTTAATTTGCAATAAGATTGATTCTATACAATTTTTCGATCCGACGTATAGTAACGGAAATATATCGAATTTTAGAAACTCCTCCCCTCTCACCCCCCTCTCCCACTGGTCCGATTTCAGCCATTAACGAACTTGATCTTTCTTTTTACATAAAACGATTAAATATCGAGTTTGGTACCGATAAAACAAAAATTGCGACCGATAGAGCGTTAACAGACAAATACATATAATTTTGAACGGACCTCATTTTATCTCTGGAATATGCTGGATGGTAGAGGAACCAATTGATAAGGATCAATAAGAAGGCCAAGTCCTCTACTGTTTTCACCTCATTTTCGTCATCTCCTGGGTAGGAGCGATGGACATTTGAGGAAATTTTTCGAAAATCGCGTCATGAGTATGACCTCAATAGCTGATTTCCCCTTAAGGGAAATCTGCTAAAAGCTGTAATATAATCAAGCAGGTGGTGCGTCAACTAAGCCAGTTTTCCATTGTAATTCTTCAGTAGGCATGTTGTATGGTCGTGTGAATGCCAAACACTCATAGCTAACTAAAATCTCAGTCCTTAAATTATTTTCGGCAATACTCATAATTAAACCAAACGCGTTAGCAACCATTAAGAAAAAATGTTCGTTACATTAAATTAACACATGAAAATATATATAAATAAGTCCGTCAAGCAGGGGTTGCGTCAATTAAGTAGATTTCCCACTTATTTGCATTTACCTCAAAACGTAACAGTTCAGTGAGAACAATGTTAAGTATTTAGAATTTAAATAACGGGCTTCAGAATATAACAGCTTATTGTTAACATGACGTGACTAGGAGTGGGGTTTTACAGGAGGCCAAAAACTAAAAAATGCAAATCTCTCTGTTAATATTCAAGATAATGAAAATACGTACATAACATTCATATAACATCAAATTTCCAATAAGATTGAGTTTGTACAAATTTTTGATCCGACGAAAAATAACGGAGATATTTCGAATTTCAAAATTCTCCTCTCTATACCCCCTCTACCACTATTCCGATTTTAGCCAATAACGAACTTGATCTTCATTTTAAAATAAAACCTTTAAATATCGAGTTTGGTGTCGATCAGAAAAAAAATACGGCTGCTAGAGCTTTAACAGACCCACTCACACGCACAAACACACTCATACACACACACACACACACACAAACACACACACACACACTCTCACACACACACATACATATATATATATGTGTGTGTGTGCGTGTGAGTGTGTCTGTTAAAGCCTGCTTGTGAATCATCAGGTATAATCAACAATGGAGGCCATAGACGTCTTTCAATGTCTGAAACGTCTCATCAAAATATTTTATGTAAATGTTGTTACTCGATTCATTTCCAAAATATTCCCCCTTAACAGTTTCTTGTGGCTTGAATACAACCGGAAATAGTTATTTAAATTTCATTATTAACTTCAATTAATTTATGATTTCATGGAGGGTCATTGGGAGACAAAAACGTTCATACAATATTAAAAACGTTTAGCATGAAAAATTTCAATTTTTTAAAAATTCAAATAGCAAAATTCAAAACAATATTCGAACCAGCGCATGTTTGACGATTAAGACTGATTATGGCAGAAATGATAGAATAGCAAATCATGGAATCCAATCAAATTGTTTATGTGTAATTTACCATTGATTCTGGGTATGTGGGGATAATTATATGATGTTGCATCTCCACTCTCGACCTTGTAAATACAGAATTATTTTGCCGTTGATTAGAAAGACGAGAGAACAGACCTATGGTAACGCTGTATCTTATAAATAGAATAAGGGTTTAAATCTTACAGTTCTTTACGATAAATGAATTATATAACCTGAAATAACCTGGGGGACAAATTTCGTTTTCCTTAAAAATTTATATAGTAGCAAATTTCCCTTTTTTGAAACAAAACATAAGTTTTGTAGTAGCAAAGCTACAACATACGAATATAAAACCACAATCAAGCAACATACGAACTATCAAACATTAGTTTTCTACCGAATTCGGCAAAAGTGTATGGAACAATAACAGAAAAAATGAATGGCCTGTTAAACAATTGAGTATAATAAGAAATATTTTATTAAATAGTGTCATTATCAGAAGTACGATGGCGAAGGTCTTTTCCTTTTGTAGTGAATTCAGAATATCTTAATTTATCATGAATTTGTTTCCAAATACCGTCAGAAATATCCTTATAATTACTGTTTTTCTTAACTTTTATGTATATAAAACAATTCCATTCTCGTTTTTTTTTTTTTTGGCAATAGGATGTAAATTTTCAAGATTATATGGTATGTCGAAAATATAATACACGTTGTGGTCTTTAATTTGCTCAATAATATTAAATTTATCACTGTAACACATCTTCAGGAATAATTACGTCCTATAAGTTTATCATCCACTCTACATCCAATTCAAATAGTAAAGGATTTAGCTTTTTAGGTTTCTTCGAACTTCGAAACTTTTTAGAATATAATTATTCATTTAGGATCTTAATGGGTTTTTTAAATATATATTCAAGGAAATAACTAATAAAAATAAAAGTTTTTGTCAGAATTTGTTTTACAAAAATTCTTCTTCTTCTAATTTACAAATATTTTGACAATTTCGTGGGTGTCAGGTTACCAGACGTGTTGAAGCGTTGCCTTTAATCTCAAGTGGTAAACTTAAAGTGGTGATGTTGATTTGGGCAATAGAAATTTATTTATAGGCGAACTCATTAAACAAAATCCTTAGTTCCACCCTGGCTAGAAATGGGTGGTAACCTGTCCCAATTAGCCATAGTAGCATAAAGTGGACCTTAGTAAATAATAATAATGATAGTTTCGACATTTTAAAATTATGTAAAATCATCTAAAATATTAAAAAGTCCGTCACGCAGGGGCTGCGTAAACTAAGCAGATTTCCCACGTGAAGTTATATAATAGAGAAATCTCCATACGAGAGCCGAACAGTTACGGCAAAGGGCCGAACTAGCTTTTGGCGGGAAACCAGTCATCCGTTATCGACCCACAATTAATAAAAATACAAATATCTCGGTTAATATTCAAGATAGAGAATAAATGTATAGAACAATATTTATAATAAATTTAATTTACAATAAGATTTATACAAATTTTTCATCCGACGTATGGTAACGGAAATATTTTGAATTTTCAAAAATCCCCCTCTGAACCCCCCCCCCCCCACTGGTGCGATTTCAGCCATTAACGAACTTGATCTGTCTTTTTGCAAAAACGTTTGAATATTGAGTTTGGTAACAAAAAAAATAGCGACCGCTAGAGCGTTAACAAACAAATATATATATATATATATATATATATATATATATATATATATATATATATACTCGTATATATACAATTTTGACCGAACCTCATTTCCGTCATGTCGTAGGTAGGATCGATGGACATTTGAAGTAAATTTAGAAAATGGTGTCATGAGTTCGACCTCAATAGTTGATTTCCCTTAAGGGAAATCCGCTAAAAGAGTAAGTTCTTACTGAAATTGTTACCAAATATTACATACAGTTTTCTGTTCAGTTTATAATAACTTGAGGGTAAAGCCTCGACTCCTTTCAGATTTTCCAAAAAGGTGATGCGTTGTAGCACATTAGTCGTTTCTTTCATAACCTCCATAAGTCTGAAGCTTTATACCATCGATTGGTTATAGTTAATCCTTTATTATTTCAGGATTATGGCAATTATTTTGGTTATATGAAAACAATAATGTCCTGCGTAGTCTGTTTTGCATGAAGTCGTGGCCAGAATGCAAGGGTACGTGACTGAACCAAAATGAGTCTAAATTTAGCTCTAAACATTACTAATGAGGATAATTTCTTGCCGTATAGGCATAAGGTTCATTTTTAAGTCATGATCATTGAGTATTCATTATTGTCAAGGTAGTATGCAACCAATTCTGTAAAAGTTTGTAATAATATTTTAATATGATAATATTTTTTAATAATATTTAAGTAATAGGAACAGTAATAACTGGAATTAAACGCTTCCCCTAACTGCGGAAGACTCATTGTCTAAAGGCGCTAATGTCATAAACACGCCGTGACTCACAAAAGAGGCCAACTGGACAGTCCTATTCTTGATTATCTAAAAAGCTTTCTGTCATGACAAGCAGCAGTTTTGTTTATTCTCTGAGAAAGGCGTTTGAGAGTCACTAATAATGGAGTCAGCCTTTTATGACCTATTATGAAAGCTGTAATTCATTACAAAGTACTAAACTTCGCGCCATCAGGCGATTGATATCGCCTTCTATTACGCACATAAGCCACGCATTATTCCACATCAGAGAAATGCAAAAGAAATTATACCTATTGCAGGCATTGTCCCTTCGAAGTATTTTATTGTGATTTATATTTATTTGCATAAAATATTTATATATATATATATATATATATATATATATATATATATATATATATATATTATGTAAATATCCCTCACCTGATTCTTGTTATGTACATGTGCTGAAATTCAGGCTAAGGAAGTTAGTGAAAACGTATTACCAACCTTAGAACGTAAATAAATGATATTTCACAATTTCAGTTAGTACTTACGAGTATATACGAGAAGAAGAAATCATTTAAACAAAGTCCGTAACGCAGGGTAAACTAAGAAGATTTCCCACATGAAGTTTTACAATAGAGAAATCTGTATACCATTAACAGTAGTAGTAACGAGTCTCTAAACCAATTTCACGAGAGCCAAACAGTTACGGAAAGGGCCGAACTAGCTTACGGCGGAAGATCACGATTTATAGCCGACATCAGCCAATCTCATCTTGTCCGTTACAATTTTAATTAAAAATTTGTATAGTAAATTTAATTTGCAATAAGATTGGTTCTATGCCAGTTTTCGATCCGACGTATAGTGACGGAGAATTTTTCGAAAATACCCCCCTCCCACTGGTCCGATTTCAGCCATAAACGAACTTGATCTTCCTTTTTACATAAAACGATTAAATATCGAGTTAACAAGTTGTATCGCTTTCAAACAACATATATATAATTTTGATTTCACAAATTTATATATATATATAATTTTGAACGGGACCTCATTTTCGTCATCTCCTGAGTAGGATCGATGATTGAAGAAAATTTTCGGAAATCGCGTCATGAGTACCGTGCGTATGTTAGACCTCAATAGCTGATTTCCCTTTAAGGAACTCTGCTAGAATCTTCAGAAGAGGAAGTAGAAATTCTTAGCGATGCTAATTGTAAGAAAGCTAATACGTAGAAGATATACCCCCTTTGTATTTATTTCCGATCATCCAGCTGTTTCTTGGTTGAAAAATAATTAAAGGAATAGCTTCAAATGTAAACCAAGACTTTTATTTTTTTTTTAAATTGTTTTATTTTGACCCCAACTCAAAGACCTTTCTCTAGATGAATTGAGGGTTTACATTCGTCCGATTTAATTTGAATAACAAGTCGAGGCAGCTTCATTTTTCTATTTAAAAAGTTCACCATTTGGAAGTCAAGACTAATCTAAATGAACACCAGTCTAGACTTACAGTTGGAACAGTATAATTTCTTTCTCTTCTTCGTCGCAGTTAGTTTTCATTTCTCTTTGCTTTAGCGTTGGATCTCTGGCTGAATTATTGTTTGCTCCCTGAAATTGAGTTTTTCTTAGAACAACTCCTCCTGTGTAAAGCTACCTAATGAAGCAAAACTTTATACATTCCTCCTCAAAATGTATTTCACTATTTTTTAGTGTGTATATTTCAAACGTAAATTGGAACGCCGGTACTGGATGAATAGGCAACAATGTTTGTAAAAGCTATAATGGACAGACATCAGATTTCTTTATCATGTAAATTTCTTAGTTTATATTTAGCGTCCCCCACTTCCTTTGACTACGTAGCATTAAATCAATGTGAAGTATAATTCTGTTGGTTACCTGTTTTAGTCCAATATATTATTCAAAATAAAAGATCAATTTTAATTAAAACAACTCTTTATTGAATATACATTTTTATAAACGTTGAAGTATATACTTTTTATGCTCATGAAAATGACAGAATATGGTTTATTTTTGAATTTAGTATCACATTATAAGAGCACACAATTTCATTGATATTGCAATATTTCATTGGTGTTACACGATATTAATCTGACCACAGGTTGGTTGTTTTTTTTTTTTGTTTTTTTGACACAGAAGCTAACTTTGTCCCCATTATCGATTCAGATAATTTCATCACAGCTATTATCTATTATCAGTTAAGTTTGTCTAATCAGTTTCTTGGGATTGATGGATGTCGACAGAATAGTAATTAGCAATGTTTATGCTTAGTGTGGAATTATTTTGATGATTTAGTTTTGATCTGTTGCATACGTGTGTATTGGAGACGTGTCTATCTGAATAAAGTTTTATTTCTTTGTATTATTTTATTATGCGCTACATTTTTCAGCTTCAGGGGCTGAAAAATGTTGGTGGAATCCATTTTGATTGGAAGATAAGGGACATTGCAATTCTCATTGAATTCCACAAGTTGAGGAACCGTTTTTGTCACGGGATCTTCATTACAAAACTATTATTTGACTCACAAATTGTGTAAATAGTTGATTTTGAATATGTCTTTAGCCACACTTCCGAGGGGGCTTTACAACACTTGGTTTATCAAATGTCACCTCTTAAATCCAGATGATTTGGTTCCTCGGCCGTATTTATATTCAGATTCTCTGTGTGGGAAGGACTCCACTATTCAGCAGCTGGTTCAAGTGCGTTTTCCATATTCCATCCACTTGATCCCAAAGTGCCTGTAGATCTCCATCTTTTATTCTCATATGAGTGGTCCTTCATACGAAGCCATTTTTAGCAGATTTCCCTTAGGGGAAATCAGCTATTAAGGTGGTACCCATGACGCGTTTTTCGAAATTATTCTTCAAATGTATATCGACCCTACCTAGGAGATGACGAAAACGAGGTCCGTTCAAAACTGCATATATATTTGTCAGTTACCGCTCTCGTTACCAAACACGATATTCAGTAGCTTTATGTAAAACAAAAGATCAAGTTCGTTAACAGCTGAAATCGGGCCAGGGGAAGGTGGGGGATTAGAGGGAAGGAATTTCGAAAATTCGAAATATCTCTGCTACTATACGTCTGATCGAAAAATTGTATAGTGACAATATTATTGCAAATCAAATTTTCTATAAGTATTGTTCAATACATATTTTCCTTATAGTGAGTATTAATCGAGATATTTGGATTTTTTAATTTTCAGCTTTCCGTAAACACCCACTCCTACTAGTGCCATATTAATAATACGCTGATATATCATGAATCACTTCATTACAAGGTTAAATACTAAATAACTTTTACTTTGTGAGATATATGCAAATACCTTCTTTTGTTCTTTAATTACTAAAATTTGAGTGATTGAGATATAACTGATTCCGATTCATTATAAATTACTGTACAAGCTTTAATAAATTGTTTACAATAAAACTAATATGTTATATTCGGATATATTTCATTAATTGTATGTCTTTCCGGTCTATCTATCTATTCAGCGTCACAAGGTCGGCTGGTCTGTTTCTTTACAATTCAGCTGCTTTCCGTTGTAGAGATTATTAACTTCTATTGTAAATTGTCTGAAAGATTTCTCATTATTAGCAGATTTCCCTTAAGGGAAATCAGCTATTGAGGTCGTACTCATGACGCGATTTTCGAAAAATTTCTTCAAATGTCCATCGATCCTACCCAGGAGATGACGAAAATGAGATCCGTTCAAAACTATATATATATATATATATATATATATATATATATATATCTATATATATATATATATTTGTCTGTTAAAACTCTAGCGGGCGCCAGTTTTGTTTCAGCGTCACCAAACTCGGTATTTAATCGTTGGTTGTAAAATGGAAGATCAAGTTCGTTAACGGCTGAAATCGGACAAGTGGGAGGGGGGTTTAGATGGGGGGGATTTACAAAAATTCGAAATATCTCCGTTATTATGCATCGGATCGAAAAATTGTATAGAACCAATCTTATTGCAAATTAAATTTACTATAAATATTGCTCTATACATTTATCCTGTGTCTTGAATATTAACCGAGATAGGTGCATTTGTATTCTGTGTGTTGTCGCCAGGATTTGGATGTTCGGACTTTCCGCCGAGAGCTCTGGCGGCCGTTTCCTTAACTATTCGTTCCTCGTGAATAGGTTTAGAGGTTTCTTACTACTACAGCTGTTATTAGGGAGATTTCTCTATTGTAAAACTTCCTGTGGGAAATCTGCTAAGTTTACGCAGCCCCTGCGTGACGGACTTTTTTTTTTTATTTATCACTTTACATTCACATTAGTGTAACCTGTATGTATATTTATCTATTGTGAATCTTTGTGTGGGAAATCTGCTTAGTTTACGCAGAGCCTGCGTGACGGACTTTCGTCCTTTCTTGTATCACTTTAGAACTCACAAATCCTATCCTTCAGCCAGCCATTGATCTGCATGGCTTTTCTTTGAGTTCTATTGACCCATTGTATTAGTAAATTAATACAGATCTTTGAGTCAAGTGAACTTGATTGAATATGTTACACTGTTGTTTAAAAACTAACCTTCCTGAGGTTGCTCGTATGATGTTATAGATTTGAATTTATTTATACAAGTTATCTTCTAAACGAAGCAGTAGGACAGAATGTTTGAGTGGGTAGATTTTATGATTTGAAGTAGGTACAAATATCGTTCAGTACTCTCAGATGAAATATCAAGTTAGCAACTGGGATTACTCTTTCATAACCAACTAATCAGCTATTCAAAAAAAAAAAAAAAAAAACTCAGGGCAACACATATTGTACACACCAAAATATTAAAGCCCAAGCAAAACATATGATACTCAATTCATAGCAGAAATCTTCGTTTGCCACAACTGAAAAAAACTTCGAGAACTGAAACATATCTTCGTAAATGGCCTTACTCAAAAAGTCTAATTAGAAGAGAAGAAGTAGTTTTAACGAGGTTAAGAATTGACAATTCATGACTGACTCAGACTTAACTTACTGGAGAAGAGCAACCCTACTGCCAACACTGTAACTGTAGACTTACTATAAAACATATGCTATCTGACTGCTACCTAAGGACTCACATAGACCTACCATACGCTTTGACTGAAATACTACATAACCGTAGCCACCATATAGACCGCGTATTACACTACTTGAAACATAATATTTTCATAAAAATTATAATCTAGGGCAATACTGGAAATATTTGCGGTAATGAGCATACTTATGTAAATATAGTTAAGTGATATTAGGAATTTAACTGATTCCTCGCTGAAATCAGCCCAGTCGCGAAATGTGATTATTGTAATAATAATAACCAACAGAAGATAAAGAAGAAAATCCTATTCAACAATAGGACGTGAACGTTAATGAACATTTGTACATAAAATCTTGCTCTTGGTTTACCCTATATATGTAGCACAGAACAACCTGTAAATACTTTATATTCACCACTTTTCTCACTTGAATCTGTGGTACCTTCAGCCTGATAGTTGTGCAATATACAGGGTCTTTCAAAAAAAGTCCGTCACGCAGGGGCTGCGTAAACTAAGCAGATTTCCCACGTGAAGTTATACAATAGAGAAATCTCTTTACGAGAGCCGAACAGTTACGGCCGAACTAGCTTTTGGCCTGAAACGTTCGTTATCGGCCTACATTTAATAAAAATGCAAATATCTCGGTTAATATTGAAGATAGAGAATAAATGTATAGAACAATATTTATAGTAAATTTAATTTGCAATAAGATTGGTTCTATACACTTTTTTGATCCGACGTATGGTAACGGAGATATTTCGAATTTTCAAAAAACCTTCCCTTTAAACCCCCCCTCTCACTGGTCCGATTTCAGCTGTTAACGAACTTAATCTTTCTTTTTACATTAAACGACTAAATATCGAGTTTGGTAACGATTAAATAATAATTGCGACTGCTAGAGCTGTAACAGACAAATATATATATATATATATATATATATATATATATATATATATATATATATATAGAGAGAGAGAGAGAGAGAGAGAGAGAGAGAGAGATACAGTTTTGAACGGACCTCATTTTCGTCATCTCCTGGGTAGGATCGATGGACATTTGAAGAAAAATTTCAAAAATCGCGTCATGAGAACAACCTCAATAGCTGATTTCCCTTAAGGGAAATCTGCTAATAATGAACCGATTTCATTAACCTAAATCTTATTAACAGACAGTAATACAAGATTGCTGTAAAGACACATGTATTTAACCGATGTTGAAGTTTTGTTACCGCTCACAAATGTTCACAAACATCCATTGTCCCGTAACTGTGCGAACCAACGCCGGATGTTTTTGGCAGAGGGTCTGTACTGCTCGTTGCACTGTGATAACAAAATTGGTCTTAGCGAACTCAATAGCACAGAACGATTTTTGTTCAGGTGTAGCCATTGCTGTAGGAACTGCTGTGAGTAGGGATTACGACACAGCATTAGAGAAGTATCGATAGAGCACACTACCGGCAACCATTCGAAACTTATAACTACGCTCTTTGTAATGATATGTAACGTGTTCTGCTGCAATGCTGGTGTGAAGCGTCATAAAGCTTTGAAATCAGTTCATTCTATTTGAAAGACCCTGTATTTATTTAACCTTTTTTTTTTTTTTTTTTATAAAATGGACTTAGATTATTTCTCTCACGGAAATGCACAGTATTTATTTACACTTTATACTAAAACCAAGGTTGTAATAACTATTGTCCTTCTATCCATATCAAACTGATCATTTACAGCGAATAGGAAAAGGAATTGAATGACACTGGTAATGTGGTACCAACCAAAACAAGTATATAGGCAGGTTATATATTTTTATTATTAGTTAAAGTAGCAGTTAGAACAAATATTTTTGTTACTTTCAGATAGATCTTGAAGAGTAACGAAGTTGTATTATCCATTGTTTGGAGCAGAACAGTGAAAATCTTTACACGAGGAATGTCGAGAGACAGCCTCACTAAATAATGGCAAGAAGTTAAGGGAGTAAGAGACTTCTCAACTAACAGACGTGAACCTGTCTAGAATGTCAATGAACATTCGTACATAATACAGGAGGCAGTCAAGGATCCAGCCCTCCATCCAGACGTCATATTGAGAACTCCCTTAACTACCAACGGATGAGGAGGGGAGACTTAAACAGCCAGTTAGAACCAACTTCAACTCAATGGATCAGGTCAACTATAACTGCAGACAAGCTAAGTTTCAAGTCTCGAAATAAGCTTTTATATTTGCTCCCTTTATTAAAACCAATTAGAATACTAATGAATTAACAATTTCTTGCTTCTATTTTACGCAGTTCGCTTTATTTTGGTTTGTCCCCCTAAGGCTTATTAACCCTAAGCCAGGTCCACTTATTTGACTTGTTCATGCTTTATCCTCAGATTATGCCTGTATTAAAATAAAATATAGATTATTATGGGTATTGCAATAAAATACACGTATTATATAAGTATCATATTTATAAATTGAAGTTCGAATATCAGATTTAACAATTTACTACCTAAGATACCCGGTGTTGCTCGGGAAATCAATAATGGCTGAATAATGATGATATTTTTTATAGCCAGACATCAATGTGTAATCAAGTCAAACACGGAGTTCCGTAAAGTTGAATGTGCTCTATAAAATTGTTGGCTCCTGTATAATAACAAAAGTCACTCTAAATTGCAAAATACATATTTTTGTTATGTAAATGTTGTGCCAAAAATCCAACAGAAAACGAAATATCACGATTATTCATTTCAGGCCTCCCTTACAACCCCCGCTCCTTTATGACTCTGAGAGTAATAGCTTAGCGTAACCCAGTCACAGGGAATCCTTGGATGCAGTAACATCTTTGTGAAGAGGGCACTGATGATGGAGCGTATGCTCTGAAAGCGCACTGGCGCGTAGAATAAACTACTCTGAAGGAAAGAGGCCTTTCTTTTCTTTTCTTACCTGAACTTAGCGTAAAGTCAATGTGAGTTAATAGTAATCCTCGAACAAAATTTCATGCAATTCGGCATCGTAATATAACAGTTTGACTGCCCACAAAAATAAGTGAATTTGGTTGGAGGCCCATTACATTTTTCGTGTTATTTGACTTGAAAAATGCATAAATATTTTTAAAAAACCAATGATATTTGTTGCAAATCTAATGTGGGGGGTAAAAAAGGGAGGAAATAAAAATTACTCCTTTGGGCGTGACGGGCACCTAGGAAGGAATTTTCATCTTAGGTACCCATCATGCCCGAGAGCGTTAGCAAAATTTGAAATTTGGCGCGACGCCCGTGCGATACAACGCTCTCAGGCAGATGCGAGTCACACTAACTCGTGGAACGCGGTATGAACCGTTCCCGCCCTTTGGCGTGACGGGCATTCCCTCTACGCCGCGCTTCACGCTCCGAGGCGGGATGGGCAGTCAAACTGTTAAGAGTAAAAATGTAACAGACAAACAGAAACCAAAACCAAAAAAAAAATGTAGATATCGTTTCAATTCCATGTGAAACGAAAACGATTTGTGAAATTTAAACCAAAAAGATCAACGTACAGACCGACGTTATAATTTTATAAATAGGTATAGATAACATATTAAAGTCCACTAAGAAAATATATGCTTCAAATACTGATATCATTTCTAGAATCGCTTCGGTGGTACATACACTAAACCCTTTGGCTCGCATGTCTCATACAAAAATGTATAGCCTGAGATACACTGTGTGTATGTAAATTAAGATTCGATTTTAGTCTTCTAGGTCAGACAACAAACTCACAAAAATGTTGTATTGACACGATCTTGAAAAATTGAGAGGGCTGTAAAGTATTTTTTTTTTTTTTATTTGGTCTATTCAGGGCAAACATCTTTTAACCTAGTTGTAGAAAATAATAATTTAAGGTAGATATAGTTATAAAAGTTACATATTCACTTTCCAATCATTTTTATGAAAACATTAAGTCGTGATTTCATGAAGTCATAATCGGTTGTAATAAAAGGGTGATTTTTAGCACATCATTGGTCGATAGTAATTACGTTTTAAGAGTTACTGATACGCCTTTAGAAGCTGTTTACACTGAAGCACCGTACTTCATCGTGCACTAGAAATTAATTTTTCAGAAAATTGAAGATTATTGGTTGGTTTAATAAAATAATTTTAAAATATTATTTTGATTGCTTTATTTTTTTTGTGAATAATAATGTAGATTTCTCAACCAAAAATATTCATTGCCTTATCAGAAATTCCATAGGCCACCTTTGAAATTACGATTTATAGTTAATAAAATCATAAATAGTCCGACAAATTCTTCTACAATTAATATACAAAAAAATATTCCATCTTGATTTCAATATATCACGTCCCTTCAGTGACTATATATTCAGAATGTAAAAAAAAAAAAAAGTCAATCATCCGACAGTGTGTAATATATTTCGTAGCAAAAATAAAAACAGTTTAAAAGCGGAATTTAAGAGTTGGTGATAGGTGGTAAGTTAAATGAAATGGATGTTCGTACACCGCGGCCTGATGAAAAACAATGGGTTGAATCTCAGTTAATTTACTAAGCACCACCTTACTACAAATAACAATTAAAGGTATATATTTCAACAATTGAGGGTGCCTTGTGACATGATTATATGAAATTACCACCTGTTCTATCAAGTGGATAGTAAAATGCCAGTGGGGCTCAGGTTAGCCATGCGAGTTAAAGCGTTAACCTTTATCTCACATGGTAAAACTAGAGAGGCGAGTTCGATTCTCGCCTTGGTAAAGGAAATTATTTTGTGACGAAATTCATTAAACAACATCCTAAATCCCACCCTGGCTAGAAAAGGGTGGTAACCTGTAGATAACCCCCCTAATTAGCCTTAGTTGCAAAAAAGTGGATGTTAATAAATAATAATAAAATGCCAGTGCAAATTGATATACTTCTCAATGTTGTAACAGTTGGAACTCTTAAAGACCTATGCAATTAACACGGTTTTATGTTTCCATTTCAGTTGTTTCCAGCTGTTTTCTTGATCTTTTGGAACAGTGTTAATTGCCACTAACGAAATTTTAGTGGCATAAAAATTTATTGAAGTGGTGAATAAAAAATTCAATACCTTGTAGGATACTGTATTAGTGATTATTTTGCATAAGTGTGTGTGTGTGTGTGTGTGTGTGTGTGCATGAGACACAGGTTTCGAAGAAATGATCTTGAAAAAAGTATATTAGAATCATCAATCAAAAATGTAAATCGCACTTTTGAATATATAATTGGTCATTAGTAGAGGTACTAATAAACTTTTCAATTCATTTTAAACGTTAGGACAAAAGAAAAATAATTTTAATGTACCTATAGTGAAGATAAAATCGATTTTTGATTGGAAATATACGTGAGCCATGGTTTACTTAAATCAAGACACTTTCAAAGGGCAACAGGGAAAATATGCATGATTATCCGTAAATAAATATATAAATTGGAAAATATACATTTAATTGAGTTTGTCATAACACTTTATTTTATCAGAAATACGTGCAAAATTATTTGGGGATAAGGTTTTTCAACGGACATCATTTCGTCATTTTCTAGTTAGGATCCGATGGACGTTTGAGGAAATGTTTGAGGAAATCCATGACGTAGGGGCTGCGTAAACTAAGCAGATTTCCAAAGTGAAGTTTTACAACAGAGAAATTTCACGAGAGCCTAACATTGACAGAAACGGCCGAACTACCTTTTGGGGGAAACTCATGACTAGAATTGAAGTTAGCCGATCTCATCTCGTCCGTTATCCGCACCCACTTAATAAAAATGCAAATGACTCTTTTAATATTGAAGAGAGCAAAAACATGTATATAACAATATTTATAGTAAATTTAATGTTCCATAAGATTGATTCTATACAATTTTGCCATCCGACATATAGTAAAGGAGATATTTCGAATTTTCGTAAATCGTCCCCTCTAATACTCCCACTTAAAACGTTTAAGAGACTGGTAACGGTCAAGCAAAAATTGCGACCGCGAGAGCGGTAACAGACATATATATAATTTTGAACGGACCTCATTTTTGTCCTGGGTAGGATCGATGGACATTTGAAGAAAATATTTGAAAATCGCGTCATTTGTACGACCTCAATAGCTGATTTTCCCTATAGGAAATCTGCTAAAACACAACATGAGGTAGAATATAACCTGAGGAAACTGTTACAATGAGATATATTAAATTACAATTAATACTGATATATATAATCCACCGATTACATTTCTCCACATGATGCCGCAAAATAAAATCCTCTTTCTATAAAAACACTAGTGGCTCAGGATTAGCCATGCGAGTTACGGCGTTGGCCTTAATCTCACATGGTAAAGTTATTGTCTTGAGTTCGATTCTTACATGGGCAATAGGAGTTTATTTAGTGATGAACCCACTGAATTAAATCCTTAGCCCCTGGCTAGAAAAGGGTGGTAACCTGATGATAACCCGTCCAATGGGACTATAGCTAACGGGCAGTAGTAGCAAAATGTGTAAGTTAATAAATAATAATAACTACAAAAACATTAAACACATGAAGAAACATTCACCCACAAGGTAAGTTAAAAAAGTCCGTCACGCAGGGGCTGCGTAAACTAAGCAGATTTCCCACGTGAAGTTTTACAATAGAGAAATTTCAGAAAAGAGAGTCAGTTACGGACAGTTACGGGAACGGCCCGAACTAGCTCTTTACGGAAACTCACGACTAGACCCGAAGTTAGCCGATCTCATCTCAGAAGCTGAAAACAGAAAAATGCAAATATCGCGGTTAATATTAAAGATACAGAATACATGTATATAACATTATTTATAGTAAATTTAATTTGCAATAAGATTGATTCTATACAATTTTTCGATCCGACGTATAGTAACGGAAATATTTCGAATTTTAGAATATCCTCCCCTCTAAACTCCCCCTCCCACTAGTGCGATTTCAGCCATTAACGGACTTGATCTTTCTTTTTACATAAAACGACTAAATATGGAGTTTGGTAACGGTCAAACAAAAATTGCGACCGCTAGAGCGGTAACAGACAAATATATATATATATATATATATATATATATATATATATATATATATATATAAACCTGTAGATAACCCGTCCTTATTAGCCATAGTAGCATAAAGTGGACGTTAATAAATAAAAAATAGAATTAGTATAGTATATTTCAATAAAACCACAACTTCGAAACAATTCATCAATAGTTATAATTACATTTATACATTATTTCCCCACATTAATTAGCTCTGAAAACTTGTCAGCTGAAAGTAAAAATTTCACCGCTCGAGAACTAAACTGTAATGAAGAACAATCCCATTTCTTTTATTAGAACTCCATACAAAATTTTAATCTTGATGGAATTTTAAATATGGTGCAAAATTTCATCGTCTAGAAATAAAAAATCGCAGTATTGAATAAAATGAAAAACTTTCCCTTGATGGCTTTTGTTGGGTTAAGCTTTGGTAGAAGATTATTTGGAGAAAGACTAATGATTACAGATAATGATAGACTATACATTTGAAACGTATAATTACCATTATATTAGGACCATTTTAATAATATGAGATGTGAAATAGTAAGTGACTTTTTATACTGAATAGACCATTTGAAGCTCCAGGGTATAGCCCCATAGACGTTGCTTAACGGAGGAAAGAGGGAGTCTACTTCAACTGAGATAGAATTTTCTATCAGCCCAACAGTGGCGTTGTCTCGTTCGTTTTTTCACCACCTTTTAAATATTTTACAGCCTACCTCAGAAATAAGCGATCCCTTATCTTTTAAAGGACTTCCTTGATCTTTATACAAAATTCAATAATAATAAAATGCTCTATTATGGTTTACAAAATTTTGTCATATATTTGACATGCAATCATTAATAATGTCATAATAAATGATGTTAACAACTATAAATCATTATTCAGAAAAATATCACGGGTGAACGAAAAAAAAATTATATTGCTTTATTCAGATTTAAAACTTTTTTTTTTTCTTTTCGTTCGTCTCAATTTTCTTTAGCAATCGTTTTGCTTTCATTCAGAAAGTAACTACTTTTGGAGATCCATGCATCACTTGATTCTGCTGTAACATAACGGTAATAAATTTATCATATATACCATTTCTGTCGTAATTTCCAAAATTCCTCATCTCAGGGATTCTCATGACAGCTATAGTTCATTATTCACGAAGTTTCGAAAAAAACGGAACTGTAGTTTCAAATATCGTTGGGTATTAAGACATATCTAATTGCAAGTAAATTACTACTAGGTATCTGTTTGTTGGCCTACTAAAAACAGGTTAATAAATTACCAAAATACAAGCAGTATTACCTTCCTCATTGTCTGTATTCTGACTGAAATAATGGATCCAGAAGGTGGAATTAATGTTTTGATGGCCATAGTCATACTGGCTAATGCCTATTATTGGCCAGCTATTCAACGCTCCGGGCTATGTCTAACAATTCCGATCCATAGACCAATTCACTTCAATCTTCTTAACGCCTTTATTGTTAGTTAGTTCTACTCAGAAGTCAACGGAAAGACACTGCACGCTTTGTGGCCCTCTTGAACCAATCATTTTGTACCAATGGAAATAAGAATTTCCTACGAATGGAATCAACCACAGGTAGCACCTGTAGATACAACGCTCCTATTCATTAATTCGAATCTGTCTGTTTGTGTATGTAAAGTTCTTTTTTTGCAACAGTGTACCTTTCACTTGACAATTCCTAAAAAGTCTGTCACGTTAACTGCGCAGATTTGCAACTTGCCAGTGAATGACACTTTTGGTCTCCTTTCACTATTTATTTTATACTTCTAAGTAAAAAACCGAGAAATAGTAGTGGAGATTTAAAAATGGCAGAAATCAAGGAAGTACAAATAGCCCGATTAATATTTGAGTGACGGAAATCTATCTATCTATCTATCTATCTATATATATATATATATATATATATATATATATATATATATATATATATATATAAAATTGTAACCTCTGTCTGTACATTGATTTTTTTCGCGAAATTTCACGATAACTTTTCGTTTCACATGTCATAGACACCATAACTGCATTTTGTTTCTTTCGTGTATGTTTGTTTGTTTGTTACCTTTTCACTCATAAACGGCTGAACCGAATTTTATGAAACTTGGTATGTATATTACTACTAACTTAACTTAGACTTTAGGCTATATTAAAATTCTCTGAGATGAATACGAGTGGGGGTTATAAGGGAGGCCTAAAGTTAAAAATAGCGTTATTTCGTTACCTATTGCTTTTTCGGCAAGTATAAACATAACAAAAGTTGTTTAGTTTGTTATTTAGAGTAACTTTTGTCATATATACTTTTGTCTTATTCCGAAGTACAAATGCGTTATACGCCGAACATTCTAGCGGGAGTCAACGATTTTATTTCACACGAAAGACTCAACGGAACTAAATACAACTCGGTGTGTGTATTAACACTAGCACCTTCATTATAATAAGCTATACCAACTTTTCTAGGGACGGGCAGGAGTGGGGGTTGTAAGGGAGGCCTGAAATGAAAATTAGTGATATTTCGTTTCCTATTGGGGTTTCGGCAAATATGGACATTACAACAGTTATTTATTTTGTTATTTAGAGAAAGATTTGCTATATACACTATCGTCGAATACTGAACTATAAAGGCGTTGTACTCTAAAAATTATAGCGGGAGTCAACAATTTTATTTGGCACGAAAGACTCAACGGAACTAAATAAAACTCGGTATGTGTATTAGCACTAACACCTTCATTATAATAAGCCATACCAACGTTTCTAGGGACGGGCAGGAGTGGGGGTTGTAAGGGAGGCCTGAAATTAAAAATCGTTATATTTCGTTTCCTATTAGGGTTTCGGCAAATATGCACATAACAAAAGTGGTTTATTTTGTTATGTAGAGAAAGTTTTGTTATATACACTATCGACGAATACTGAACTATAAAGGCGTTATGCACTAAAAATTATAGCCGGAGTCAACAATTTTTTTGGCACAAAAGACTCACCGAACTAAATAAAACACTCGGTATGTGTATTAGCGCTAACGCCTTCCTTATAATAAGCCATACTAACATTTCTAGGGACGGGCAGGAGTAGGGGTTATAAGGGAGGCCTGAAATTAATAATAGTGATATTTCGTTTCTTATTGTGGTCTCGGCAAATATGCACATAACAAAAGTTGTTTATTTTGTTATTTAGAGAAATTTGTTGACAATTCTTTTCAATATGAACTACCAGGTACCTCACCTGGAAAAATTAATTCAAAATGTTTGTTAATATTTTGTCCTTAATAATTCAAATCTATGCATAATGCACAGGAGACGGGAAATAAGACAATATGGAGGACAGTGAAGACTTACATAAAAAATTAATTTTATTATTAACAAATGCCAACAACGGGTATTAACCCTAAACACTGGGACGGGTAAATGTCAAAATATTGTGCAAAGTAAAGCCTTGCCAAAAAAATACCATCACCATTCAGCCTCAAATCAATTCCCAGGCGAAGCCGGGTATCTGAGCTAGTATATATATATATAACAATAATTGTAAAGCATCGACAGTTTGATAAGATTGGTTCTATAACATTTCTATTAACATATCGTTTAGACTCATAATAACGGAAATAGGAATTTTTGAATTTCTTCTCTAAACCCCCCCCCCATCATTTCTCATCCGGAATCAGATATTAACCAAAATTACCTTTAGGCCTGAAATAAATAGTTAAATATCGATTATGATACAGATCAAATAAACATTCAAGTTATGAACGTGAAATCTTAAATGATAGGGAGCCATCACACAACGTTTCCCACAGAGTGAAACTTTAATGAAAAAAAAATTGGCATTAAGCTTAGAATAAAGTGGTTCATGATATCACAGTTTATTGTTAATATGATATGATAGGAGCGTAGGGGGGGGGGGTTGCTGGACTAAAACAGCAAATATCTCTGTTAATAATCAAGATAGTGAACACAATATCTATATACTTCATTAAATTTGCAATAAGATTGGTTCTATACACTTTTAGCAGATTTCCCTTATGGGAAATCCGCTATTAAGGTCGTACTCATGACGCGAGTTTTGAAACATTTTCCTCAAATGTCCATCGATCCTACCCAGGAGATGACGAAAATGAGGTCCGTTCAAAATTTTATATATATATATATATATATATATATATATATATATATATATATATATATATATTTGTCTGTTAACGCTCTATCGGTCGATATTTTTGTTTGATCGTGAACAAACTTCATATTTAAGCGTTTTCCGTACAAATAAAGATCAAATTCTTTAATGGCTGAAATCGGACCTGAGGGAGGGGGGGTTTAGAGGGGAGATTTTTGAAAATTCAAAATATCTCCGTTATTATGCGTCGGATCGCAAAATTGTCTAGAACAACTCTTATTGTAAATTAAATGTACTATAAATATTGTTCTATACATTTATTCTGTATCTTGAATATTAACCGAGATATTTGCATTTGTATTGTGTGTGTGGTCGACGGAACCCCGCCATGTTCCGGACTCTCCGCCGAGAGCTCTGGTGGCCGTTTCCAGAACTATTCGTCCCTCGTGAATAGGTTTAGAGATCCCTTCTTACTACAGCTGTTATTAGGCGGATTTCTCTATTGTAAAGCTTCATTTGGGAAATCTGCTTAGTTTACGCAGCCCCTGCGTGACGGAATTTTTTCTGTTCAACGTATAATAACGGAGATATTTGAAACTTTCGGAATTCCAACACTCTAACCCTCCTTCTAGTCCAATTTCAGCCGTTAATGAACTTTATGTACGATTTTACGCTTATGTATCGAGTTCGGTACCGATCAAACAAAAATTGTGACCGCTAGGGCATTAGCAGATACACACATATATATATATATATATATATATATATATATATATATATATATATCATTTTTTTTTTGTTTGAACATACCTCATTTTTATCATCTTCTGGGTAGGATTGATGGAAACTTTAGGAGTTTTTTTCGAAAATTGCGTCATGAGTACAACTTCAAACTCTTCTAGGGAAGTCTGCTGAAATTTGCGTTTATCTGTGATTAAAATTTGTCATACATGTCCTGGGCAACAATCAATGAATGATTCCTATTACGTAAACAACAATTTTCATTAATCTAGCCCGAATAATACATACCGCTGTGTAATATTATAATAGTAGGTTCCGTTTTTTTTTTTTGTTTTTTTTTTTCTGTTTCAAATATTTTATTGAATAAATAAATAAAAGAGGTAGTGGTATTACTCCGGTGAATTCAATATACATGAAGCTCTGAATAAATTACATTTCACGAATCATGTTTTCAAAGCCACCAGTCAATATTGGATGCTATTTCCCTCCATTTTTTAGGCAAGGCTTCTACAATACTTTTCTTTACAATGCTCCTAAACAGCTGTGGAATTTCAGGCAAACAATTGATTCGATGTATATACCCGTACACACACAAAAAACACAGTATTTCTTGTCACATGTATCTTATGTATTCAATGAAAATATTTGAAGAAATAGAAATTGGGGAACAAATTCCAGTGTAATTGTGTAGAAAGGATGTAGAATATCAATAAATATCATAAAACCTAGCATATGAAATGTAAATAAACCTAGCAAACCAATTAAACTCCATTGCCAGAATAAACTTTGTTTACTTTCCCTTATTTTTTTTTTAAAATATTGAATAAAAATTAATTATTAATTAAAATCACCACAAAACGACTGAACTTGTCCAATTCTTAAACTCAGATGAAACCAAACATTACTTAGTGTTATACTAATAATAAATAATTTTTGACTAAACTGCCTTACTTTTCATTTATGTTATTTTGAAAAGTAAGTACATTGTTCATTTTTGTAGGACCCTATTTTTAATGTTTTGTTATTCTAAATGCTCTATCCAGAGAGCTATTATAACACAAAAAAAATGATATTATATTAGAAGCGCTAACATTTTTAAGAAACTTAAATAACTTTGGTACGGTATTATATTCTTTCTTAAATATGGAAATTTTTAGGGCAATGCACTATTACATGTTCTAGTTAATAGAGAATATCTAAGATCTGAAAAATTGTAAAATTTAAAAATATTTGCCCAGAATTCGTGCGTGAATTGAAATTTTATTATCAGAAATAAACAAATGAAAATAAACTATTTATTTATGTTAAAATCATAATTCTAACAAATTTTATTATAATTTATTAACGTCCACTTTTTGCTACTGTGGCTAATTTGGGCGGGTTAACTACAAGTTACCACTCTTTTCTAGAAGGGTGGGACTAAGGATTTTATTTAATGCGTTCGTGACTAAATAAATTATTACTTTCCAAGGCGGGAATCGAACTCTCCACTCTAGGTTTATCAATCCTTTAGTTATGTCATTTAAAAGTCATATAGGATATCTCTGTCTCAAAGATTTATATGGAACTCGCCACTCCGGGTTTACCATGTGGGATTAAGGCAAACGCAGAAATTAAATTTTAAATTATAATAAATTGAATAGCAGTATTCTCTTGGAACCAGGTTATAAAGGGGCTTTATTTAAACGACATATTGTTTATATTTTCCTTTTTTTCTTTAATTATGTTCATCTATATTCTTTCAATAGTTTAAGTTACAAAATGATCGTCGTTAATGGCTTGGTGGTCTTTGTTTAGCCTTTCTCTTAAGTTGTGTGATACGGCAACATTTTTCGTTATTTTGGGTTCGCATGTATTATCCTGCTCTCCATGTTTTAAAATAAGGTCCTTAACAGTTGTATTCCCAGTAGAATATTTTTGAGAAGTCTGTATGTGTGTATGAGAAGTGTGTATGAAGTGTGTGTGTTTCGGTTCCCTTGAGGTACATTTTTATTTCAACTTTATGCTTAGAGGGATACTGCTAACCGATACGAGAGGGCAGAATTTATGAAGTGGCGTTGACTTGGCATAGATCCCAGGCCTGTCAGATATGGGGCGAACGGTAGCTCACGTATCGAGTATATTTCACGTCACTGTGAGCCAGTAGGCAGTCTAAAACTTAGCCCTCCTCTCCTTCCCATGTAGATCTGGAACATGTGTTCTTAATGGTCTCTCCCCACCCCCAACACGCTCTCTCTCTCTCGACCCTTCTATAGAGCTCCAATCCCAAGACTAATTTTAGCCCCCCATATTGCAAATTCTGTATGGGAAATGCATTACGTGTTCTTCAGACCTAAATTGTCTTCCTGAATGTTCTTGTTTCGTTGGACACAGCTCTGTTTGTTCAAAATTAACATATATAATGTTAATATATATGCACGACTTCGTACGTCAAGTTTGAATGAATTTAAACCTATTAAAGCAAACTAAATTTACAGTATTTTTTCTTAAATATATTTGGAACAAATTTTCATTAGTTCTTCTTTTGCAGTTTTATTTCCATAAAATTGGGACAAATATAATTACAAAAAATCTCATGTCGACACCAAAAGACTCCCTTCTTCTCCTATTAAATTAAATAAACAAACTCTTTTGTCACACTACCCTTAACACTCCAATACACGCGCCACCTAGTGAGACACAAATACACGCGTGTCATCTGTCAGATGACTGTTCACTTGTTTGTCAAAAGTGAATAATATAATTGTTTTTTTTAGCAATTTTGCAGGAATAATGGTGCATAGATAAAAGAAAAAGTTCATAAATTTGTATTTGAAAAAAATTATGTATATAAATCTTCAAAAATGTTAAATTTTTGTAACACAGTTGCCATGGTAGCTTACTTTCAATTTATTCCTTATTACTGGATTGCAATTGGTAAATCAACTAGTAAACCTAGGAACACAACTCTTATCAGTGTTGTAAGATAGTTTCAGAGAACATAATAATAAAGTAAAATGTATGACCACATAGACAATTGAGCCTCATTTCTAGAACTTGGAATCTACTCAAACAAATGGAAATGTCAATAAAAAAAATACTTAAAAAACCAAGAACCTTTGCTTGTAAAAAATTAAACTCAAATTTCACTCTGAATCACTTTCATTACCCACACCCACGTTACATCCATCAGCACAAGAAAAGGTTGCAGACATAAATATTGGCCACATTCCTTGCAAGAATATTTGGTGTATTGTTTTGTTTTATTTTCCAAGCAAAATCCGCAGCGCTGGCGTCCACCAGCATCAGTAGCTGATGAGTTGCTTGAAACTGGAAATTGAGTTGCTTGAAGCTTGAAATTGAGTTGCTTGAAAACGGGCATTATGAAAAACTTACATTTTTACACGCGTGTCATCTGTGAGATTCTCTCGGCCAAAATACGCGCAAACTGCACTGGACGCACCGGCAACAGAACTGTCGAGCTAGGCGAGCTTGAGGAATACAAGGGCGGGAATCAGGCTCCCCTCCCTCCATCAAACTTATGACGAAAAAACAGAACTGGTCATCTGTGAGATGACGCGCGTGTATTGGAGTGTTAGAAAATATTATTATTAATTAACGTCCACGTTTTACAACTATGGCTAATTGGAACGAATCTCTACAGATTACTACTCTTTGCTAGTCAGGGTAGGGCTAAGGATTTTATTTAATGTGTTTGTCACTAAATAGATTTCTATTGCCCGTCACATAATATAACCCCTTTCCAAAGCTTTGTATCAGAAATTGTCAAACAATATGTTAATGGCAAACAGAAAAAGCCCTATAGAAATATTTTATACCTGTAATGAGTACGAAGAAATTTGCAATATTTGTTTTTCTTCATCCCCTAAACTCTTCCTTTTCCTCAGTCGATAAAAAAGGAAATGGAAGTCTAGTTTATAGCAGTCTTATATATAGAACTTAAACGTTGCGAGTTTGATTCCCGTCTGGGCAAATATGAAATTATTTAGTGGTTCCCGTCTGGGCAAATATGAACTCATTAGATGTAATCCTTAGTCTCACTCTGGCTTGAAAAGAGTAAGCTACCCATCCCACTTAGTGATAGTAGCAAAAAGTGGCCGATAATAAATAATAATATTATTTAGACAATATAAATGCTTTTCGTTTATGAGTTCTGTCAGAAACGTACATACGTGGAGAGGTCGATTTTTCGTCGATGTAAGTAAAAATATTACATTTCTGTAGACAATAATCACACTTAAGACGGTATACAGTAAGATAACAAAAATAAATCTTCTATAAAGGAATTATTTTTTCGACTGAAGCATGAATGTCATCAATTTTATAATATTTTTTGTATTTGCAGTAACTAATTTATTATACACTAGTATGAAACATGATAATAATGTAATTTTATTCTATAAATGTTATCTTTCTTTTTTTCTTAATTTAATTGTTTTTTTTAAATGTGTCTACTATTTAGATAGTTCATGTTCTATTATATTTGAGTCTACTTGTTTGATACTGTGGATTATACGATCAGGTTACGATTTTTTTTTCTAAGCAACGTGGGACTCATATATTCCGATTGCTCACACGGGAATAGAGCTTATGACACGAGGATTGACTAGATTAAGTTCAGTAAAATAAATTACACTTAGCTTAAATGGCTAATATGAGTCAGTTTTAATAATGAAAAAGGTTTCCATTAGTATAATCTGCTGTAACCAATTTTTCAGGAAGTCTTCAAACCGGTAAATCATCACTTGGTAGACCCTGGAGGAATGGAATGAGCGAAATTTCAACACTTTTACCGAGGTAGGCGAGCGTTAAATAAATGTCAGAGGGAACTCTATTTAAAACAATTAATTGAAGCCGTGAGGATTAAGTAAAAGTTGAAGGCCATGAGGGCTTAAGTGAGGTTCCGGGATGAGGGCATACGGAGGAAAGCTAATCCTAAGGTAATTAACTGGGGCTAACAGGTGAAAGGCCTCTTTATGGCCTGCTTGCTCTGGGTTAGGTAATGATTAAGGTAAAAGGTGGCCCAGATAGAAGAACAAGATGAAAGGGAGACAGGAAGAGAGAGAGATAGCGAGTAAGGTGGCATGAGAGGGAAAGAGAGGGAAGAGGTGGCGCTTTGAACAATGAGCCATAGAGCGACCCCTGGATAATTCCCTCCTTCCTTCGGCCCCTGGCTTTGTTAGCCAGTTATTAGTTGTTATTATCTACCCGGGGTGAGTGTCTAATGGCGAAAGGGACTGCCTCCTCTCCACGAATTTCTTAAATTACTCTCATTACAAATAACATTCAACGCTTTCCTGTGAAATATCACAAACCCTCTAGTTCCATATGGGTTAACTAAAACGGCTTAGATATAAAAAACGTTGGATGACTTTTATTATTATTTATTCGTTTCGTTCATCCCATTCCCTAATCAGTTTCATTGGCTCCGGGATTTATCTTCAGGAATACAATAGATAAACCTAGGATTTCTATATCTATATAGGATAAGACTGAGAGAAGGCTACCATGCGTTATCAAATGGACCGAGAACCAATAATGGCATATTTACCTAATATTACTTTAATTGTTGATTCTATTCTTCAAACTACATCCTTGGAAATAAGACAAAATTATATTTTCACGGGTGCTTACATTCCTGGGCGGTATCACTCCTTAGAGTGGAGAATGAGGCGCACTATGTTTTTTTTTTTTTTATGTATTTTGACGAAAATCCATAATGTTTCAATCCTACTTTTTGAACGGATGAGTAAACAAACCATGAAAGAGACTGTTGTTGTTATACACCTGTAATGTCATTATCATAACTGCGATAGTAAAATTCTTTCTTAGTTGCATGCGTTCCCCTATCATTCCACTACTTTCCTAGAGAACGAATTATGTAAATTTTGATACGCACTAATAAAGAAAAATGTATTATAATAGAAACCAGGGGTTTCTTTAATAAAAATCATCTTGTGACTTTTTGTAATAACTCCGTAATATTAAAATAAAAATATAATTATTAAAAATCTTATTTACCTCCACACAACCTCCTCGTCGTCCTATTAAATAAAATAAAAAAAGTGTTTTCCACTCTTTTAAATGTTAAAGTGATATAAGATATATCCACATCAGTGCATTCGATCGAAAATGCAATGCACTATAATTTATAGATTTTCATGTCTATAAATTACTAGGAGAAATTTGCATTTTTTAAAATAAAAAAATTTCGCACATCCCCAAATATCCTACTACCATCATCCCCATTAGATTTTTATCAAAAGAGAGGCGCATAAAAATAATTTATGAAAATCCCTACTATGAAATTTCAACTTTGTTAGGTTGGCGATTTTTAAGTTATGCTATTCACGTACAGAAGACAAAAATAGTTAAAATGGGTTCAGGGAAGATCAAATCCTATAATTCCGACAAAAATCTAAAAACCGGAAATTTTCGTGGTTACTATAAGGAAGTAAAAAAAAACAACTAAAAAATGAGATTTTAAAAACTTATCAATTTTTTTTTACATACCTTGAATAATCTAGATTAATCTGTTTAGGCAAGTTGCCTGCTAGCTGAGGTTTAAATTTGACGTTCCAGAAAGCAGACAGTATGCCAAGTATTTGCGATGAAAATAAAAAAAAAATAAAAACTTTATAAAACATAGATATTGCTGTTGGAGTTTGTTTATTGCTCAAATGTCCCAAAATTGTAAAATTACTATAAGCGTATTTCCTTTCTAAACTGAAAGTTGACTCTTAGGTTTAATTCATATGAAAAATAATCCTCAAAAGACCTAAGAATGATTGCTACCGACGTTTATAAGTAATAAATTCACGAAGTCTAAAGACCTTTTGAACAATGGAAGGCGGCGATAAGTTAAACTACTTCCCTTTATTACATTAATTATGTATGATACGAAAAGGAGGAATGAATAGCGCAATCAAAAGTTCCAGAATGCTCTTGAGCTAGTTAAGCTATCTGTAAGTGCTATTTGTCCAAGTATTAACTTCTTAATGATGGTTAGAGAGGACAAATAGTTTGGAGTCAAGAGAAAGGGGTGGGGGTAAAGTAAAGAGGGAACGGAGGGGGTCAGGATTCAGCCCGAACTTTGAAGTTAGTGGAGCGCTCCGAGATAACCAAGGGCCAACTGATTGTTGTTTCATGTTCAGCTGGACCATAGACACGCGGCAGATTCTAACTGTATTATCACCAGCTCTTCTTATCACTTAGAGGAGCAGTGAACCAACAGCTCAGTGACCCTTTATTATTCTACGACATCGGTTAAATTTCAGTTAACAGAGACATAGAAGTCACTGTTTTGAGCGAGCATACTTCATTTTTAATGGTTTTCCAGTGCCCAAGCATATTTTACCCATTGCCAAATTTTATTTGGGAATCTCCCCATTTACTCCAAATAAAAGTGTGGTTCGGTGGAAGGTAGATATAAAGAAGAAAACACGCCTTCCAACGATGCCATAAATTTGGAATTTTCCGAAAAACATCCTGTTCATTTCTACTGAATCGTACTATCACAGTCAACACAAAATATCTCGACTTATTTTTCATATTGCCAAAATACTCGATATTCCTCTGCCCCTGAGGAAATACAACAGAAACTAAACCACATCGAGTATCATGCCTACAGCACGGGTAGAATGATCGCCTTGTAGATAGGTAAGAGGTTGAAGAGCCGAGCGGCATGCCGAGAAATCTGCATGCTGGTAACACAATACCACCGTGATTAGATAATGAGAAACCTTTCAGTTAATTAAAATAAATTCCCAACTGAAACGGCTTCTGAATTGTAAGAATAATTTACATTTTAATAACTGATATTTTAGTAGTCCAAGAACTAAAGAAGAGGGGGGCGGATGAACGGAACGTATTATTTCCATAAATCTCACAAAGTAACGAAGGTAAGGTAAGGTTAAAAACGACAGGTTAGAAGAAGGTTCCGCCTGAGCCGAGAAATGACGAAGATGGCCGACGTAATCCGAACTATACCCGACCACAGACTTCATAAGAATGCAAATATCTCGGTAAATATTCAAGATAGAGAATAAATGTATATACCAATATTTATAGTAAATTTAATTTGCAATAAGATTGGTTCTGTACAATTTTTCGATCCGATGCATAATAAAGGAGATATTTTGAATTTTCGAAAATCCCCCCTCTAAACCCCCCCTCCCTCTGGTCCGATTTCAGCCGTTAACGAACTTGATCTTTCTTTTTACATAAAACGGTTAAATATCGAGTTTCGTAACGATCAAACAAAAATTGCGACCGCTAGAGCGTTAACAGACAAATATATGTGTGTATATATATATATATATATATATATATATATATATATATATATATATATATATATATATAATTTTGAACGGACCTCATTTTCGTCATCTCCTGGGTAGGATCGATGGACATTTGAAGAAAATTTTCGAAAATCGCGTCATGAGTACGACCTCAATAGCTGATTTCCCTTAAGGGAAATCTGCTAAAAATCCAAGTAGTAGTATTGAAGAATTACTGAAGAATGAAAAGAAGGAAGAAGGGTTGAAAGGTAAGTTTAAAACTTCAGTTGTAAGAAAATGAATAATAAAAAGAAAAATATGTATGTAAATCTGGACTGTACACAGTAGGCTTGTTTTCCTCTACAATGCGTTTTATTTTAGACTGAGTGCACTTCCAGAGCAACAGCTCCATCTTCAATGCCTGTTGTCACAAACAATACCTATGGAAATCATGTAACAATCAGTATTTAAATTAACAATCTTAACCCTAAAGAAGCAAAAAAAAGAAATCTTAATTAAAATACAAGGTAACGATCACATAATATCACAGAAGAACGGAGGAAGTCAATACTTAAAAGCATACATAGCTAGTCAATATTTTAAAAAAAGAGTACACTCTGTCAAAAATAAATCGTATTGTAGAAGAAAACAGGCCTAATGAGTTCATCCAGATTAATTCGTTCCTCAATCTCTCAACTTCCATAGAAGAAAAATGTATGTAAAGTATCAATATTAACAATATTGGATCTATAAAAATTTCATTCATCCATAAACGAAAATTGATCTTTACTGTTGAATGAAATGGTTAAATATGGGTATAGGTCAAACAAACATTTTCCCGTCAAGAACGTAAAATCTTACTCGATGACATACCAAAAGGTACATGCATGGATCTCACGTAATAAAGGCCAGTTGAAAACAATATTCAGTATTTAATGCTAGAATAAAACATTTCTCGATATACTTATTGTTAGTGTGCGATGACTAATAGCTGAAAATTAAAAAAATAAACAAATATCCCAGTTAATATTAGAGATAGGGAAAAAAATGTACAGGATTCATAAAAAATTATATTTGCAACAAGATGGGTTATAATTTTTCTACCCAACTCATAACAGAAATATTTTAAATTTTCGATTTTCCTCTCTCTACTCTACCCTTCCATTGGTCTTGCAAAGACTCTACCTAGATTTTTTTATTCTTTTGTGTTTTTTCATGCTATATACTATTTTTTTTTATAAAATAACTGATTGTTTCTTATGAATAGACATAGCCCACTTTATGCTTCTATGGCTAATTGGGACGGTATATACACAGGTTACCAGCCATTTCTAACCAGGGAGCATATAAGGGTTTTATTTAGTGGGCACGAAACTAAATAAATTCCTACTGCACGAATAGGAATCGTACCCACGACTCTAGGTTAACCAAGTTTACTATGGCTAATTCCTTATCTGACAATTATAAGAATTGTGTTTCTTCTGTACTCGAGATCCCTGAAATCTTAGTACAACATTTCGTCCAAAGTTATAGAGAACATGTTACGGCCCATTTTTACCGTCGCCGAAGACGAGTGATTGAGAAAGAAGACAGGCGGGAGATTGGTGCGCGGGGCTGGCTGCGCGAGAGCCGAAGACAAGAAGCGATCGCCGGGGACAAGTGAGCAGCAGACAGAAGCGTCCACCTCGAGCTATAGTGAGGATTTGGCTCCCGCTAATCGCTTAGTTGGATCAGAGTGTTCAGAAGAGTTCAGAGCTGGAAGAATATCAGTTATCTCGTCTGATGAGAGGTACCAAAGTTATGCTTATTGTGTATACACAATTAAAACAGAAAAGGCCTATTTATTTGTATTGATAAGTCCCCCATGGGGAGTATTGTTTAATCCTTTATTTAGTTGTTATTTTTATAGTTAAGATTAGAGATAAGTATAGTTGTTCTATTGTAAATAAACTGATTTGTTTGAAGAATACTGGTTTTCGTTATTACCTGAGAAAACAAACAACGTGGCGCCCTTATTATTTTAATTTCTGCCTATTGATATGAGGCTAGTAAAATTTAATTTATAAACCCACACCCTTCTCCACTGAGCTTGGCAGACTTGTTACCCAGTCGTGGGTAACAAACATTTAACAAAAAAAAAATGGCATTCCTTCATTTTAGTGTTACTGGGATGAGGAAAATATTAAAAGAAATACGTGAGGTCTGGGAGCCATTCTTTGTTAAACTAGAGGGAATCAAAGTGAAAAGCCGGAGTTTTGTTTCCCAGTAGAAATGGACATGGGATCCTTCTCAATTTAGGTTCTTTTCACATGGCCGACGGAAAACAAGGCTCGGAGAAAAAGTGAAAATAGACTGTTTGCCTGAGCCGTTCAGGAGCCCCCTTACCTTCGCCATCACGGCAGCCTGCCCATGAAAAACTGTTAATGAAGACAGAGATTGATGAAGCTCTTGAGTAATTCAAGAAAAGGAGCAAGCAGGGAATATCCTTCAGCTCAGCCCACTGCTCCCAAGACCATCTATAAGGGAGAGGCGACATCTTCATTATTAAACCCCTTCTCCCCTCTTTTTAAAGGCAAGAATATTTTTTTAATGCTCACTTAAAGGATTTTAAGTCCATTACTGCAGCTAAAATACAGAGCTAGTTACCTATTTAAATTCATTTTCACCTGATTCAGTATTAAATTAATTTCACCTTATGTTAATAATTTTTACTATTTCTGTAGTACTGCATTTATATATACAAGTAGCTAACGGATTACAAATGCCTGAAATTACTGTTCAGAATAAGAAAAGTTCAGGCCTTCATATATTATATCTATTCCCCCAAATATTGGACTTCAACTAAAATTTTCTTATTTACAAATTAAGTAGTAAATAAGATCATTATGATCTTCATCGAACTCAATATTTCTAATCATGGAATCCATAATAAGTTTTGCGCCCAAAAAACTCTCCTTTTTCTATGAGAATGCTGTGAAGGTCTATTATATAAGTTACTATACTTTTTTTGCACATTCGAAGAAATATAATCAGTTCAAGGGGATTTATTATTTTGTTATACTTGATTATAAAGGACTCACTTAAATAAAAAGTAACAATTTGTAGAAATCAGCTTTTAAAATGTTAGAGCCAGAAAACTTGAGGGACGAAAACTAATTGTAGGAAAACTTATAGTATAAACCGTATTTTTCGAAAGAATTACTCTTAAAATTTGATTCAGATTTATTAGTTTGCATGCATACACAAACAACTAATAAATTGTAGGTAGGTAGATATTTAGTAGTCCATACATTCCACGGGAAAGGGAATTCTCTGGGCAGTTGTTTAAAATTTTCTATTCAAGTGTAGTAGTAAACATGAATGTGATATTGATATTAAATATATAAATAATATAAGCAATATGATCCAAAGACTATAAACATTTGTAAAAAAAATCATACTAATATTTATAATTTTTTAAAACCATTCTCACTGCGGGCTGCATAAGCTAAGCAAATTTTCCATGCACTTGGATATAAAAAAAAATACACCACCATACTCTATTTGCCCTTGGTAAGTAGCTGGTTTAATCAAGAATTCAGGTTTATCTCCGGTCATGAAATGTTTAATGTAATCGCATGACTTGCAGTAGGCTTCACTCAATACTGAGAAGAAGAAATACTCATCATTTTAGAAGAAGAAATTTAGTTCATATTCAAGTAAGAAAAAATAATGTAGAAAATAACCAAATAAACCTCGTCAGCTGTGTATCATTTTTTAATAAATGGATAACATCAATAAAGGAATTCGAATTTCGTGCCTCGTCTAATTCCTTACTAACCCCAGTTCGATATGGAAGATCGAGGAAAATCAAATATAACCCTACTAAAGCATTCAACTAGACATCTAAACACTTACTAAACCATTGAGTGTGGTTACGTGCCATCATCTGATACGCATAATGGTTTGGGATATTTTGTTATTCTGGAGAGCATAATAGAGTAAAGACTTTGCTTAACTAATGTATGGTGGAAGGTCAAGAAAAAAAAATGATTATTTTCAAATCATATTTATATCGCAACTAGTTTCACGTACATCTGACGCCTCTTCAGAAGTTCTACTACACAAAGGAATAAACGAAACGTCTTCTTTCTCTAGGACCTTCCTCTAGGTCCACCAGCCGGAGAATGGCTTACAAAGTATGGCGGGTTAAGTCAGCTGTTTTACATCGATATGTCACAAAAATATATATAATTACACAGTTTATTTCTGTTTTCTTCTAGTTTTCATATTGTTTATTTTAATCACCTTCCGCCATAGATTACTAAAGTAAACTAAAATAGATCATATTTTCACAGTAAAAGCTTTGATCAAGGCTCAGTAGCATCTGCGACCATTCTGGGTTACCACAATATTGCTCTCAAGAATTATCACATACTTAAGCTAGCGACTGTGACAAATTCTTCCTCATTTCGAATGCACCACTTCTTCCTGGGCGGTCAAAGAACTTGGTGGCCATAAAATAACCTTGCCATATAAAGTTGTATTACCCCTGATGTTATATCAAAACACCTTTTAACAGATTTCCCTTAAAGGAAATCAGCTATTAAGTTCGTACTCATGATGCGGTTTTCAAACAATTTCCTCAAATATCCATCGATCCTACCCATGTGATGACGAAATGAGGTCTGTTAAAAACTATATATATATATATATATATATATATATATATATATATATATATGTGTGTGTGTGTGTGTGTGTGTGTGTGTGTGTGTGTGTGTGTGTATGTATTTTACCGCTGTAGCGGTCACAATTATTATTTTATCGTAACCAAACTTGACATAAAAGCGTTTTATTTAATCTATTATTATTACTTATTAACGTCCACTTTTTGCAACTCAGGCTAATTGGGACTATCTAAATCTAAAGATCATGTTCGTTAATGGTTGAAAGCCAACCAGTGGGAGGGAGGGGGGTTCGAGGTGGATAATTTCGAATATTCGTAATATCCCTGTTATTATGCGTCGGGTCGAAATATTGTATATAACCTATCTTATTGAAAATTGCATTTTCAATAATTGTTGTTAGGCACGTTTTTTTCACTACCTTGATTATTAACTGAGATATTTGCATTTTATAGTTTTCTGCCTTCAGTAAACACCCACTTCTACTCACGTCATATTAACAATAAGCTTTATATTATGAAGCAAATTATTTGAAACTCATATAACTTATATTGTTCTCATTGAAATTTCACGTTTGAGATGGATGCAAATATGCGAGGCACTTGGGAAATCGGCTTAGTTAACGAAGTCCCTGCGTAACGGACATTTTAGGCGTCTGAGAGGTAATCCCGATATGTTTGAAGTATATTTAAAGACAACTCTGAAAAGCTACCTTATAATCAGTACATACAAGAATTCTTATCTTTCGCAGTCCAAATTGATAACAAGCCCACAGCTGTGGTATTTGTCATAACAATTTGAATTGCTGCACTTTTAAATTCTTGACAGATAAAAGAATTATCCAAGATATAATCCAGAAACTTTGTTTCTACCAAATTTGGTCTGCTAATTTGAGTCAGCTAATCACCAATACCAATGTTTGACCAGGGACTTAGGGGCTTACAATAGAAAATCAGTGGCAAGTTAATTCTCAATTTCAGGGGACAATAGCCTGAGAGGGAAGACACGAGACCCAACTGCCCAGGTGGAGAGGTTCGATCCAATTTCAGCAAGGGTTCACTTCTCCGGACACGCACCTGAGGTAAGCCCTTGAGGCTAACTCGTACAGATTAGTTCGGGTGTGGACAGGACTATCAATCGGAAGATTAGCTGTCTATTCTTATAAAATGCCTTTAGTGGAATATCAAGAAATCAAGAAGAATAGCAATTTTTTTTTTAACCTGAATAAACCTAGTCAGTGGATTTAAAGAATATAATGACTCCTCCTTTTTAATAATTATTGGGGAAATTGTCAGAAATGGCTGAAGTAATTTTCAAACTTCCTTGCCAACATTTTTAGTGTTTACAGTGATTAAGTTTTGATTAGATAGGATTATAAAATATTAATTATGATATATTAAAATATCCGTATTAGCTATTTTTATATCTAACTGATTCAAGAAATTCAGCACTCATTGTCTCACTTTTATAAAATTCCTCTTATCCTATATTTCTTTTCAAAAATAACTTTTAATACACAGAAAAAATCTCTCATTGAGTACTCAGGCTAGGAAGTTGAAGACCATAATGATGTTATTTACACCTCACTTTAAAAATAAGAAAATTGTCATTGAAGTCACTATTAGGGTATTGAATAGATCAAATATATGTATGCCTGAAGTTTTTCTCATTTTGAACAATAATTTGAGGTATTTTAAATTCGTTGTCTATTATTAAATAAGAATGCAGTTTTAAAAAAACAATAAAAATTTTTAACACAAGATGAAATTAATTAAATACTGAAACATGTGAATACGAATTTTAAGAGGTAACTAACTACAACTGTATTTTAATTGGACTCATAATCCTTTTAATGAGCATTAAAAAATATTTTTGCATTTAATAAACCACTCAGACTGAGAAGGTTGATCTGTTAGCATCCCTTGGCTATTAGCTAAGGTTCATGGTGGAGTAAGTGATTGGAGGGAAAATTCGATTTAACTAAAAGTGGATAAACATTAAATTTGGGTAACAGGTAGTCAAGCCTCTGAACACGTGTATGAGACTAAGGTCCAATAAAAAATAGTCCTCCACGCAGGGGCTCCGAAAACTAAGCAGATTTCGATACGAGCGTTACGTAATTCCATTAATCTCAAAATGTAAAAGTTCAATGTTAACTATATTTGGTAATTAGGCTTCAAATGAATTGCTTCATAATATTTTTACGTTTTATTACAAAACCTGTAATAAACGTTGTTAATAAGAGTTCTTTAGGATTGCAAAATTAAACACACTCAAGTTTCTCAGCTCAATTTCAAGTTCTATCACTGCACAATTTATTTAAAAATGGATAATTATTCTTAATTACAACTCAAAATATGCACTGATAGCGTCGCTGTTCTTCAGATTACACAGTCCAATAATTCGCTCACGGTCACTGAAATTCATAGAAAGTCGGCACTGCACTGTCCTTTATTTCGCGGCACTGCACTGACTTAAACACGGTACTAAACTGTTACAGTCACGGCACAACACTGTTCTTCTTATAAAAACACTTTAGCGCCCTGCACTAAATCGCAGTGTAGCACCGAACGCACATATGAGCACTTGAGAAGAAAACTGACTAGCTCGCGGATGGCCGGTTCTTTATATAGGTCGTCGGCATACATCAAGTGGAATTGGCTGGGCCCTTCGACGTCTAGACTGGAAGGGACTTTCACGAGCTCGACCCTCTGTCGGCTTCTTTGATCTACCTCGCACTTACCAAATACGTGACTCTCTCTGCTAATCCTTAATGTATTTAATTTTCGCAACAATATAATAGCATATTGTTAATATGAGATAATCAAGATAATGAAAAAAAATTTATATACCAGCATTTATAGAACAATACATTTGCCATAAGAGTGGTTTTATACACTTTTTTCGATCCGACCTATAATAAAGGAGATATTAGGAATTTTTGAAATGCTCCCCCCTGTAACCCCCCCCCCTTCCCCTGGTCCGATCTTAGCCGCTAATGAACAGCGGCGGTAACAGACAAATGTATATATATATATATATATATATATATATATATATATATATATATATATATATATATATTAGGTAAACATATACAGTTTTGAATAGACCTCATTTTGTTCATCTCCTAGGTGGGATCGATGGACATTTGAATTTCAGAAATTGCGTCATGAGTACGACCTCAATAGCTAATTTATTTAGCTTAAGAGAAATCTGCTAACATATGGGTAAGAACCCCTAGGTACGAAGTACCTAAATGTAAACTACAACTTAGATGAACTTTCATTCTTGCGACAAAAAGTACAATCTGAATGAGCGATGTTCAAACAGAGAAATTTTTCTTGACGTGATTACAGGTTATTCATTATTAAGATAGCTAGAAGTAAGAAAAGTATTGTCTTCATGAAAATAAATCTTTCGGTTTCTGTAGAGGAAAGCTACTCTCAAGGTAAGAAGTGTACTTCGTGTTCGTAATAGCCTAATGATACTGATCCATTAAATACCGAAAATGATAAATATCGATAAACTTATTTATAAGAAGAAATTAACTTGTATCTCTGGTTGAAAAAGATCATAATTTATGAGAACACGCTAGAAATCGTTATTCCCTGTGGTCGAACTCGAAATAACGATTATTCGAAGAAATTCGGTAAAAATGAAGGTTAAATATATATTATTTACATGAGTGACGTAAATCGGCGGAATAGGCCCGGCAAAGGAAAGAGAGAGGAAAAACGTGAGTGAAGGAAGCTCTCGGCTGTCCACGTCAGCGAGATGTGTGGGCATAAGTGTCAGTGGAGAGGGCAAACCTACACCAACCAGCCTACCTCGTACCTTCTGTCATCTTTAGGGCAACAGGGCCTTTTTATTTCTTTATTGCCTTCCTTTGACGTCTTTCTAGGTAACAGATTCCCGCTTTAGCCATCGCTACGTGCCACCAACTATTCTTTTCAGTGGAAAATATTTATACTATGTTTGGTATAAGTTAATTCCGTTTTATCATTAATGCCCGCAAAGCCGTTTGCAACGTCGAAACATGGAGACATGCTCAAATGTCAGATCTTGTGATATCATCCCTAACTGAAAGCTGGAACGCTGGCACATATATTTTGTATGTCTATATGACGTGTTCCAACAATAAAGATATCAATTAATTTGGGGAGGTTTGCTTCGATATAACACTTGACGGCCTCTACGTAATAAACTATAAAAGAAAATCTACATACTGATAACACAATAACACCGTCAACATCAAATGATAAGAAGAAATCTCAAGACGGAAAGCACCTGAAACGTAAACAAACTGGTATGCCAATTTCTCTCAGGAAAGAAAAATAATTACTGCAATATATCAGAGTAAAACATATTAAGTTAAGTGAAAACTATTTACAATATATAGCAGTATTCTGGATCAGAATTATTTTTATATTAATCAATCAAATTTAAGTAGTCCAAGAATTTATGAAGGGGTGGGTCACGATAATG
Source organism: Riptortus pedestris (assembly GCA_019009955.1). Taxonomy (NCBI): domain Eukaryota; kingdom Metazoa; phylum Arthropoda; class Insecta; order Hemiptera; family Alydidae; genus Riptortus; species Riptortus pedestris. The sequence goes on along the minus strand of CM032230.1, from coordinate 77,552,298 downwards.
TATTTTTATTTATCTGGTATGGTAAAGATCTCTTGAAAATAATTCATGGTATTTAAGCTTCGAATAATGTGGTTTATTATATAACAGAGTATTGTTTATGTAACATGAGTAGAAGTGGGGGTTTGCTGAAGGCTGAAAATTGAAAAATGCAAATATCTCGGTTAATATTCAAGATAGAGAATAAATGTATATAACAATATTTATAGTAAATTTCATCATCAACAACAAGATTGGTTCTATACAAACTTTTGACCCAACATATGGGAAAGGAGATATTTCGAATTTTCAAAAATCCCCCCTCTAAACCCCCTTCCTGCTGGTCGCACTTGATCTTTTTTTTTTTTTTACAAAAAACGTTTAAATATCGAGTTTGGTAAAGATCAAACAAACATTGTGACCGCTAGAGCGTTAATAGACAATATATATATATATATATATATATATATATATATATATATATATATATAGGTAGATAGATAGACAGTTAGGTACAAATTTTAAAGGACCTCATTTTCGTCATCTCCTAGGTAGAGGGTCGATGGACATTTGAAGACATTTTTCGAAAATCGCGTCATGAGTACGACCTCATAGCTGATTTCCGTTAAGAGAAATCTGCCAAATGCTGGATCTATTTGGGGTGATTTCCCTCTTAGTGGTTTGGTTATAACGCTTTATGGCATCGTGACTAATGATCGTCGGGAGCCACGGCAGTCAGTTTTAGAAATGTTGATTCTTGCTATTAGCAAACCAATGTCGGTGTTATTTGCTGATAACTTGTGGTAGAGTTGCTAGAGTACTTTTTGTACTTTTAAAGGACATTTCTCGCCTGAACAAGGAAAATTCAACTCCTTAACGCTGCCGAATAGTATGGCCAGCGATTGTATAGACCCAAAGCCATCTGAGAATATTTACTACAGAAAGTGTAATTATTCTACTTTAATTTCTTGTTAAATATATCTTTTAACTTATTAGTAAATAGATTAATTTGAAATACTGTTAGCACGTGTATAAAATATATTCTAGTATTCCTATTGTTTTTTCAAAGGTTAAATAGACTTAGCTTGTGAGGGGAAGCCATTTGTCTACGTAATAACCTCACCTGACCGATTACAATCAACTTATAAGCAATGGGGTCAAACGGTGTACTTTGTATATAAAAAGGTCGATAACCGAATGAATTTTTTATTTCTTTTTAATTGGTTCGTTATTCACCCAGTGCTCAACATCTGAATCATTGAACTCTGACCCACAAATTTAAAGAATCAAAATAATTGTCAAATTCAAATAGATATGAATCAGCTACTCAAGATCTGAAGTAAGTATCCAATTTTGTATCGACAACTTTCAATTTTAGTTATAAGTAATAACGAATATATAGAAAAATCAATTTTTAATATTTAGTTGGTATTAAGAGGTTAACTGGACTGGATTTTGGAGTATTTCATAAAAAAAAAAAAAAAAACCTATTTTGACATCTACGTGACGCTAATACCGCTAATTTTTTTTCGGGTTGTCTCACAGGTTCTATTTTGTATCCAGGGAAGGATTATGATTTTATTAAATTAGACCTTCCCTGAATAATATCATATTTCCAAAGTGGGACTCAGGGCTAGGTTTACCAAGTGCATTAAACCCAACTGTTTAACTTACGTGGCTAAACCTGAAAGAAAAATAACTATGTTCAATTATAAAGATCGAACAATTATTAACACAATTTTTAAACTGTGTATTATCCAATATTTCGTGTTACACAATTACCGAATTGCATCAGAAAAAAGTGCGGTGCAGGGGACTCAGCTTCCTTTCTTATTTTGTAGTTTTTTTTTTTGTTTTAGCTAAATGGTTGATATCATTGAATCAAAATTAAATCTAACTTGGTTACCAGTCGAAACTGAAAAGAAATGTAGGTTTACTAATTACTCTTGTGAGATTTGCAAAAACGAAATTTTGTTTACAACATAGTTCCGCGCTTTGTCCTAATTGCAATGCAGCTCTGCAAAAGAGATAATAACTGCTATTAAACTCCTAAATATTAAACTGATATTTTTAAAAGGATTGGTACATAAAAATTTAGATGATTTTTAATCATTCCTACCTAAAAGTGATTTCATGCTACTTATTTTTGAAAGAAGTTATATTTAGATAATATATTTATATTGTTCACCAACTTAAATAAATTATGTATAATTAAGGCATGTGCATTTAAACAAATTCTTTTGATATTTGTATTTTTTAATTATATTTTAAAAGTTATCGTTCACAGTTTTAATAATAATGAATCTATAGCCAACTCGATTATTTTATCTACCAAGATTTTTTTTATTGTAATACTTGTCAATTTTGAAAATTATTTACTTTGTTCAAATATATACTTGCTCTTTTATGGTTTCTAATCACACACTGAACAATTTAGTATAAAAGTTTAGTAGCAAAATTATATTAAAAAACTGCATTTCCGTAAAAACGGTTGAGGATGATCTCTGAGAAACACGCGCCCGGAGGCGGAATATCCTTGACGGGCCCGATCGATGGTTAAGTTTTAATACAAAAACTGGATATATTTACTAGTGACGAACAAAAAAATAAAGTTATACGGTACTTACACATTGAAACCTTTTCGCGTTCATAGGCTAAAAGTAAACTTTATTTATATTATGCCGATTTTTTTTTGAAGGCCGAGCAGGTGGTCGTTTGAACTAAGGTGTCGAACCCAACCCATGGAGGAGTTTAGTTTACAAATGCTATACCGAAGTGTGCTAGTGTCAGAAGTAGTAGATATGTATGACAGTCACACTGGTTGACTGACATTCTACAACTTTCTTTGACTCCGTCAACAGGTAACATTACCACGGACTTCATGATGCGTGTCAGTTCTTTGGACGCTCGTGCAGTTCCTCTTTGGTGAATGGAGGTAGAATGTCGAGCTGACCACACTCTGATAAATGTATTGATTGAAAATCCACCTTGGGGGCGGCCCAAGATCTTTAAGGTCCAAAAAAATCTTTGGCTTTGGGTCTATACGTAGTATATACGTACCTCGCATTGCTCAAAAACAACTAGCTTCATAGTGTTTGAAATTTCATATTTGAGATTCTAGTAACATCTATTTGTGCACTACTTTTTGATTGAAATCGACTAACGGGAAAGGGGGGGATTTACAGAAGGCCGAGATTAGAAAATTGTGAATTTTTCCGTACGTATTAGAGACAGAAAAAAATAGTATAAAACCTTATATGCTCATCATGAAAAGAAATCTATAAATTATGTCTATACCAAAGCGTGGTAGTGTCAGAGGTGGTAGATATTTGTGGCAGTTACAGTGGTTGACTGACACCCTTCAACTTACTTTGAGCCCGTCCTAAGGCAACCTTACCACTGACTTCATGATGCCTGTCAGTTCTTTGGACGCTCGTGCAGTTCCTCTTTGGTGAATGGAGGTAGAATGTCGAGCTGACCACACTCTGCTAAAAGTATTGATTGAAAATCCACCTTGGGGGCGGCCCAAGATCTTTAAGGTTCAAAAAAAATATACAAAGCGATGAAAAAAAAATGTATTTGTTTACTTAGTCATCAAAGGATTCGCTCTATGTTTCCTTTTTATTCACAGCCATTTCTATGGTAGAATACTAAATTAATGTGAGCGAATGAGAGGCAAAAGCTGAGCCTTTTGGGCTGAGGAATACTTGCAGGTGGACAGTTGTGACAAGGGTAGAGGAAATAGGCCCCGACAAGTGTAGGAAAGCGAGATGGCCTGGAGGTGGTCTCCATCCTTACTTAGATGTATCTGTCCACGGCAGCGGAAAATATGGGCTGTAAGTGTCTCTAGGGACGGTCCTCATAAACCCCTCTCTGTCATCTTCTCTCAGGTTTTTCCGCCTTCTCTCTCTCAGCGAATTCGGATTTATCTCTGCTTAGCTCTGCTTTTAATAAGTTTGTTTGGTTCTTATTAATCTCGGTGATACTCTTAATTATAACAATTTTAATGAGTCTCTCTCCCCAAGGCCCGCCAATTTATTATTCTTAGTTATTAAGAGATTATTTAATTGGTATAAGTAACTGGGAGCAGCATCTATAGATTGAAGTCACGCTGATGTATATCAAAATAGAAGAACTTTATTTGTGAGACGAAATAAGATATCTCAGGACCCACGTTTGATTTTGTATAATGACTTAAAAAAATTATTATATCAGGCTTTTCGGATATTTTCAGCCTATTTGTTTAGGGCCCACTGTAAATCCCTGTTATCTCTAAATCTTATCAATAAGAAAACTTGCTAAAATCAGTGCCCTGAATTTTGTGGAGTGCAAGACAATTAATTGTCGACAATTAATGCATTTTAACAGATTTCCCTTAAGGAAAATCAGTTATTGATGTTGTACTCATAATGGAATTTTCGAAATTTCTCTACAAATGTCCATCGATCCTACCTAGTAGATGCCGAAAATGAGGTCCTTTCAAAACTGAATATATATATATATATATATATATATATATATATATATATATATATATATATATATATATATATATGTCTGTTACCGCTCTAGCGGTCGCCATTTTTGTTTAATCGTACCAAACTTGATATTTAGTCGTTTTATGTAAAAAGAATGATCAAGTTCGTTAACGGCTGAAATCAGACCAGTGGGAGGGGGGGGGTTAGAGGGGGGATTTTCGAAAATCCAAAATATCTCCGTTACTATACGTCGAATCGAAAAATTGTACAGAACCAATCTTATTGCAAATTAAATTTACAATAAATATTATCATATATACGTTTTCTCTATCTTGAATATTAACCGAGATATTTGCATTTTTATTAAATCGGGGCGCCTATAACGGACGAGAGTTACTTTCCCGCCAAAAGCTAGTTCGGCCGTTTCCTTCACTGGTTCGGCTCTCGTGAAATTTCTCTATTGTAAAACTTCACGTGGGAAATCTGCTTAGTTTACGCAGCCCCTGCGTGACAGACTTTTTGTATTTCTTCAAAGGCAAGAATGCAGCTGAAGCCGCAAGAAAACCGTTAGTGAACGGAGTGTTCTTGAATGTTTGTGCATTTAGGTATTGAAGATCATGAGTGCTCAGGTAGGCCAGTAGTGGACATCCATCACCATACATATCAAAGCGCTTCTTCCTGAAAATCACAAGATTAGCACTCGGGAAATTGGAGAGAGGCTAGAAAAATAGAATACGACCGTTTATAAAAATTTTTATTGCCAATTGGAAAGCCGCAACAACTGGCATAGAGAAATTTAATAACCGATTAATGCTCGAACACGTTGAAAACGATAATTTTTTTGACAACGTGGCAAATCGAAGACGCGTTCTTTTCCACCATGATAACGTCATATAGCACACGTCTTTAGACACAGAAAAAACAATTGTTAAACTTTGTCTGAGAAGTTTAACCTTATGCTCCAAATAGCCCAGACCTAGCCCCTTGGACATCATTTGTTTCGTTTCCTCCGAAATTCCTTTAATGGTAAGAATTTTAATTCTCTATTACCCTGCAAAAAAACACTTAGATCAGTTTTTAGCCTAAAAGTCAAGGTAAGGACGTTTTATATAAAATAAATTATGAAACTTCCCAAGAAATGGGAACTGGTTATCAAAAAAAAAAAAAAAGGTAATAGAAATGAAATTCTTGAAATCTGCTTTCTGGGAGATTTAAATCGGGTTATTTTTTTCTTTCTATTGAAACATCTATCTGATTCGTGAAACATAATTCTTATTTTATTCTGGCTTCGATATTATTTTCTCTCTATTTATAATTCTAACTAAACAATGACAAAGTAAAAGACGTTATCCAATAATGGTTGTTCCAGAATAAACACGAAGTACTGTGCACTGTCTGGTAGGTCTAGATGTTTTATAAAGATGCTAGCTCTTTTTTACCTTATCCAAAGTTGTGGAAAAATTTCAGTAGCTAAATTTTAGGTTTTTCAGACTTCAACAGTATTGCCCATTTTGACTATTTTTGGCATGCAATTTCATATTTGAGATTGTAGTGACATCTAGTTGTGCACAATTATTTTATGGAAATCGACTAAGGGGAAGGGGGAGGGGGTTACAGAAGGGCGAGATTAGAAAATTGTGAATTTCTCCGTGGGTATTAGGGACTGAAAAAATCAGTATAAGACCTTGAAATAAAATCTATAAATTATGCTCTATGACATTTTTCGACACGAAGCATTGGAAGGAAGACTTACATATCACTTTCAAATGAAATAACTTTAATTGAAGTCCAACCAAACATTTAGTTTATTTATTCCGTACGAGTACAAAGACACCATGTGTTGCCCACACCAGATAACTTTTGTGAATTACTATTTATTAAAAAATTCCGTCACGCAGGGGCTACGTAAACTAAGCAGATTTCCCACGTAAAGTTATACAATAGACAAATCTCCATACGAGTGCCGAACAGTTACGGAAACGGCCGAACTTTCTCTGGTTCGTTATCCGCACTCAGTTAATAAAAATGCAAATATCTCGGTTAATATTCAAGATAGAGAATAAATGAATATATCAACATACATAGTAAATTTAATTTGCAATAAGATTGAGTTTTTACAAATTTTTGATCCGACGTATAGTAACGGAGATATTTCGAATTTACAAAAATTCTCCCTCTAAACCCCCCTTCCCACTAGTCCCATTTCAGCGACTAACGAACTTCATCTGATAAAACGTTTAAATATCGAGTTTGGTTATGATCAGACAAAAATTGCGACCGCTAGAGCGTTAACAGGCAAACACACACACACACACATATATCTATATATATATATATATATATATATATATATAGGTAGATAGATAGACAGATAGGTATACATTTTAAAGGACCTCATTTTCGTCATCTCCTAGGTAGGGTCGATGGACATTTGAAGACATTTTTCGAAAATCCCCCGTCTTAACTTCCCCTCCCACTCGTCCGACTTCAGCTATTAACGAACTTGATCTTTCTTTTTGCATAAAACGAGTAAATATCGATTTTGGAACGATCAAACAAAAACTACGACCGCTGGAGCGTTAACAGACAAATATACGGGTATATGTATGTACAGTCATGGTCATAGAAATTGCATCACCTATGATTGTTATCTTTTTAATCCTAAATGTCTATACAATCTGTTGGAATGAATTTGTTTACCTACTAGTATTAGAGAGAGATGTTATCAGTGACTCATAGCTCAGTTGTGCCCAAGTAATCCAACATTAAGCACGTTATTTCCTATTATCCTATCAAACAAATGTCTTATGAGCAAAAAGTTAAAATAGTGGCATTTGCTGAAGCTGGAATGTCTTCTCGTGAGATAGCAAAGAGGGTGAGGTGCAACCAATCCACTGTGGTCAGAATAATAAAAAAAAAATCTTTCCCATGGATCTACCGAGCGAAAGAAAGGGACTGGAAGGAAAAGGAAGACGGATGAGCGTTTAGATCGCATGATGATGAGATTATCTCTAGAAAATCGCTTCAAAACTGCTAAGGAAATATCTAGAGATCTAGCAGATAGCAATTTAGCAGAAGTAAGTCGAGAAACAGTGGGCAGACAATTAAGAGAAAAAGGTTTATGGGCAAGAAAACCAGCAAAAAACCATTTCTTAACAAAAAAATGAAACAATCTCGGCTAAATTGGGCAATAAATTTTAAAACTTGGACATCTGATGACTGGAGGAAAGTGATGTTTTCAGATGAGAGTAAGTTCAACATCTTCAGTTCTGATGGTTCTCCCTACGTTCGACGTCGGCCAAATGAAAGATTTGAAGAATCTTGTACATTAAAAACAGTGAAACATCCAGCAAGTGTGATGGTCTGGGGATGTTTTTCCTACTTTGGAATTGGCAAAATGAACTTCATAGAAGGTCCGGTTAATGCAGAAAAATATAAGAAAATTTTGGAAGAGAGTTTGATTCCCTCAATGAATTCTCATCTTACACACTGCAGAGACTTCATTTTTCAAGATGATTCTGCTCCATGCCATAGAGCCAAATCGGTAAGTTAATTATTTATTTATATAAAAAAATATGTTAGCTGTAAGATACATTATTTTCTATTGCCTTTACCATTGTGTTTTTGGATAGGTAAAGCAGTTTTTAACAGAAAACAAGATCTTCACGCTACCATGACCAGGCAATAGCCCAGATTTAAATCCCATTGAAAACTTGTGGATGATAATAAAGAAAAAAATTAATATTACGAAGCCTAAGGATAAAGATGAGTTGAAGCAAGCGATCAAAAATGTTTGGAATGAGGAGATTAGTGACGAAATAATAAAAAATTTGGTCGACTCAATGCCAAACAGGATCGCCTCAGTGATCAGGGCTAATGGAGGTTCAACAAAATACTAATTTATATTAATATTTCAATTAATGTATTTTTAATGATTTTATACCATTTTTCTAAATAAATTCATATGATTATGTAAAAAAAACTTTTTTTTTCTAAAATTACTCATTAAGACTAAAGATTTCATTTATTATTTTATGAATATTATAAATTTCTTATTTGGAATTTAATCATTTTTTATGGCTAATAGCATACTATTTTATTTTACAATAGATTTAAAAGTTATCAAAAATCAAGAACAATATTGGTTCAAGGAGATCATTCATTATTTTTAAGTGATGCAATTTCTATGACCACGACTGTATGTATGTTTGTATGTATGAATATATACATATATATATATATATATATATATATATATATATAATTTTGAACGGACCTCATTTTCGTCATCTCCTAGTTAGGATCGATGGACATTTGAAGAAATGTTTCGAAAATCGCGACATGAATACGACCTCAATAGCTGATTTCGCTTAAAGGAACTTTGGTAAAACATGATTGGTAATTGATAATATCACAAATTCTTAAAGTGCTATGTGAATCTATTAAATCATCAAGAAAGATTGTTCTTACATTTGTGATCGTCGCCCAAGCCTAAGGGATTAAGCGAACTTAGCCCTTAGTAAAAAACTCCAAGTTTAGTATACAAAAAAAAATACGAGCATATTTACGATGGCAGTTACCGAAAAGATCATACCTACCGCACTCAAACATAAATTACTCCCTCCATGTATATTTATTTTATTTTCAAATACGTAACACATGTTATACATTTCACTATATTATCCAAGCTCCAAGAGGGTTTCATTTCAGACTAATGTGAGATTTCTCTTAGAGCGAGAACCTTGGCAATGAAAAGAAGGCCACACTGCCTGCTAGTGCTAGGCACGGCTATTGATCAGATGTTGTGGAGTTGCTGCTTGGATCAGTCATGGTGAGGAGACTGGTGGAGTTGGCACAGGGTGCTGTGGAACCAGAATCTCTAGCAGCTCTAGCTTCCACCTCTCAGCCGCTACTCAACAACATTGGCAAGTCAATATCACTAATATACAACATATGTAGTTAATGACAAATATTCTTCATTAATAATGTATCAATAACAAAAAAAATCAGATGTGGGCATCAAATTATACCTTGTGATCCAATTAAATTTTCTTACTGTCATTTATTAGCGTCCACTTTACTTATCTACAAGTCTCCACCCGCTTCTAGCTAGAGTGGGACTAAGGATTTTTATATAATTAGCTTTTGACTTAATAAAATCCTATTGCTCAGGCGAGAATTGAACTTACGAATGTTCAATTACCAAGTGATATTAAGGCCAATGAAAATGTTATGACGGACTTCATTTAAATTTATTTCATTATAAAATGATAAAGGATACCTTCGTTCCAATACATTAGTTCTAAAAACGACATATATTATTATTATTTATTAAGGTCCACTTTTTGCAACTTAGGCTAATCGGGACGGGTTATCTACAGGTTACCACCCTTTTCTAGCCAGGGTGGGGTTTTAGGACGTTATTTAATGAATCTCGTCACTAAATAAGTTCCTTTGCCCAGGCGGGAATCGAACTCGCCACTCTAGGTTTACCATGTGCGATAAAGGTCAGCGCTTTAACTCGCATGGCTAACCTGAGCCCCCGACATATATTAAACAACGTTTTAATATCGATAAGACAAACATATATGCTTCTATTCAATGTTTAAGTATCTCTATTAGGTTCAATGAAATTTGATATTTTTTTATATTTATGCTCTCTAAACCCCTCCTATCGCTTAGATAAAATGAAAATTTCAACATTCTAAGGTTAGAACTTTTTGAGTTATGCGTGGTGCTTACAGATGTCACTTGATATTAGAAAAAGACGGTCACGCAGCAGCTCCGTTAACTAAGCAGATTTCCCACGTGAAGTTTTACAATAGAGAAATCTGCCTAGTAATAACCTATTCTCATGAGGACGAATAGTTAGTGAAACGGCCACACTAGCGCTAGTGCGCTCGGCGGAAACTCCCAAACATAGCCAACCACACTCACAATACAAATCCAAATATCTCGGTTAATATTAAAGATACAGAATAAATGTATAGAACAATATTTATAGTAAATTTAATTTGCAATAAGATTGGTTCTATACACTTTTTTGATCCGACGTATGGTAACGGAGATATTTCGAATTTTCGAAAAACCCTCCCCTCTAAACCCCCCCTCCCACTGGTTCGATTTTAGCCATTATCGAAGTTGATCTCTCTTTTTACATAAAAAGCTTAAATATGAAGTTTGGTAAGGATTAAACAATAATTGCGACCGCTAGAGCGTTAACAGACAAATATATATATCTATATATATATATATATATATATATAGATATATATATATATAGATATATATATATAATTTTGAACGGACCTCATTTTCGTCATCTCCTGGGTAGGATCGATGGACATTTGAAGAAATTTTTCGAAACTCGCGTCATGAGTACGACCTCAATAGCTGATTTCCCTTAAGGGAAATCTGCTAAAAGACGGTCACGCAGCAGCTCCGTTAACTAAGCATATTTCCCATGTGGATTTGGTATTTTCATTTATATCAAAACGTAAAAGTCCTTCTATCGCAAAAAAAAAAAAAACCATAACGGTCCTGCATGTTTTTTTTAGTATAATAAAACAACTTACAGACACACTTCCTGTTTCACAATTAACTTCTAGATTTACACTCAGTAAAAGCTAAACAATTAAAGCCAATTTTTTTCTAGACTGTAGATCTCCTTAAAAATCTCCGAGTGCCATTTTTCACCATTTTAGGGCTCTTGATAAAAAAATAAATAGAAAATAGATTAAATAAAATAACGAATCAGTAGATTTCACAGACAAGGGGTAACCTAATCGGTCCTCTTTGCAAGACAATGAATGCACAAGGAATAGTTGCGTCTACCTAATAAAGACGTAGAATGGGTAGATAGATGTGCGTGTGCGTGTGTGTGTGTGTGTTTGTGAGAGAGAAAGAGTGGAGAGTGCGTGTGTGTGTGAGAGAGAGATAGAGAGAGAGAGAGAGAGAGAGAGAGAGAGAGAGAGAGAGAGAGAGAGAGAGAGAGAGAGAGAGAGAGAGAGAGAGAGAGAGAGAGAGAGAGAGAGAGAGAGAGAGAGAGAGAGAGAGAGAGAGAGAGAGAGAGAGAGAGAGAAGAAATCCCGTAAATTTTGAGAGTGTTTTCCTAAAGTAGCTAAGGTATTAAAGATTTTGTAAATCAGGAGAGAAAAAAAAGAGAGAAGGAATCGGAAACGAAAAGTAAATATAAAATCAAAGAGCTTTCCGCCTACCACAAAAGGGATCTGCCGGCAAAGTGAAACCAGGAAAAAGAGCCAGTATCTGTCAAACAGGTTGACTTGCTTTCAATAGAGCCAAACATGAGAAAGGACTCGGAACGGGCGAAACCTCGCTGCTTTCTGTCCTTTCAAACAACCAAGTGCAAAGGGCTGAAAGAAAGAAGTTATCCATCTTGCCGCCTCCTTACACCTCAAAAACGGGGAAGGCCATTCATTCATCTTATTCGGTTTCCCTCAATACTACACTCACAGCGAATTCATCTGCTCTTAACGTTTTCCTAAAGTGGATGAGGATAATACCATAAAAGACACTCTTGTTGTATTGATATCATCACCATTCGTTTATAAATAAAGGAACTACATCAAAGATTTTGAATACTATTATAAAAATCATACCTTAGCATTCGTACTATTAAATGTCAGAATTAGTTATTTTTAAAGGCAAAGATTACCTAATAAACCCATCTAATTATAATTATGATTTTTGTCATTTTTAGCTGGCTTAATTATTATTGTAAGTTGGTTTATTAAATTTATTTAGAGAAGAAACCTTAATTTAAAAAGTCCGTCACGCAGGGGCTGCGTTATCTAAGCAGATTTCCCACGTTCCACACGTTTTTGCATATATCTCAAAAATTAAAAGTTCAATGAGAACAATATTTGGTATTTAAGCTTTAAATAAAGTGATTCGTAAAATAATAGAATATTGGTAATATGAGATGAGCAGGAGTGCGGGTTTACTGTAGACCGAAAACTAAAAAGTTCAAATATCTCAGTTAATAATCAAGATAGTGAATAAATATACATAACAACATTTGTAGAACATAAAAGTTTCAACAAGAATGGTTCTATACACGTTTTCGATCCGACGCATAATAACGGAGATATTAAGAATTTTCGAAATACTCACCCCCTCTAAACCCCCCCTCCCGGGACCGATTTCAGCCATTAACAAACTCGATCTTTCTTTTTGTATAAAAAGATTATATATCAAGTTTGGTAACGTTATAAGACAAAAATTGAGATCGCTACTGCGGTAACAGACTAATATATATATATATATATATATATATATATATATATATATATATATATACAGTTTTGAACAGACTAATATGTAATATATATGCCCAGAATTAGTTTACTTTCGGAATAGTAGTAATTACATCAATTGTAATCATATTTTTTCTAACGAAAATTGAAAATAAATCCAGTTATTTAATGATAATGTGTCATATAATTATGCATATATTTTTTTAGATAAGTTTTTCATCAAATTAATATCCTATAATTATTAGAGTGTTTAATTATTCATTTACTAGTCTTTTAGCATATTTCCCTTAAGGAAAATCAGCTATTGAGGTCGTACTCATGTCGCGATTTTCGAAAAATGTCTCTCAATCCTACCCAGGAGATAACGAAAATGAGGTCCGTTGAAAATTATATATATATTTATATGTCTGTTAACGCTCCAGAGGTCGTAATTTTTGTTTGACCGTTACCAAACTCCATATTTACTCGTTTATGCAAAAAGAAAGTTCGTTAATGGCTGAAATCGGACGATTGGAAGGGGAGGTAAGATGGGGGATTTTAAAAAAATTCATGTTATCTCAGTTACTATACGTCAGATCGAAAACTTGTATAAAATCAATCATATAGAAAATAAAATTACTATAAATATTGTTGTACAGATTTATTCTCTATCTTGAATATTTACCAAGATATTAGTATTTTTATTAAGTGTGTGTGGATAACTGGCGACATTAGATCGGCTGATGTCGGTTCTATTCGTGAGTTTCCGCCAAAAGCAAGTTCGGCCGTTTCCGTAACTGTTCGGCTCTCGTTAAATTGGTTTAGACACTTGGTACTACTAGTGTTAGTAGTATGTAGATTTCTCTATTGTAAAACTTCACGTGAAAAATCTGCTTAGTTTAAGCAGCCCTTGCGTGACCGAGTTTTTATGATCATTGAACCGAACTTCATTTTGGGACCACTCAGAGGCAGGAGCATGTGAACATCGCCGATTTATAGAGAAAGAGCACTGATGATGAGGCAGTACCTCGAAAGTTGGTTCTGAAAGAACATTTAAAACCTAAGGGAGGTGTTGACATTTTTTCTCGACAATGAGCTTCATTTTCGTTATCCACTCATGAGTGCAACCTTAATAGCAGATTTCCCATACAATATATTTTAAAAATATTAAAATGCTTAAAAGAGACATAATTATATTAAAAACCTCTATTCAATGAACCTAACTCATCTTATTTGTCAACACATTTGATCTTAACATTTTTCCCCAATTAATTTATTATCATTCATTAATTTATTTATTCCTTATCACTTAATTTTATTATTATTATTTTTTAAATTATTTTTTTCCTTTTTCTTTTTATTAATTTATGATATTTTTACCTTTTAACACAAATTTGGACGTTAATAAATATCATTTATTAGTCTTATTTCTCCAGATATTTCCTATAAACTGTTCACTCTGTAATATTGACTAATGTCTTGGAGATATCATTTATGTTCGTAGTTTAAGAAGAAAGCTTAAATTAACTACTACAATGATAATTATAATTCTTCTTAAGATGACAACAGCGTGCTTATTCATTTTCCTTGTTTTGTATCAACTTTTGTAATATAAAATGTAATTTTACTTTAATATGCTTATCAATATTAGCCGTGGGAATATTATTTAATAAATACTCTAAGCAAAACTAAACATAATGTATAAGCCTTGCAAGAATCATTTTTATCATAAAAAATGGTATATTTTGAAGATATGGAGGGACATTAGAGGTTTACGACCTCTGATATAGCAAAGAAAAAGATAACTCGAGTCCGTAGATAAAAATAATTTCCGTGACCAAGGGGAGTTTTATTCTGAAGGAAATCAGTGTAATAATTTTGGAGGAACTGCCCAATTTTATCTCTGATACAACAATATAATTCTTGAGCGGAGCCAGTACATTTTTACGACTGGAACATCAAGTTAATAGTAGGTACGTAAATAAATTACTGCCGAGATAGGAACATATAAAAATGGATACCAATAAAACTGCTATTTAAAGTAATGTATGGCCTAAAATAAAACTGCTAAAAATATTGCCCTCAAATGACTATATATGTATTTATAAATGGTTTTTATTAAATCTCCCTTGTAACTAAAATACAGCCAGCAATAGAATGGTATTTCATCCAGCATTTTAATAATTTCTATATATAAGTTGGGTGTCGTTAAACTGGAATGATATTAAAAGCTTACTGGATTTCGAGACTCCACAAAAACTTCAACAATGAGTTGTTGGGCATTTGAAGTAAATTGAATTAGACTTTTTCCAGTAGAAAACTGTCATTTTGCAAGCTAAAAATCCTAAATTAGACTGGATTCGTTTTCCCAAAGGAATTTATTATTAACATTCTCGCCAAAAAAAATTCTTCTCGCCACACATCCCTTAAATTTGAAGTTACGAAAAAATGTAATGAACAATAATTGTAGAGCATCATTATTTTTACAAGATTGGTTCTATAACATTTTACGATCCGATTCCTAAAAAGTCCTTCACGCAGGGGCTGCGTAAACTAAGCAGATTTCCCCTGTGAAGTTTTACAATAGAGAAATCTGCATACTGGTAAAACAATACCACCGTGATTAGATAATGAGAAATCTTTCAGTTAATTAAAATAAATTCCCAACTGAAACGGCTTCTGAATTGTAAGAATAATTTATATTTTAATAACTCAAATTTTAGTAGTCCAAGAACAAAAGAAGGGGGGGGGGGATGAACAGAACGTATCTGCATAAATCTCACAAACTAAAGAAGGTAAGGTAAGGTTAGAAACGACAGTTAGAAGCTTCCACCTGAGCCGAGAAATTACGAAGATGGCCGACGTAATCCGAACTATACCCGACCACAGTCTTCATAAAAATGCAAATATCTCGGTTAATATTCAAGATAGAAAATAAATGTATATAACAACATTTATAGTAAATTTAATTTGCAATACGATTGGTGCTATACAATTTTTCGATCCGATGCATAATAACGGAGATATTTTGAATTTTCGAAAATTCCCCCCCCCTATAAACCCATCCCCCTCCCTCTCATCCGCTTTCAGCCGTTAACGAACTTGATCTGTCTTTTTACATAAAACGGTTAAATATCGAGTTTCGTAACGATCAAACAAAAATTGCGACCGCTAGAGCTTTAACAAACAAATATATATATATATATATATATATATATATATATATATATATATATATATATATATATATTATTTTGAACGGATCTCATTTTCGTCATCTCCTGGGTAGGATCGATGGACATTTGAAGAAATTTTTCGAAACTCGCGTCATGAGTACGACCTCAATAGCTGATTTCCCTACAGGGAAATCTGCTAAAACGCAGATATTTCGTATTTTTGAATTCCCCCTCTAACCAACCCCGTTCACCGTCCCTCCCTATTAAAGTGTGATTTCTGCCAATAAAAAATATGATCATTAGTGTTGACCGAAACAATTAATATTGAATATGGCAACACACAACGAAATTACATGTACCTTGCATAATAAAGGACTTATGAAAACAATAATTTAAGCTTCAAATAAAGTGGTTTATTATATAACAGAGTATTGTTAAGTGACCTGCATAGGAGTGAGGTTTTGCTGCAGTCTGAAAACTAAAAAAAAAAACAATTACCTTTGCCAATATTCAAGGTCGAGTATTAAAAGATAAAACAATATATTTATAGTAAATTTAACTTTCAATAAAATTTGTTTCATGCAATTTTTCGATTCGATTTATAATAACGGAGATAATTTGGATTTTCGTAATTCTCCCTTTAACCCCCCCCCTCCCACTTGCCCAATTTCAACCATTAACCTACTCCATTTATATTATTACATAAAACTTTTAAATATCGAGTTTGGTAACGATCAAATAAAAATAGGAGGAAAATTGAGGAAATAGTTCGAAAATCGCGTCATGAGTGTAGTGTCAGTAGAGGATTTCCCTTAAGGAAAATCTGCTAAAACGCCATACAAACTTGAGGTAATGTTGAAGCTAGTTGAAGTCCAATTGCATAAAATCCAAAAGAAGCTGCATTGTTTTCTCAATTCATGTAGTAAAGTTATTATTATGTACATGGTTAAGTAATGTATAGCTCATTTGTAATCCATCCTCGTTAGCAATAAAATTTATACTGATTAGTTTCAGAGGTTTAAAAATTACTCAAAATAATAGGACTACTAGAAAATAAAAAATAATATTATATACTACATACTACTACGGCTAAAATGGGTTATCTGTAGGTCACCATTCTCTTCTAAGGATTTTATTTAGTGGGATTCTCTTCAAACAAATTCCTATTTCTCTTTTGAGATTCATTGTTATTAACACACGAGTTTATGTTTAACAATTGAATCAAAAGCTTAACTCATATGGTTTACGATAAACTCCCCAGGGTTATTGGAAATATAATGTGCTTGAAGAGTATTGATGTAAAATAACATTAAATTTAAATTTCAATGCGACATAATATTAATACCAGATGCCTCCTTTAAATATTTGTATATCTATTATGTGTTGAACAATAGTATCAACCATTATAATACAACATTATTTCTAGAATTGCATTATATGGATGTTGAATGTAATTTGTGAGAGTTGAGGGAGTGAGTGAGCCGATATTGAATGCCCGATTCGGGGAGAATGTGAAAAGAGACGGCTAAGAGATAAAAGGCTTTTTCCACTTTTAATATCCTCTCTGGAATCATCCTACTTCTTAGCGTCTAGAAAGGCCAGAGCCTTTTTGTTACAAATTTATCCTTCTTTTTTATATATATCCTTCTAAAAAAAAAAGGTGTACAAGAATTCAAAGTGTTCTTTTGACTGTATATTGTAAGGGATATCTTACGAAATCCCTCATTGAAAAATTTGAGGCCGTGAAAGGAAGTGAGTCCTACTTTATCGTAATTAAAGGTGCTTCACAAAAATTGATAAGTAGTATTTTTATTTAAAATAAATGGATTTATAAAGACAAATGCAGGCTATAATATAAATAAGTTACTCCACAGAAAATTCTTGGTCAAATAACAACAGTTAATATGTTGACTCAAAATTGTTAGAATAAATAATAATTCCATTAATCAGTAAACATTTATTATATTATAATTACTACTTTCAATATTAAATGAAAATCGTTAATAACACAGAACTATAAATTTTAGTGAGTAGAATAAAAGAATAGTAGTTAATCAACCATATAGATCTGTCTAAACGACGTTTGAAAGTGGATGAAGAGTGATAAAAAAATCTTAAATGTCTTCGTATTTGCACTTTACAAGCAAAACTTTTTTTATTCAACGCGTAGGTATTCGATGATAACAAATGTATCAATACGTACGCAATTTTATAGCCTTTGTGCCAACGCCATTAAGAGATTTTCTGTTAAACAAATTTTGAGCTACATATTTTTTTATTTATTTTCACTAATGAATCCAAATTATTAAAGTTAAAGTTATTTAATAAAAATACATGTGAAATAAAATTACCTTATTTGTCAATAATTAAGGAAACTTAACTTACTCAACTGTTAACTGTTGAAAACGAATGGAAAACCAAATGTCTCCCATAATAAGGACCCTACATATACAAAAAGGAAATATAATCAAAAAATGAGATGATAACTGCTGTAATATAATACCCAATATAAAAATCATACTATTAAGAGTGAGAGGTGGTGACTGATTGCAAAGAAAAAATGCATATAACTCTTATTATGTAAGAATTAGAGAAAAATATGTAGGCCAAGAAATGTAGAACATTACTTTTCAACACGAATTTTTACAGACTTTTTATTTTGGTTCAACTCAAAATAACGGACATATTTGCAATTTTAATTTTTTTTTCTAAACCCCCCACTTATTTTAGTCAGATATTGGGTTCTAAATGAATTTGAACTATACTTTTTCATGGAACGGTTAAATATAGAATTTGGAAGCGATTGAACGAATATAGCTACAAAACTATATGCACAACGTTTCTTCAAAAAAAAATAATAAAAGTTAAAGAAAAAGTTGCCCTGAAAAATTTCCTGAAACGGTTATAGTACTTCTTGAAATTAATCTTCTCACATATAGAAGTTAATCCTACTGGAATAGCATAAAACATTATCTTGATATAGCCGTATCTTTTAAAAGGTAAAATAAATTATGGTATGCTGACTGTGAACAATTCATTCTTTTGATCACATTTACAAAATATGTAATTTTTCACAGCTGGAGATGTCTTGGAAGGAGTCATGGAAGCCCTTTTTAGGAAAGGTCTGGAGTGGAATTCATCGTGGGAAGTTTTTCTTACGCCAAGAATCACAAAGCTCATAGTTCCATGGGACGTTAAATTGTTCAAACAAATTGGCGCTAGCTGTAGGGTAAGTACGACCACTAACTTTGGGAATCAATACTTCACGGTTGAGTAAGTTTTTATCCGTAACTTCCAGTTCACTAAGTTCCATTTATTTTGTTCAGAACTACACTCTCTATGAAAGGAGAATCACCTTTCTATTACATTATTGAAAACCTCTCGTCTTTTATGGCATATATTGGAGAGGCCCCTAAGTTGGACAACAATCAAATATAAATAAAGAGAGATTCAGTCAATAATGGCTTTATTATACATTGAAACCAAATACGGTATGATGATTATAATTATTATTTGATTTGACATTTTTAAAGTGCATATATATACCTATATATATATATATATATATATATATATATATATATATATATATATATATATATCACTATACTATGTAAAGACGTGGGAATCTGTATTCCATGAACATCTTGTTCAAGAGAACCATATGGATGGTCACAGTAACAGGCGAAAATACAGAAAGTGGGAAAAGGTTAAAATAGTTATTTATTATACAAGTGACGAAAGTAGATCATTTTACAACTCGAGTGAAACGTTTACCCACACGAGCGAAGCGAGTGTGGTAATTTCACGAGAGTTGTAAATTCTACTTTCGTCACGAGTGTAATATTAAATTTTTTCTGTAATCCTGTAATACATGATCAGATCTAACCAGAATATGAACAAAATTAGGATGTTGTGAAGATTATGGTATGTTGTTGGTAGGTTATAAGCATGGTTGTGAAAGGTTATAAGCATAGTTATAAAACAACTAGTGATGATTGTGAAGTAGTGCGGTTATAAACAAGTGCAGGTTATAAACAAGGAAGGTAATTATTATTATATTTAAATTTTAAAATATATTGATTATTTCCACCAATAATTCATTCACATTTCAATTTATTTTGTTAAAATAAATTCTTACAATGTTAAGAAACATTTAAAAGCATTTAATTTCCAACTTCAAATTATTTTTTAATTTATACTTATTACTAATTAAGAAGGCAATTCACTTTCTTCACTCTATTGCAAAATGTTTCACTTTCTTCACTCATTTCAGTTTAGTAATGTTACCATTATTCAACGATTACAGAAAAAATATATTTATAAATATGGAAGCCGAAAACAGTTAAAAACTTAATATACAGGGGGGGGGGGTGGACTGCTCAGTCTGTCTAGGGAGCGTCCACACGGGCTTGAAGTCAATTCAGGACAGAAACCCGTAGCGGTAGCATCATTGATAATCCCTCATAGATAACTGTCTAAAACCACCTTTATGACCCTTTTATATATATATATATATATATATATATATATATATATATATATATATATATATATTAATAATAACAATAAATAATATTATATTCTATTACTTTTTTTTATTATTTTATTTGTATTCAAATTTATGATTATTTTTATTTTATTTTTTAATGAAGTACATACATTTACAATTTTATATAATTATTGGAAAATGTTTTCAAGTAATTATAATCCTATACTGTTCAACATTTTTTAATTAATGACTACAGTATATTAATGGATGTATGTTGTTTTTAACACCTGAAAATGGGAAGAAAAAAAAGAAAAAAGAAAAAAAACATTTCTTCATCCCATATACTCTCTCCCTCTCTCGATAATCCCCACTTCCAGCATCATAATCATCAATATTATATTGCTGTAATAATATTACGACGCTAATATATATTATCTACTACACAAAATACATATAATAGAGAATTAGATTCTTTAAAAAAATGATTATAATTAAACATTTAACATTCTTAATAAATGGTGTTTTAAACAAATAAAATTGAAACTATTTTCAAAATTCAATTTTAATTAATATGAGTTTTAATAATATGAGGAATATTCTTATAGTATAGTTTTAGGTACTCTAAATTGACTTAGTGTTTACTTATAGAAACATTAAATTTTAACTTTTCTAAATTAGTAAAAGTAAAAGTAGAGACAAGAGCTGGCAGTAAATAGAACTGATTATTTATCTTTTAATATATTATTTGAACATTATTTATTTTTGCATCACAAAATCATAAAATCCTTTTTTAATAATATTATAAGAGGCGAGGCTTTTTACTTATGAAACCCAATTAAAGTCAAGATTGGGTTTTCTGTTATCCAAAACGTTTCGTTTCCATAAGCACTTCTGAGGCAGCCGATGTTGAGGTAATGTTGATATTTTAGGCAGAAAATTATAACTAATGAAAAAAAAACTGATTTTATTTTATTAAAAGATTGAGTATGTTCCCTTAAAAAAAATATATATATATATATACGTTTATAATATCTAAAATGTGAAAATGCGCGCGATCGGAACAAGTGTGAGATGGTGCAATGGGTAATTGGTTGTATACTAAGAAGAAGATATATAGCATAGAGTTTTAAAGGACAAGAACTCAGTTTAGCTTTTCATTTAAACCGTATTAAGATTCTTTAGTCAGAAACGGAGAATCCAATAAAATAAAGTCTTTTTTTTCCCAAGAAGATATTTTATTTTCTTATATGTCTAAATTAAACTTTTATCAATTCTTTCCTAGTGCATTTTAACTGATATCAACCATTAATTTTACAGAGCCTTGAAATTATATTAGTAACGTCGAATGAAGTCAAATTTTCCCCCATTCAGCTTCGCCATCTTCCTCGGAAGCTCCACACAATAGATGCTGATGGTGACCTGTTTTACGAGGGAAAACCTCTACCGTCCAGGAAGAGGGATGTCCAATGGTTAGCTGACGTGGACTACTGGATAAGGTAATAAAGGAAGCAAAATTACTTCTATAGAATATCAAATAAGCTTTATTTATTAGAGGGGTTATCTCCATTCTAATAATGGTCTTTTATGGTTACCAGGCCATACAGACATTAAGAAATGTATGAAGATTGACAAAGTATAAAAAGCTAAATTAGGCGGAACTGACATTGCCTTAAACTTGCTGGCCACAATGATGTAATAGCCGATTGCGCCAAGATAGAGATTGGTGGCAATCTTTGGATAACATCATGACTGCAAAATAAGACAAACAGTTTAGGAATGGTGATCAGGCAACAGGAGTACACGAAGAGTTGAAGTTGTTCTGATTGACACACGGGTTATTTCGTGACAACACAAGGTAGCGAAAATTCACAGCAAATCACATATTTTATTTTAATATTTATTAACGTCCGCTTTATGCTACTAAGAGTAATTGGGCTAGTATACATACAGATAACCAGCCTGGAATTTTATTTATTTATTTATTTTATTTTATTTAATGAGTTTACAAGTACATATTGCCTGACTGTAGTCGCCGTAACGATTAGAATATCGCAAATGACTGATCTATATACTGATAGCAGCAATTTCATTAACACAATCATTACACATCTGAAAACATTATTTTTTACGACGCACTGTATATATAGTCTATAACTTCTTCAAACTGTTTTTGAGTTTTTATTACGCTAGCCGGTTAATTTATTTCTTTTTTTCATTCTTTCGGATTTTCGTTCCTTTATCTGATAGTTTGCATTGGTATTTTAATTAATATTATTTTCATGACCCGTTTGATTATAACCGTTGGTTTATACACATTTCAATATGGTCTATAGTATGCTTATGGTTTCAGAAATAACTGTATTCCATTTTCATTTGAGATACTTCTACTAGTTATATTTTTATTTTTTTATTTCCTTTCTTGAAAGGCTATAAATGAGTAAATCGCAGTCGTTGAGGAACTTATTTAAAAAAATACATACGTATTGATTTCCAATATAATTAATAAGTGTAATTTAACTTAAAAATGAAACATTTAGACGCTTAATAGCTTAGTATAAAAGTATACATAGCAATAAGTTGGAGCTGTGGGTAACTTAAGGCCGAAAACTAATGTTGTTAATCAATAATATATGTACGATTTGTCTAGGTTTCAAAAAGATGAGTGTAATGTTGAGTGAGCGATGTTGCAGGTTCCAGCATTTCGGGACAAAAAAATAATAGTCTTTCGAAATAAATTTGTATTTTCTACCTACCGGTTACACCACGACAATTATATTTTCAGGTCTATATTTAAAAAAAGAAATAGAACATGTCATGAGCCATTAACCATAAAGCACATACTGGCTAACTGCAGGAATGTACGAAATTCTTAAAGACAGGAGACCACATATCGACAATACACTAAATTACCTTCAAAAATTGAATTTGTTTTACAAAATTTAACTTCCCTTCTTTTTCATTTTGGACAAAGTGAGACATTTGATATAATTTTAGATAATATAATTATCAATTATTTACGATAATTCATTAATATTAAATAATTAATTAAATCTGGTAAATGTAAAGATTGTTTAGGGGTGATATATATTTATTATTCCTCAGTGATTTAATTGTTTGGCAATGAGCAATTTTAAATTCCCATTAACCTTTTAATTCCCAGTTTTAATTATTTATTATTTTATATATTTATTATGTGGTTACAGTTTATTATAGCGTAGCAATTATTAAGGTTATAGATTTACATTGGTTATAGATTAGATATTGATGTCAAATTACCAATTGGTTTAAGGCTGATTATATATGATTTTTATTCTCCTGTGTATAGTATCTAAGAAAATTATGGATGTGTGACAAAAATGTACAAATTATTCGCCGTCTGCCAGTTGAAAACGATACTTATTATTATTATTATTTATTAACTTCCACTTTTTGCAACTCAGGCTAATTGGTACGGGTTATCTACAGGTCATCACCATTTTCTAGCCAGGGTGGAACTAGGGATTTTATTAGATGTGTTCCTCATTAAATAAATCCCTCCCTATTGCCCCGGCAGGAATCTCAACTCACCCCTCTAGGTTGACCATGTGAGATAAAGGTCAACGCTTTAATACATGGCTAACCTGAGCCCCTGAAAACGATAATAAAGATGGCTTAATTCAGACCTTAATATCCTTTTTATTGCCTGTAATTTCCATTAATTATTTAATTTATTAACAATTTCGTCGTTTTACACCCCATTGATAATTTAGTTACGGAAAGTCGTTAAGGAATAATTTCCTTGGCAGAATAATTTTTGTTTCTATAGGGGATTTGGCAACGTTTATTTTTTTTTCAAACTTAAATACAATTATAGGAACTTTAAAATATAATTAGGTGTTTATGCAAACCTGGTTGGTATTTACGCACTTTTTACACAGATCTTAGCAACATGACTTATTTGTCAACGAGTAGAAGGCAACCGCAATGAACATATGATGTATATAAAGTTACAAAATAGTGAAGAATGAAGAGAATTGATTTGCTGCGGTATTTCTTATTGCGAAGTGTCAGATCAGTATTATAGAGCAGAGTGAACAAAGGACGTTTTTATCTCAGACCCACTTAAAAACAAAAATGAAGGAAAATAAAAATATACTCAAAATAGAAAAGCACTTATGGCGGCAGTGGAAAAAAAAAGAGTGGGTCGAATAAAGGGGGTCGGATGCTCTTTGGAAGGGCCGAATCTCCAGGCCCTAAACTCGTTCGATGATGGTTTTATCAGGGCAAGATGGTCCCCCGAGTATCGTCCTAGTATCCCTCCCCGCTAACATTCAATAGCTCAATCTATATCTTTCACAAGGGCCAAGATTAAGGGCAAGAGGAAGCTAAAGGACAACGCTCAAGTTTACAAACTTACAGAGTTAAGCCCCTAAAAGCCTCTCTCTCTCTCTACCTTTTGGGAGATACAACCACCACTTTTCCTGGAAAACAGAGTAGTCTGCTCTTTTCAGCGGAAGAAAGGATACTTCAAAATAAAGAAAAGATGGGTTAGGTCAAAGTTAGTAAAAATGAAATACTCATAAAAGAGTATTAGCTTTAATATTGCAGGTATTCTCTTGAAGTTTAAAAATAGTAAGCTTATGTAACATTTAACTCTCTTAAGAATAAATTGTAATTATTAGTCAGAATAATTATCCTTAATACGTTATAGCGTTGGTATTTGGATTTCTGCATCCCCATATATATACATATA
The DNA here is from genome assembly GCA_019009955.1 of Riptortus pedestris. Lineage (NCBI taxonomy): Eukaryota > Metazoa > Arthropoda > Insecta > Hemiptera > Alydidae > Riptortus > Riptortus pedestris. The sequence goes on along the minus strand of CM032230.1, from coordinate 77,527,189 downwards.
CACTAATTTGAACATTATGTCTGGTTTTAGCAGATTTCCCTTAATTGGGTAGTACTGATGACCCGATTTTCGAAAATTATTAAGATATAAATTTATGCTAAATGAAATTTATCTGGTATAGTACACCAGGGCTTTACCACTAGACCGCCACTGACAAAATTATACAAAGAAATAATCCAACTATACATTGACCTTATGGAGAAAAGCAAATCTTAATTTATTACGAATTTACTCTCCTCCTAGTGGGGGTGATCCTAGTTCAAATAATCATTTCCGTTCATGTAAAAGTGATCTGATTAGCAATATGATAACTTCAGATTAATACAAATCAATCTTTTACTTTTTTTCCTAAAAAAAATATAATTTTTTTTTTCTCACAGAAATAGAGAATATGTGATGAGGTGAGATCACGTGTGTCATAGACGTAGGAAGGAATTCTGAAAATTCTTGATATCACCGTTATTATGCATCGGATCAAAAATTTGTATAAAACCATTCTTATTGCAAATATAATTTTCTACAAATGTTGTTATGTACATTTCTTAAATATCCTTATTATTAACTAAGATATTTGCATAAGATATTTTAGTTTTCAGCCTTCAGTAAACCCCCACTCCTTCTCATGTCATATTAACAATTAGCTGTTATGTCATGAAGCATTATTTTTGAAGCCTAAATTCCAAATTTTTAGTCATTTACCTCTTACGTTTTGAGTTAAATCCAAATACTAGAGGCACGTGGGAAATCTGCTAGTGAACGCAGCCCCTGCGTGAGGGACTTTTTTTAATATCAAACTGCTTCAAGAAATTCAAGACCTATTGTCTCACTTTTATATAATTCCTCTTATCTTATATTCCTTTTCTAAAAGAACTTTTAATAGCCATGTCTCATTGAGTACTCAGGCTAGGATGTTTGATGACGACCATAATGATGTTATTATATTACATTAACAATGTGCTGTTATATTATAAAATACTTCATTAGATGCCTAGATACCAAATATTGTTCTCATTGAATTTTTACGTCATAGATAATCCGAACACATGGCGCACGTAGGAAATCTGCTTAAAGCAGCCGCTGCGTGACGGACATTTTTAGATGGGAAAAATCATATAGCTTTTGGCAATAATAAAATATGGTGACTCAAGTTTATGAAATCATACGCGTAAATCACATATTAACATGGCAGAACGGAGCGAAATAAAGCTAAAGTCAGTATCAGTTGTGTTTCAGAAGCATTAAATCTCAGCACGTGAAGCCGCTAGAAAGCAGTAGCTACTCGGGACTGAGCCGGCTCAGCTTGAGCAGAGCAAACTTTTCGAGCAGCGATCTGGTGGATCTGATCAGGGCCTGTCCAAACATCAGCTTCCTCCGCCACTACCAACTCGTCACCGCCCTGTGTCAGCTCCATATGGAGAAGTGGAGGACAGCACCTTGCAGTCTCCCAACTTACAAGCTGAAGAATATAGACGCCGATTTTTCACATGTCGTAAGTCCACTCATTTTTATTTCGACCTTAGTAAGTTTGGTGACGGTGCACGAAACATTATCTTATATATAATATATACCTGATTTTCACAGAATATGATATCCTTGAATTTTTTTGCAGATTTCGCTTAAGGGAAATCTGCTATTAAGGTTGTACTCATAATGCGAATTTCGAAAAAGTTCTTCAAATGTCCATCGATCCTACCAAGTATATGACGAAAGTCCCTTCAAAAGTATATATATATTGGTTACTGCTCTAGCTGTCGCAATTTTTGTTTAATCGTTACCAAACTCGATATTTAGTCGTTTTATGTAAAATAAATAAATAAATAAAGTTTAAAGGGGAGTAATTTAAAATAATCGAAATAATACGCTTCAGATCGAAAAATTGTATAAAGTCAATGTTATTGCAAATTAAATTTACTATAAATATAGTTCTATAAATATTTTCGTATAATGCGTATTAACCGAGATATTTGGATTTTTTGGTTTAACGCTTTCATTAAACCCCATCTCCTACTAGTGTCATATTAATAATAAGCTGTTATATCATGAACCACTTCATTACAAGGTTAAATACCTATTATCGTTTTCAACAAAGCTTTATTCTACGAGATACAAACAAATAATTTCTGTGGACCTCCCTTTTCTTGCTCTTGGATTACTAAAATCTGTTTGAGTGAGATAGAAATTATTCTGATTTATTTCAAATTACTCCACTAGCTATAGTATATTAGTATATTTCATTAATTTTTCATCTTTCAGGAAAAATTCTTTCTATTCAGTGCTGCGAAGTTAGGCTGCTCTGTTTGTTTACAATTCAGACGCTTTCCGTTGTAGATATTATTAACTTATAAATTGACTGATTCCTTATTATTTCTTATTACCTTTTGTATTTATTCCCTTAACATTCATGGTGTTACAAGTTTGTAGTTTTATCTGTTGGAAACCAGTGCTTAGTTTACGCAGCCCCTTACTTTTATTTAATGAACTCTTCACTAAATAAATTCCTATTACCCCGACGGGAATCAAAATCGCCACCCTGGATTTAAGTAATGTGCATACAGCTAGTACTCTTCTGTTTAAAGACTGTTTCTTTTTTTGTGCAGTCGTTGTGGTTTTTAATTCTGGTAGTGCCTTGACAATCCGTAGCCAATTTACATGCTAGCCTGTTAGTATTCATATTTTTAACCTGTTGTATATGTCCAGTGATGTCTCAGTAATAATGTCACCCGAATGTTTCGAATGTTCGCTAATGATGCTTCAGTGTCGATTAAGTTCTGTAACGTAAAAGCCCACATGGTATTTCAATGTAAATACTTTTGGCAAGTGAAATGGGGTTTTAATTGGTTTTAAATCCAAAAAAGAGAAAATGTAATTTGCATCATTACATGAAATATATTTTATGGAATCACAACTTATGCTCACAAATTCAGTTTATATGACACTGGTTGGTGGTGTAAATTGTGTTCGTTATTAAATTGAAATATATATCTGCAAAAAATAATTAGTCTGTAGAATTAAATTGTATATGCTTAGTATTTATTAGTACATTGTGAGTTGTATTGGTAGACTATATCTCGGGAATGTTCTATTTACATTGATATCCAAGCTGAAGGAAGAGGGCAAGAAGCTCTTAGAGTGGCTGCTCGCTGCCTTCAGCTTGAGACTGTAAAATAATAAAGGTATCATGTTCATCCGAGATTATTCCACACGAAGCTGGAATCGTTAGTGAGTCGTATCTCCTAGCCCACTTGGTTGCATAAGTCAACAAATAACATTGGGTGGTGTCTGTATGCACAACACAACTTCAGTTCCTGGTTTTTTTCCCCACTGTTAAAAATATACTTCTAATGATTTAAAGTTCTGTGAAAGATCGTTATTAAGGGTAGTATTGAGGAAAGAATTCTTTTAATGGCCTGGTCTTATTAAAAAAAATCCGTCACAGAGGGGCTGCTTTAACTAAGCAGATCTCAAATAGTAAAAGCTCAATGAGACCAATATTCGATATTTATTTAATAAGGGCTTCATGATATAAGAGCTTATTGTCAATATGTCATGAGTAGACCACCATGAGTTCACCAAAGGCTGAAATCTAAAAAATGCCAAAATCTCGGTTAATAATTATTATTTGCAATAACATGGGTTCTTTAATATATTTCGATCAGACTTATAATAACGGAAATATTTTGAGTTTTCGAAATTCCTCTCTTTAAACTCCCCCCCCCCCACTTGTCCAATTTCAGCCAACGAAATTGATCTTTAGTTTTGCATACTGCGGACCATTTGTGGAATGTTTTCGAAAATCGTGCCATGATTACGACCTCATAAAACCCTAAAAGAACTAAAAACAAATAATAATTAAGTGAAAACTATTATAAAGAAATAGTTTCAAAACTTTAAAATAGTCGTTCCCAATACTTTTAAACTCGAGGCAGGAACTAAAATTTACGCTCGACCGGGCGTTTATATAGAGCACACTGCATTAAAAAAAAATAGCTGAACAGAATCAAATTTTTGGAACTAATGAAAAAAAAGGCCTAATTCAGGACGTAATTTAATATTTCTACTGGAATCCAATTAATTTCAACCAACCAAATGGCGAGTAACGGAGCTAGTTTGCTCGATGTATGGGCCGACATGGAGGCCACTCAAAGCTATTTCAGTCGTGTACAGTCGTGTTAATAGGCATTTGGGAGAGAATTGTCTGTTATTAATCGGCTCTTTTGAAGGCTCGCCAATGCCTGTAACCGATTTCGAAAAGCGATAATGAAATAGCCGATTACGAACCTTTTGGAGTTGGATTTAATTTGTTCACACCCATAACCACACCAATTATTTAAAATTGCTGTAAATAACCAAGTTTAAAAAAAAAAAAAAGATTTAAATTACGTTCTTTGGTTGATCACTGGTCATAGCAACTTCGTTTTCTCTTATATAAAAGCGCTATAACACAGTAACTATAAATAATTTTAGTCTAAGGGAAATCAGCTGTTGAGGTCGTAATCAATACGGGATTTTCGAAAAATATCCACCAATGTTCATCGATCTAACTTAGCAGACGACAAAAATGAGGTACGTTCAATATTATGTGTATATATATGTTACCGCTCTATCGGTCGCATTTTTTGTTTGATCAGTACCAAAATCGATATTTAAACGTTTTATGTAAAACTAACAAGAAGAAGTTGGTTTTCGACGAAATTCGAAAATTCAAAATATCTCCGTTATTAAACGTTATATCGAACAATTTTATAGAAGACATGTTACTGCAAATTTAATGATCTATAAATGGAGTCATATATATTTTTTCTCTATCTTAAATATTAACCGAGATAATGAAATTTTTATATTTTAGCCTTCAGTGAACCCCCACTTTTAGTCATTGAAGTTTGCGTCTTCATCCAGGCATATATAGCAAATATTATTCCAACGGATTTTTTCTTATGAGAGTGCAAATAGTTCGTGTGATGACGTCATCAATTAAGATTTTATTGACCGTCCAGTTATACTCTTCGTGTTTTTTTTTTAGGAAATGGAGAATATAAGCAGAAATGATATTAGTATGTCATTCGAACTTATGGGAAATTTGCTTAGTTAACGCAGCCCCTATGTGATGGACTTTTTTTTTTAAACATTGGATAAATCATAATACTTGGTAATAATAATTATGTGATAACTCGATGAATCGATTGAGTCATGCTATTTACTTAAAATGCTAATACAAGAAACCCTCACATTTTCCAAGGAAATTATACTTCTTTCATCTCAACTCTTCTAAAGATAAATTTAGTAGTATTGTGTTCGCAGGCCTACATTATCTTTTCAAAGTGTTAATCCAAATTCCTAATTTTCGAATAAATGTTTCTAATAGCTTAGGCCTTTATAATAATTTTCCATGTATAAAGTCAAACAAATTAAAAATAACACGTTTTCCAAAGGTGTTTTATTAAAAAATGAGGTTGAATTATGCATACTGTTAAATACAAGTTGCCAATGTGCGTTAGGCTTGAAACACGTTGCTATGTTGATAAATTTTATAATACGACGAAATAAAGAACAAAGTAGAGATTTATTAACCAGTAATTATGCAATTGCTGCTAAATGAGAAGGTGTTTTGTTGAAAGGATATAAATAGTTATACTCAGGGTGAGAGTAATGTTTTTTTTTGTTTTTTCTTTTTTTTTTCAGTATGAGACATTGTCCACTTAGGAATTGAAAGTTCGACTCTAGGTGTTTTTAAACTTATTGACATAACTGCCCTAAGAAAAGGGCAAGAAAGTTTTAAAAAAATAAGAGATTAATATATATATATATGTATATATCATCGCGCTACAATGTTACTGATCTGATTTACGAGGTGAATTTTGTTAACATTAGGTAAGGAATGGTTAAAAAGCAAGAAAGTTTTTCCAGCGAATCTTGTCAACTGAGTCAAATACAGGAACTGTTCCAGGAACCGCTCTTTAACTCTTTAAGCCCTTAACTTTGATTTCCGTGAATCCGATACCTCACTTTTCTAATAAGGTATGGATATTAAATTCGTGTAACTTTAGGGGCCGAGGAACGACAAAGCATGCCCATGGGATAACTTCCACCTTGACGTAAAAATGTGGTTTTTGGATACCCACGAAATGACTTCCTTTACAAGACATGTGGATTTTATCGTTTTGTCATATGAGCTTTTGTCAAACAGCCTTTCATCTCAACTTTGTCCTAGGCTAGCACCTGGAGCGAAAGCTCACGTGTGACACACCTACCTGAAGGGAACCTATAGATCGAAACGAAGTAATCCCAAACGTAACTATGCACTGAAAGTGCAACTTGAAAAAAACTTCATAACGGTTATTTTAATATTATTTATTAAGGTCCACTTTTGGTAACAAAGGCTAATTGGGACGGGTTATCTACAGGTTGCCATCCTTTTCTAGCCAGGGTGGGACTAAGGATGTTATTCAATGAACTCTGTCACTAAATAATTTCCTTTGCCCAGGCGGGAATCGAACTAGCCACTCTAGGTTTACCATGTGAGATTAAAATCAACGCTTTAACTCACATGGCTAACCTGAGCCCCCATAACAGTTATAAATGGCTATAGCTCGAAGTACATTCCGGTAGTAAGGGACTTTGACGTTGATCGTTTTCGACATTCGGTGACTCTTCAGCGACGCGAAGAATCGTTGGAAAGATGGATTTTGAGCTAAACAGCTTGTTTTAAGCTAAACTACTTCATCAAGGCGTGTGTCACACGTGAGCTTTTGCTCCAGGTGCTAGCCTGGGACAAATTTAAAATTAAAGGTTGTTTGAAAAAAGTTCGTAAGAAAATAGGATAAAATCCAAACGTCTTGTGAACAAACATTGCGTAACCTTATGTAACAGTGTGTCCTGACGACAACTAGCTGTTTGACTTGCTTTAAGTCAGTTTGTATTAAAAACTACACAATAATCAGCTGTCACAAATATCTCTGTGGTGATTTGTATAGCATTCTAAGAGCATCGTTTTAGCAAGTATATTTTCTGAAAATTGTTTGGAGGAGTAAAGAACGAGTGGCGAAGCTTTGTTATCGTTAAAAGGAACCGTTATTTGTTTAGTTTTTGAGCCTGGAAGCTAATGGTAAAGGTCAGATGTTGGATATCTGTCGAATCATTGAGTCTGATTGTACGCGGCCGGCCGCGGTTTAATTACAGCTCCTCTCGCGGGATGATGATATCTCGTTAAGGGTAACCAAATCGGTTCTTCTAATATATATTTTATGGTTGGATTTCGATATTTCTTTCATTCTTCGATTCTTTTTAGTTTAACGGAGAAAGAGCAACATGTTCCATTTGTTCATTCCTTGTCTAAAACTTGTTCATTCCTTCCTCTACTCCACGCTTACAATAGAAGTCCGTCACGCAGCGGCTGCGTAAACTAAGCAGATTTCCCTCGTGAAGTTTAGTAATAGATAAATCTACATACAGGTAACACAACACCAAGATATTAAGTGAATAAAACAAACGGTAATAAGAAATATTTCCCCTCCCAACGGAAAGCGTCTTAAATGTAAACAAACAGGTCTGCCAGCCTCACACCGGAAAGAGAATCAATTACTGAAATATATCAGAATATAACATATTAATTTTATTGAAAACTATTTACTATATATATTCCTGCAATTTATAATGAATCAGGATATTTTTTTTCTCAATCAATCATATTTTAGTAGTCTAAGACCTTAAGACCCGGGGGGGGGGGGGTGGTCACCATAACATATTTGTATTTACCTAGTATAATAAAGGTCTTTTGAAAACAATTTATGGTATTAAGCTTCGAATAATGTGGTTTATTACATAACAGAGTATTGTTTATGTAACATGAGTAGAAGTGGGGGTTTGCTGAAGGCTGTTAACTGAAAAATGCAATTAACTAGGTTAATATTCAAGATAGAGAATAAATGTATATAGCAATATTTATAGTAAATTTAATTTGCAATAAGATTGATTCTATACAATTGTTTGATCCGACGCATAGCAACGGAGTTATTTGGAATTTTCGAAATTAATGTAGGTAAATATGTAGTTTACTAGAAAAACGGAGGTACTGCCTTGATAAAGGCCACGCCAGATATCAGAAGAGAAAAGTGCGAATACCCCTTTCAACAGATTTCTCTAATTGGAAATCGCCTGTTGAGGCTATACTCATGACGCGATTATCAATATTGTCACGCGGGGGTTGCGTAATCTAAGCAGATTTCCCAAGTGCGGCGAGTATTTGCATTTATCTCAACACGTGAAAGTTCAATTAGATCTATATTTGGTATTTAGGCTTCAAAGAAAGTGTTTCATAATATAACAGCTTATAGTTAATAAGACAAGAGTAGGAGTGGTGGTTTACTGAAACCCTAAAACTAATAAATGCAAATATCTCAGCTAATATTGATGTTAGAGAATAAAAAAACGTATATAACAACATTTACAGTACATTACTTTAGGAATAAGATTAAATCTATACAATTTTTCGATCCGACGCATAATAACAGAGATATTAAGAATTTACGAAATTCTCCCCCTCTAACTAGATCTTTATTTTTATATAAAACGGTTATGATTCAAGTTTGGTAACGATTGGACGAAAATTGCGACCGCTAGAGCGATAACAGACAAATATATATATATATATATATATATATATATATATATATATATATACATACAATTACAATTTTGGACCTCATTTTCGTCATCTGGTAGGTAGTATCGATGAACATTTGAAGAAAAGTTTCGAAAATCGCATCCTGAGTACGACCCCAATATCTGATTTACCCTAATGGAAATCTGCTAAAATTTAAAATGTACTTAGTGAAGGTACTTAGAGATACTTAGTGTACGTCTGAATGATGTTTGGTTCAATGCTAATTAGAATGCCCCTCATATTTTATTGTCTTGTCCCATGTATGAAGTTACATTAGGTTTTTGTGCATGTGACTATAGTTCATATTTTAAGAGTGGCCTTCTATATGGCATTCACCAAAAATTGGGCATTATTCAAAAGTTATTGGTTATTACATACTTTTTGATGACCAACAACCACTTTGAAGACTGCCTTCCCTGTGATCAGGACAAGTTCATTTTACACCTATTATTTGTAGATTGGATTATTTATTATCGTTCCTAACAGATGGACCCCAATCATCACGTTTTTTTGTGTTATGTAAATTGTTCTGCCTAACTTGTTGTATAAATGCTTCACTTTTAAGTGCAGTATCTCATTTGACAAAAAATCTTGAAGTTCTCCTTTAGTTGAGTGTGTTGTTTTCAAGCTTTGACGAAGGTTAAAAAATGCATTAAGACACTGGCAATACTATCTCTTTTGTTAATGTTTTTGATAATAAACTCGGTTGCTTTAAACATATATGGAAGTTAGGGTGTGATGTCTGTAGCAACTGAAAAGTGATGAACACTATAATAACACTTTTATTTGACAGCATAACAAGGAATAGTAGTAAAAAGAAAATCAGTAGTACAGCTCTGTTTATGGCCTTCAATTTCAGCCCTACACTTTTTCCCCTGTAGTTTTATGAAATTAATTCTAATCCCACTTTATGAAACAGCTGTCCAGGGAAGTGGCAGTTGGAGTGCGGGGGAAAACGGAGTGCAGGTACTAAAAGTTACATAGAAATATCTCCAAGAGGTTTTCATTTTGCCCGCGGGTTAACCTCAGGCACAGTTGCGGGCGGTGGGTTCAAAGCCGGCTTATTAAGGGAGATAAGAGAGCAACCTTGTGTAATAAAGATTTTAATATGAGCCAGACGGTCTCTGGAAAATTTCATCCGGAGTAGGGCGCTGAGTTCAAAAAATACTGTGTTGTTTTTATTCTTCTATATGTGAATTGCGTCAGCCTGGAGCTTCTACAAAAACATCTCAGTTTTCTCTATCTGTAAAGTCCCACGCTAAGTAAAGTGAAATAAACAGAAGGAGAATTGTTCTATTAAAAGCAAGACATTTCGTCCTGGGTTATGAGAATGAATGAATATATCATTTTAAAAGTGTCTGATAATGAATAAATAAATTCTAATTAGCTATTCAGTCTTATATTTCCTTGTAAGAATAATAAAAAGTTTAATTAAAAAAGATTTGTAAAAACTGTGCTATCTTATAATGTAAATTTTACTCTTATATCAAGTTTCAGTAAGATTATATTGCATTAGTTAATGAAAGCGTTAAACCAATGGCATACTGTTTCACGCTGTAAATAAAGTATATTTTACCAATTACTGATTAGTAAGAGAATCTGTTAAGAAAAATGTTAATTATATTATATACTCTAACCAGAAACGAAATGAAAATACACACAACTTGTCACTCAAACAGATAGCCATCAATCATTTCATGCTTATTTCAAGAAGAATATTTCGTTCTTTTGTTACACTTAATCATGTTTTCAGTTCAGAAAAAAAAGTTCAAAAAATATCATTAATAATATCAGTCCCAGTAGAAGGTTTGATAAAGTTGATATTAGATATTACTAGTTACAGCCACTGGTGTTTAGAATGAAATATGACCTTTTATCTAGGCTAAGATTTATTATTTAATGTTTGTATAATGTGTTTGACGAGAAAAAGACCCAAGAAGTGAAGAAATGTGTCTCATACACAGACAGGAATACTCTAGAAACTTAGATTCGTAAGCGCATCAATAGTGGACACCGTTGGAATATAAATTAGTGTTTTTCAAATTTAGAAAAATTAAAAATAATGTTTATTTTCAAATGGAAAGCATTAAATGATAGCTTGCTCAGTTTAATTCCACAACATAAATATGGCTGAATAAAATCATTTGTATATAATGTCTATCATCCTCTAAGATTACTGAGCTTAAGTGAGTTTATTGCACAATTATCTATACCTTTATTAAGTATAATCAGGCATTATTTTTTTTTTCCCCTTTGATCTTAATTATCAAAATTATTATTAAATTTGGATGTCTTCATAATATTTGTTTTCAGTAAGTAGTCTAGCAATGCAGTCGGCAAATATAAATTAATTTAATTTATATCCGCTAATGGATATGCAGAAACAACCCTCAATATTTCATTGATAAAGTATTGCTCCAAGCATCAACAGTGTGCTAAAGGGGCGACGAGATTTACGAGGAAAAATCTGGTTTCGTTTTAAAATGGGTGGTCTTGTAGGGCCCATAAATAAATAGGGGTGTTATGGGATTAAATATAAATCCGTTAAACTTCCAAACATATATTTTATGGGATGGGTTCCTCCTCTCCCTCAAATCAGAATTAAGATCGGGCCATTAATTCACGTTGTACAGTTCTGTTTGATAATTGGTGGGGTGGGGGTGGGCTGAAACTGAAACTGATTTAACACCCCAAACCATAACAGTAAACTATAGTTAGTTTAGTATCTGTTGTTGCAGTTTGTTGCTATGCCTTCTCTTAAATAGTGACTTCCACCTTTTTTACTATAAAATAATACATTTATATATAAACTAACTGTGTTAACCGTTATGGATACAAATAGAAATGGATGACCTTGTAAATATAAAGAGTGGATTAACTCTTGAAGAAATGACCCCATTATTTTCATCGCCAGACAGAAATGTACTGTAACATGTACAATAACTGTACAGTCATTCAGTTTTAATATGCGTGAAGAATTAATTGGGGTGGGGGTCTTAGATGTGATGAATTTCGAAAATTCTTAATATATCCGTTATTATGCGTTTGATCGAAAAATTGTATATAGCCAATCTTATTGCAAATGTAATGTTCTATAAATGTTGTTATGGACCATTTTTCAAAATCTTGATTACTGACCAAGATATTTGCATTTTAGCAGATTTCCCTTAGGGGAAATCAGCTATTAAGGTCGTACTCATGACGCGATTTTCGAAATATTTCTTCAAATGTCCATCGATCCTACCCAAAAGATGACGAAAGTGAGGTCCGTTCAAAATTATATATATATATATATATATATATATATATATATATCTATATATATATATAATTTTGTAACCTCTGTCTGTACATTGATTTTTCGCGAAATTTCACGATAACTTCGTTTCACATGTCATAGACACTGCATTTTGTTTCTTTGGTGTCTGTTTGTTTGTTTGTTTGTTTATTTGTTTGTCTATATTAATATTCTCTGAGACGAACATGAGTGGGAGTTATAAAAAAGACCCGAAATTAAAAATAGCGATATTTCGTTTCTTATTGGTTTTCGGCAAATATGCATATAACAAAAGTTGTTTATTTAGTCGTATAAACTTTCGCTAAAAATTATAGCGGGAGTCAACAATATCATTTGGCACAAAAGACTCAACCAAACTAAATAATACTCGGTGTGTGTATTAGCACTAACTCCTTCCTTATAATAAGCTATACAAACATTTCTAGGGAAGGGCAGGAGTGGGGGTATAAGGGAGGCCTGAAATTAAAAAAAGTGATATTTCGTTTCCTATTGGGGTTTCGGCAAATATGCACATAACTAAAGTTGTTTATTTTGTTATTTAGAGAAACTTTTGTTATGTTCACTTTTGTTGTATAACAAATTATAAACGAGATATACACTAAAAGCTAAAGCGGGAGTCAACTATTTTATTGGGCACTAACGGTTGAACTGATTCCTACAAAACTCAGAATACATAAATTAGCATTAATTCTTACATGGTTATAAGCTATATTAAAATGTTTATGTTATAACGGGAGTGGGGGTTATAAGGGAGTCCTGAAATAAAAATTCGTGATATTTCATTTTCTATTCCAAACCAACCACGGGTACTAACCCTAAACACTGAAACGGGGAAATTTCAAAATATTTTGCCAAGTAAAGTCTTGCCGAAAGAATACCATCATCATTCCGGTTCAAATGAATTCCCGGGCGAAGCCGGGTACCTTAGCTAATAAGCCATACTAGCATTTCTAGGGACGGGCAGGAGTGGGGGTTATAAGGGAGGGCTGAAATTAAAAATAGTGATATTTCGTCTCCTATTGCATTTTCGGCAAATACGCACATAACAAAAGTTGTTTATTTTGTTATTAAGAGAAACTATTATCATATACATTATCGTCGTATACCGAAGTATAAGGACGTTATACACTAAAAATGATAGCGGGAGTCAACAATTTTATTTGGCACAAAAGACTCAACCGAACTAAAAAAAACACTCGGAATGTGTATTCGGCAAATATGCACAAAACAAAGTTGTTATTTTATTATTTAGTAAAAACTAATTCAAATGTATGTATATTTTGTGCTTAATAATTCAAATCTATGCAAAATGCACAGGAAACGGGATATATGACAATATGGTGAACAGTGAAGTCTTCCATAAAAAAATACTTTTATTATTATCAAATCCACAGAAACGACGGGTATTTAAACTAAACACTGGGATGCGTAAATGTCAAAATATTGTGCAAAGTAAAGCCTTACCAAAAATATACCATCACCATTCAGCCTCAAATGAATTCCCGAGCGAAGCCGGGTATCTGAGCTAGTATATATATATATATATATATTTGTCTGTTAACGCTCTAGCGGTCGCAATTTTTGTTTGATCGTTACCAAACTCGATATTTAAACGTTTTATGCAAAAAGACAGATCAAGTTCGTTAATGGCTGAAATCGGACTAGTGGGAGGGGGGGGGGGTTTAGAGGGGGGATTTTCGAAAATTTGAAATATCTCCGTTACCATACGTCGGATCGAAAAATATTACAGAATCAATCTTATTGCAAATTAAATGTACCATAATTATTGTTCTATACATTTATTCTCTATCTTGAATACTAACCGAGATATTTGCATTTTTATTAATTGTGGACCGATAACGGATGACTGAATTTCCCGCCAAAAGCTAGTTCGGCCATTTGCCGTAACTGTTCGGCTCTCGTATGGAGATTTCTCTATTGTATAACTTCACGTGGAAAATCTGCTTAGTTTACGCAGCCCCTGCGTGACGGACTTTACAGTTTTCGGCCTTCAGTAAACCCCCACACCTACGCATGTCATATTAACAACAAGCTGTTATATTATGGAGCACATTATTCGAAGCATAAATACCATATATTGATCTCAATGAACATCTACTTTTTGAGATAAATGCAAATACGTGGAACACATTAGAAATCTTCTTTGTTAACGCATCCCATGTGTGACGGACTTTTTTTTCGTTTATCTTACCTCACCACAGCCTAACGCATGTTCACTTTTGGAGAAATCCAAGTTATTTTTTTTTGTTCTCCTCATAGTAACCCTATGAGGAGTTATTTATTTGAATACATGTTTCATTGACACATGGCATATTACATGTATTATTATGTTTAAATACATCATTATTTTGCAATATATATTTGTTTATCAATTATCTACTCAAATATTATATTCAAGAAATAAAATAATAAAATAAAATACAATATAAAAATAAGTATGATAATTACAAACCCAAATTAATAAATGAAATGAAAAAGTAAATAAATATATGCAATAAAAGCAAAAATATATTTTTTAAAGCTAAACTCAATCGATGTTTAATTTGCAAGTCAATTTAAGGTAAATATATTGAATTATGATTAAAGTTAATAATATACAAATAATTAGTTTACAATTTAAACAGCGCCTACACCACCCTGGAATGAACACATAATAGATTATATTATATTAGATAATATGCAAATGATTCTTACTGGCACAATTAATGAAAACTTCCAGTATAAATATTTTCTTTATTTCAGGTAAGGTGTCGAATGTCGCCAAAAGCGGTTTTGCCACCGGAAGCTCTGAGACTAGCCGTGACCCTTTGCCCTGAGGCTACATCGGTGAGGATCCGTTTCGACACGTCGACGCCTCATCACGTCGTCAGTTACCTCACCTGCCTCAAGACACTCAACGACTTCAGTGCAGTCTGCGTGTCGAGTGGCGAGAGAGTCCTTCTAGACTTTCAAGACTTTATGCCCGTTCTGGAACACTTTGGATCCACAAGTCTTAAGTCACTGGAGCTTAAGGTAAGAATGAGAAATGGAAAGTCGTCAGAAATATAAATAAAGTCCGTCACGCAGGGGCTGCGTAAACTAAGCAGATTTCCTCATATGTGCCACGTATTTGCATTTAGTTCAAAAAATAAAAGTTCAATGAGAACAATATTTGGTATATAAGCTTCATATGGGGCTCAGGTTAGCCATGGAAGGTAAAGCGTTGACCTTAATCTCACATGGTAAACCTTGAGTGGCGAGTTCGATTCTTGCCTGGGCAAAGGAAATTATTTAGTGACAAAATTCATTAAATAACATCCTAAAACCCCACCCTTGATAGAAAAAGGTGGTAACCAGTAGATAACCCGTCCCAATTAGCCTGAGTTGCAAAGAGTGGACGTTAATAATAAATAAAAAAATAAAAATAAGCTTCATCATATAACTGCTTATTGACTATGAAATACAAACAAATATCTCGGTTAAACAAAATTGCTACCGCTAGAGTGGTAACAGACAAATATATATATATATATATATATATATATATATATATATATATATATATAATTTTGAACGGACCTCATTTTCGTCATCTAATAGGTAGGATCGGTACGCATTTAATGAAATTTTTCGAAAATCGCATCAGAGAGTACAACCTCAATAGCTGATTTCCCTTGAGGGAATGAAGTCCGTCCAAAACTGTATACATATATATATATATATATATATATATATATATATATATATATATATATCTGTTAACGCTCTAGCGTTCGCAATTTTAGTTTGATCATTACCAAACTCGATATTTAATCCTTTTATGTAAGTAGAAATATCAAGTTCGCTAATAGATGAAAACGGACCAGTGGGAGAGGGGGTTTAGAGGTGAGGATTTTCGAAAATTTGAAATATCTCCGTTACTATTTAGTAAAAGATTATATAAAATCAATCTTATGGAAAATTAGATGTACTATAAATATTGTTATATACTTTTATTCTCTAGTTTGAATAATAACCGCAATTCTGCATTATTCAGTTTTCAGCCATCAGCAAATCCGCACTCCTACTCATGTCATATTAATAATAAGCTGTTATTTCATGAACCACTTCATTCCAAGTACCAAATATTGTTATCATTGAACCTCTATTTAGTGAGATAAATACAAATACGTTCTATTGACACCCCCCCCTCTTTTATGTTAAGATTTACCAGTATATAGATGTGTCTATTTTAAAACTTCATGTGGGAAATCTGTTTAGTTTACGCAGCCCCTGCGCGATGGAGTTTTTTAATATTCAATGAATAGATGGTACAATTAATAATTTCCAAAAGACTTCAGAAGTAGAGCTGGACTGAGCGCAAGGGAAATCATGGCTGCTCCCAATTTTCAGATTATTGAACTATTAGCAAAGGATAAACGCAAGTTGCCACAAACAAGTTTGCCTGAGCTGGCGCAAGCAGAAAACTTAATAAACTGAGCTCAGCTCAGAAATTAGTTCAATGGTAAACTATGATAATTGGACCTAGGATTATATTTGTTAGGGAATTCACTTTAAAACTTTTTTTATAAAGTTTCAATGAGACTTGAACAGATTATTACTTACAGGGATATACAGGATGGTCCACGGGAAACGGACGGTTTTAAAATAGTAATTACTCTGTTAGTTTTGAAGACAGACACATTTTGTTTACACAAAAATAAAGCTGAATGCATGCCATTTTTAAAAAATACATTACTTTATTTTTTTAAAATAACATCACTTAAATGGCGGTCATTTTCACGAATACAAATTTTAAGTCTTTCTTGAAAATTGACGTCCACTCTTCTTAATAGCTCGTCATTGATTAGAGCGATTTGGTTTCGTATTGCCGTATTCAGTGCTTCCAGAATGCATGGCTTTTCTTTGTTGACATGAGTGATGATCTTTCGTCCACAGCGGCATAATGGCGACTGAATGGCAGGCGGTGGGAAGTCGAGTGACCTTGACGGCGTGTTTCCCCCTCCACCAGCCGCCAAGTACTGCGCTATTCAAAACCGTCCATTACCCGTGGACCACCCTGTACAACTTATATATATTTTCCTTAAATAGCCCTTTATGACGTGCTGCAGTAATTGTAAATCAAAGAACCTTTCATATTTATTTTTCTTCTTATTCTGGACGCAATATTATTTATATATTCTTCATATTTCGTAGCAAGGGTCTCTTAATAAAAAGCATTCTTTCCGATGCAAACTTTATGAAACTGCCCTACATGTTTCGTGGCTTACTGAAGAGGTGGCAAGTAGAACACATGTAGTTCCAATAAAGTTTGCACGGAAAAAATGTTTTTATTCGAGACCCTTGCCATAAAATATGTAGAATATATATTTATTTTGTATTTCAGAATATTAGAATGAAAAGAATTAACAGGCTTAAAATGATACTATTGGGTAATGAAAAAGTATGAATCATTTCTACATAACATCGTCTGAATTTTAGGCGATTTTAAACTAATTATTTTCTAGTGTTCCAGTGAATTACTCCTGCATGTACTACTACAGGACCTAAACAGTAAATGTATAGATTGGAGATGCAGATCAAACAACACGATTGGAACTTTGGATAATAATGAACAATATTGGATTCTAAATAACATCACCTGATAATTACACATACTATCAAACACAACGTAATTACTCCCAAAACAAAACCAGCGTTGCTTTAATTCATAAATTGTACTATACCACGAAACCTGAACAAACCTCGACTTTCATCACCTGGCAGTACTATGTTCAGTCAATCAACCAAGGCACACAAACCTTTGTTTGTTCAAGTAACTAATCGTCCGTCACGCAGGGGCTACGGAAACTAAACATATTTCCCACGTGAACTCAGCTCACAACATATTGTTTACTTCTATAAAAAAAAGAAAAGATACTTAAAAGGGGGAGGGGAGGGGGTTATTGAAGGACGATTTCTGCCAATCACTAATATGATCTTCAGTGTTGAATAAAAGGATTATATATTGAGGATGGTAAAGATGCAATGAACAAGTTTGAGGCAAGAACGTAAAAACTTAGTTGATGAAGTAATCGCACAACAAATTAGCATGTATCTCGCATGATAAAGGTCACATGGAAACAAAATTCGGAATTTAAGCTTGGAATAAAGAGTGTCATGATATAACAGCTTATTGTTATTAATACATGAGAAGGAGACAAATATCTCCGTAAATAATAATCTTAGAGAAAATACGTAAATAACAACATTAACAGACAATTAAATTACAAGAAGATTACGAGTCGGATAATAAAGGAGAAATTTCGAAAATCGTGTCATGAGTACAACCTCAATAGCTGATTTTCCTGAAGGGAAATCTGCTAAAATGCCCTTTTCTTATCAGTCCCCTACTCTCAGAATAATGAAACTTAGATAATGTTACTGAGATTTTTAATACTAGAAAACAACCATCTCCATATCACCTATTTATTAAATGATTATTGGACTTATAAATCATAAAACAACCACTTCTGCCGAAGCTAGAACTAGTTTCTTTAAAATTTCTTGGTGATTTATCATTATATATTTGCCCTAATATGTTGAGTGGACTCCCAAGATTTATTGCAAAGCCTACATCGGTCAGAAATATGAATAGCTCCCCTTACGGGAAATCTTCTAATGAAAATGGATTTGCTTCAGAATTTTAAACGAACGATATTGACGATTTGTTAAGTAACTTTTCAATATGCAATCGATAAAAAAAAAAATCACTCGCTTACAATAAAATCATCAGAAATCGAATCCATTCATACGAAAACCAAAATCTTTTCGTATACCCTCTAACGTGAACACATTAAAGCGTTGTCAGAAAACTATACCCTCTGAGTCTAAAGTCGTGATAAAAATATATGCAACTATCAATTCCTCAAAATACGTATTTTTCTTTATTGAGAAAGTAGTAATAAATATAGATTGATGTTGTTTGATCAAATAACTCATGATCAAAGTCTGTGGAAAGGAACTCATTGAATCTATTCCAAAACTATGTGATAGACTACAGACGGTCGAAAATCATAACATTCACTCGTATGCTATGAAATTCCATATGAAAACGAATCACTCATAAAAAAAACAAAAAACTCAAGAATAGAAAAGAAGATAGAAGATCCTTCCTAGAAAATGAATATTTTACATAGCGAGCTTACTCACCACTTGACTTCAATTTGGACAGTTTCCTCCATGATGGAAAACCTCTGTAGTTCTAGCCTTTAATAAGTAAGGGAAACCGAAAGGTCGTAAAGGACTCCACAGACTGATAAGTGTGCTCAACTGAATGACTAAAACCCCGTTGAAAAATGCATCGGAAAAAGCCGGGCTGTCCCAGTTCAGGAAGACTTATGTATCGCGGTGTATTTTTACTTCAAGAATTTCCTGAATTATAATTAGAGCGTTGAAGCTTTTTCGCTCCATAAACTCAGAGCTTTTAGCCGATCTCCCTTAAGTGAAATCAGCTATTGAGGTCGTACTTATGAAGCCATTTTGGAAAAATTTCCTTAAATGTTTATCAATCCTAACCACGTGATGATGAAAATGAAGTCTGTTCAAAATTGTAGTTGTATTGGCTAATAGCAATATTGACGGACTGATATTACCTAAATGCTCTAAAAAAAAACATGACTACCTTACAGATTCAACATACATCTTTCAATGTAATAATTATTAGTGCATATATACCTGGTGACCAAAATATAGAGATATATTATTGATATAAATAAATAAGAAAATGTCTTCTAGCAATTTCAAATTGAATATATATATAATTGGACTTGACAGTAGCAGTAGAAGCTGACTATGGCGTGATAAACAATGAGGACGGAAATTTGAGAATTTTATTATCCTGAATTTAGCACTCACTAACAGAGACGTTGCACTTCCTACTTTTGATGGAACAAGAGGAACTAGCAACATAGACTTAACACTCGCCAACACCTTGGTGTTTCGAACCATTTAACATTATCATATAACATTAAATAAATTAACCCACCAACTTAAAACGCCTCTAAATATGCCTCTTACATCACTAAAGACGCTCTAGCGGTCGCAATTTTTGTTTGATCGTTACCAAACAAGATATTTAAACGTTTCATGTAAAACTCAAGATAAAGTTCATAAATGGCTAAAATCCAAGTCATGGGAAGGGAGAGGGATTTCGAGAAATCTTAATATCTCCATTATTACATGTCGGTTAGAAACATTGTATACAACCAATCTTATTTCAAATGTAATTTTGTATAAATGTAGTAGTAGATATGTACGTTTTTTCACTATCTTGTTTTTTAACCATTGTACGTTATGTACGTTTTTTACCTATCTTGATGATATTTGTATTTTTTAGTTATCGGCCATCAGTAACCCCCCCCCCCACTCATATTATTAACAATAAGTTGTTATATTATGAAGCACTTTATACAAGATATATTTCTCATTGAACATTTAGGTTTTGAGATAAATGCAAATACGTGACGCACGTGGGAAATCCTCTTAGTTAATGCAGCCCCAACGAGACTGACTTTTGATTTTCTTTGGCATCAATAGTTAATACACAGGGTATTACTAAATTTCTCACCATTATTCTTGTTTATTCAGTAAATCAACAAAGGATCTCGGATAAATAGTTCGTTAAGGTGAAACAAGTAGCCATATTAACCCCTTTTCTCGTTAGACCTCCTTTTGAAACGACGATTTCCTCCCTACCCGTCTCAAAAATAAGGAAGTTTATTAAGGAATTCTAGATATTGTAAATAAATAACAGTAAATACTTATAGTACCACTCAACAATTTAGAAGCTGTTCAAAGATGGTGGAAATGAAAATCAACAAATATTTAATTATAGAATACAAAGATCATGTTTAAGAAAATTAAGAAAAAAAGTCAATTTTTTACTTCCTTTTGAATTAAATTTACGTTGTGTGGTAACTTACATCGTGTGGTATATGTGTGTGTGTGTGTGTGTGTGTGTGTGTGTGTGTGCATGTGAATGTGAATATATATATATATATATATATATATATATATATATATATATATCTATATATATCAGCCTCACACATTTATACATATATATATTGTCTCATATGCAACGTTTTTAACTTAAATAAGTGAACTGGTTCATTCTGATTTAAAAGAGAATTGGCTGTACTTCTGATGTTAAATTAAATTAAATTATTTGCTAACATCCACTTTTTGCTTTAAGGCTAAACGGGACGGGTTATTTACAGGTCACCACCCTTTTCTACATATGGTGGGACTAAGGATTTTATTTAATGAAATTCGTCACTATATAACTTTCGAGGTATAAATTGTTTAAACACTCAAGTAACATAAATAGAAAAAAAAACTACCCGGTTTCTTTAAATGTGTGATAAAAATTATTCTACAGATTAACCAATATTACTCCTGTGAAAGTATACTATTTTCGGAATCCGAAAATGCAAAGATTTATGGAATTGTTTAGGTAACTGCACAATGATAAGCATTAGAGAGTTAACCATTGGTGATTGCAAAATAGTCAAAACCACTCAGTCTATGGGTCAAGTGCTCTTAGCTGGTCCTTTTTTTATTCAGCTGGGGAAAAATATTAATAACCAAAGGCAGGCCATTCAGCAAATATTTTTGACTATATTTATATATGTTCGTTTGTGTGTGTGTGTGATAGAGAAGGTGGACATATGATTGTGAATGTTTAGGATATTAGAAAATGTAATCTGTTCATTTTATTTATGAACATACTAATTTGTATTTATTTGATTTTAGTTTAAAATTTAACCATTTAAAGTATATAATTATTTTTGTAATTTTATTTGCCTTTATAGTTTTTGATTATCTAGTTACTTTATAAGATATTTGTATTTGTTTTTGAATTTAATGTGTCGTTTTCGTTTTTATTTATTTTTTTATTTGTGTATTCGTATTTTTTTGTCTCTTTGGATGCGTTTTGTTATTTGGTTGCGTTCTCAGTTTGTTCTGTTCTAATTGCACTGTTTACTTTTTTTTTTCTGTTACCTTTTTCATTTTTTATTTTGTTTATATTCATTGTTTTCTGATGAGCAATATTGCATCGCAGCGAGTGCTCAACAATAAATAAAAGGGCAGGTCCCAATAAGACACCTGTTTACCATGTAAAACCTGTGAGTTTTTGTTCAATCCAGAAAAAATATAATTTTCTGAATTGAGCTAGAAAATTGTTATATTCCTACCAAATGTTTGCTCTTCTTAAGGTTGTGGAAGAAGTCGACCCTCACTTCATCATGAGGAGCTGCCCACGCCTCCACCACCTAACCCTGAGCGGTTGTGGCTACACCCAGAACTGCAGGGGACAGCGATGCAGGCCTGGTCCTTCTCTATCAGCATTGGTCACATTCTTCTATGCCGACGGTGACGACTTCAGCTGGGACCACACTCTGCCCCAATGCTTCTGGGTCAGCGTCTTTGGGAACAGTACGATACTTCCATTGCTATTGTATTATTGGATATCATTTTTTTCTCAAACCTGAATTACTAATCCAAACATTTTGCTGGACTTACTTTATTATTTTTTTTACGGTGGAGTAACATATAAACCTCTATAATTTGAAGAAAATCACGCAGGGGCTGCGGAAACTAAGCAGATTTTAGCTTCGAATGATGTCGTTTGTTGTCGAATAGAGTATTGTTTATGTAACACGTGTGTAGAAGTTGGGGTTTACTGAAGACTCAAAGCAGAAAAATGAAAACATTTCGGTTAATATTCAAGATAGAGAATAAATCTATAATACCAATATTTATAGTAATTTTATATACGTTTTTGATCCGAATTACACTAACGGAGATATTTCAAAATTCTCCCCCTCTAAACTCCCTCAGGTCTGATTTCAGCCGTTAACGAACTTGATCTTTCTTTTTACATAAAACGACTAAATATCGACCGTCTTAATTGCCCTTAGAAGCATAAGGTGGACATTAATAAATAACATATTATCTTTTAGTATAAATATATATATATATATATATATATATATATATATATATATATATATATAATTACATATTATCTTTTTAACGTAATAAATGACATATTAAATTCCACTTTTTTCTACTATGGATAATTTCTAGCCAGGATGGGAATAAGGATTTTATTTAATGAGTTCGTCACTTAATAAATTCCTATTTGCCCAGGTGGGGATCCAATTCGCCACTCTAGGTTTGTCATGTGAGTTTAAGGCCAACGATTTATTAATAATTCTTATTATAATTTATTAACGTCCACTTTTTGCAACTCAGGCTAATTGGGACGGGTTATCTACAGGTTAAAGCATTTATTTAAACATAATTATTTAAAACGGGAACATTTGTAAATTATTAACATTTGTGGTTGTTATTTATTATCGTCCACTATGAGAACGAATTCTCTACTGGTTACCACTCTTTTCAAACTAGGATAATACACCGAATTTTATTTAGTGAGTAAATCCCTATTTCCCACATGAGAATCCAACCCATGAATCTAGGATAACTAACTTATTAAGACCAACGACTTAAGAGGCATGGCTAACCTGAGCTCATTTTATGATTTATGTGTATCATATAAATATATGTGCAATTTCAGAGCCATACATTATTATTATTATTATTATTTATTAACTAACACCCACAGGTTACCACCCTTTTTCTAACCAGTGAGGACCTACGAATTTTATTTAATGAGTTCGTCGATAAATTAAATTTGTAAGACCTGGCATGAATCGAACTCCCCTCAATAGGCTACCCATGTGAGTTCAAAGGCAATGCTCTAACTCGCATGGCTAACCTGAGCCCCGAACCGTAAATTAATTCGTACGTGTATATGGATTTGCTTTCGTTGTTTTAATGCACATAAATTTTACTCAATTTTATTATTCACAGGTAGGAAGAGAGCTTCGAAACTTGAAGGACTGTTTCTCGAGTCGCCAAGGATTACAGAGGAAACCATTAACGTTATCTTAGGAGACGAGTCGTGTTTTAAACACCTTAAGACCGTCTGCATCAGGAGATCACCCGAGTTCACCAAAGAGAAGGTTGTGGATCTCATACGAACTGCTAGTTCGTTGGAGTATTTGCGAGTTGAAGGCTTGGGGCCTGTGGGTGCTAGCGCTGTGAAACGGCTGCATAAAAAATGCAAAGTCAAATTTGACTAAGACGACAATGACAAATCTGGAGAGGCCATAATGATGGTAGAGGGAAAATAGAGAAATAAATAATGATAGCTTCTCTACCGTCACATCAATCGAAATAAATGATCTGATGTATTATTGGCTGTAAGTAATATAGGAAAATGAGCTGCGTTAGAAGTGTATTAAAGTTTTTCAATCTTGGGAAGGAAAGAAAATGTAGTGACTAAAAGAGCAAATAGATCAACATGAGAGAGGTGTTGCCCGATTTTCTTGTGCAGCGATAGCGGGGTAACACTACATAATGACACTGCTATGTAGCGAATCCCAGCGTTGAAACATAAAACTGCAAGAACCGCATTAACGAAGCATAAAAAGCGGATGGGTTATTGTTCCAATGAGGCTACATGCCAAGTGAAAACGAATTGAAGAGTTCTTTTCTTCCCTCGGCAAACTCTCCATACGTCCTTTCCAACTATTCTAAATCAAGAATTTTACGAATTAAATTCAACAAAAACAAAAAAAAAGTCACCCAAAGCGCTTTAAATTCAATGTCAGATTGTCAATTTAACGCATAATAACAAACCAGCAACTCTAAGACATTCTTACTTGAATTTAAAAACATCAGTGAAGTGAGGTGAAAGGTGAATCGTTATCTGTACATATTTCCTATGAACATGTTTTGTTTTAATTATATTTTATTTAATAAATAAAAGAGACCCCAAACTCCTCCAAAAGTTGTATTGTATCTTTGCTGTAACAGTTAAACTATAGTTTATTATGAAATTAATTTCCATGAATGTTTTAAAAATAATTTCTTTGAATGTATCGTTGCTAATGAACATCTACACAATGAAGCAACTTTAAATTCTCTGAATACATGTGTATAATATGAAATACACCTACTGCAAATAGCCATAGAAGTAAAGGCTCTTGGTGGAATATAATGAATTAATATAAATCACAATAAAATTAGTTACATATATTTTCCCAGAGTCATAAACTACAATTAAATGTGTATGATCAAACAGGGCACAGGTTTTAAAATCCTTAGGTTTTAGTAAATTTAAAAAAAAAAAAAAAAAAATCCTGTGAATAAGTGAACTGTATGTTCGCTAACAAAATGTTATAAAGGATGATTTATACCATTCAGTTAATTGAATCCATTTCGGAAATGAAATGAATATATGTACTTATAAATGGAACAGAATACAACCAGGAAAATTTGTTCTGGACTACTTCCCTTTTTCATGGAAGTATTTTAAAATATTAAAAAAAATAATCACTCTAATTCTATTATTTTATGGTTAAATAATCATTGTACCTTTATTTTATTAATGTTGAAAACGGAATACACCGTCAATATATAAGTAATAATTTTTTTTTTTTTTTTTATGCGATGATGATGTAATGGTTCTTAGAACACAGGTCTACTGGGTATTTAAGCCAAACTCTACCAACGAGGCTATTGACAGCTAATAGTAAGAAAAATATCTTTTCTCGATACCAATCTCCATAAACATGACAGCCCATTGGTGCCGTTGTAATTTTCCTTCTATACTGTCAAATTATGACTTCCTAGTCCAGAAGTACATGAAGAGGTTAGTGTATATAAACAAACATATTGTGGCGGAAAAAAAGTTCAACTTGCAACGATTGATTGTAATATTTGCTTTAATAAGTTTGCCTATATTTTTTGCACAAATCTTAATGTTATGTGCTGAGAAGAATTTCCTATTGTTGGCGAGTCCTTAGAACAACTAAAACATTTAAGAAAATTCAGAACGTTTCACAGGCTTCAAACAATAGAGACCAATTGAATCCAATTTCAAAAATCACCAGAAACACACAGTCAGCGCCACTTTTTTTGAGATGAAAAACCATATGTAACCCATTATACGGTTCAGATTTTAGTAATAGAATTCTAACCTGTTTGAATCAAAGAATTTTATTTATGCTTAAGTCAGCCTGTAACTTATAAGTGATTTAATAATATCAATTTGTTTCAGGGAATCCTCCGCTTGTCAAAAGTAGCCGATTATTTCGTATAGTTCTATTGACCATTGAAATTTAAATGATTATGGTTTGTGAAAGACACCCACCCATCTTCTTGTCTATCAGTTCAATAAGTACATATTTTATACAAAAGCTTTTCTCTCGTTGGTAATGCTCATGTAATAACCTGAAATATGTTTTTACATAACAATTTATGCCTTCAGTTGTTCAGATTGACTGAATAAATTGAGGATATTTTGAATATATCTCTTATTGACCATTAGTTAACTACCGTATTTAATCCCGGAAGTAATTTTAATAAAACCCATAATTGGTAAGGCTTGCCAATTTTTAACACTGTTTTAATGTTAATGCTGATCGTATGAGTTCTCTTCGAGTTTTTTTTCTTTTTTTCATCTGATCCAGACTTAATATTTCTTCTGTAAATAATGTACACAGCTTACTAGTTATATTTTATGTATATTTTAAATCATAAACTGTTCATAATACGCCGTATAATTGTAAATTTAATTGTAAGTGTTGCGTATTGTTTAGCCAATTCAAATAAATTGTCCCACGGTTATATTTAAAAACGTAAGTACAACAACGATTCATGAGTTAAATTACATTAGATGACACATTTTTCTATTTCATTTGCTTCTCCCTCTTGGTCAAGAACACTTCACACATTCACAGCATAATTTTATATTTATACGTGAAATAAATCAACTCACTGGCATAATGAATTGGCCTGCTACCATGACGAGTATAGTTTAATTTTAGAAGAATTTGAATTATTCTAAGATCACTTTTAATTACATTATTATACGTCATGTTCAAAGCAAGAGAAGGGTGTTATTATGAAGTACATTGAAAACGTAATTTAGGGTATATCAAATAAAGTGTATGTGTCACTAGTGTATCTGATACTCTTGTCATAGCTGCCTTTGGAGACCACCGTAACTGCCTGATGATCTAGTACATCTGATCGAAAAGCATCATGTAAAGAAACGGAACCGGACAAAAACGTAAACAATTCGTTACGGAAAACCGATATATAAAACCTACGCTTTTCCGTATAATTAAAACAGTAAAACTTTTGAAGAGCTTGAAGGTGGTCTTCTCAAGCAAGCTTTATTCGGTCATCAGCCATTGACAGGTTAAACAACAGTTCACTGGGGTCGTTGGATATCAAAGAAAGAACAACTTCAAACCTCTTCTGTTATAACACGAAACGTGGGAGAAAATAAAAATGTTTTACACACATATTGGAATAAACTAAATGAAGTTCATTCCCTTATAAGAGAGTTTATTAAGCAGGCACTGAGTGTTACTGTAACACTGCACAAAGCTGGAGCGAGCATCGTCAATGAGAACACGATGGAACAAAAGGCTTTTCATAAGCTACACAGAAGCGGTGAGGCGTGTGACTCGAATGAGAGGGACAAATAATGCCCAGC
Organism: Riptortus pedestris; assembly: GCA_019009955.1. NCBI lineage: Eukaryota > Metazoa > Arthropoda > Insecta > Hemiptera > Alydidae > Riptortus > Riptortus pedestris. The sequence goes on along the minus strand of CM032230.1, from coordinate 77,499,610 downwards.
TCCCACAACCTCCTCCGTATGTTAGCACCGGCGGAATTAATTAAACTGCAGAATATAGGTTAGGATAATTGTTCCAATTACTGGAATGGGGGAGGCAGGTGGGGCGTTGGATGCATTTGTGCGTGATTGTGCGATTCGTTCGCCTTGTCTGCTGGTACATGCATAGCACGTTATCACGTCCTCGCCTCAACCGTGGGCGAGAGAGAGAGAGAGAGAGAGAGAGAGAGAGAGAGAGAGAGAGAGAGAGAATCACGGAGTGGTACTATGTCAACAAAGCAGCTGCGCCACCATTACCTAAACGGATCATGTGTTCTTTCTTCCGAGACGTGCTCTTCCCCACAAACACTTTGTTGTCATTTTTAGAGCTCCTCTCTTCGTTCCTATAAATACTCTTCAGTCTGGACCAAAATAATGTGCAGGAACAAACGTTATAATAAACAGTGGTTCAGACAAATAATACTTTATTCTAAAACAATATCTGATGTAGACACTACATTACATCCTTAAACTCATATTATCTTTTTTTAAAAAATGTTTCCTACACGTAATTTAAAATTATTTTATTTGGAAGTCCTTCCGTTCAATGAATAGGACCGAAAAGTGTTATAGATCATTCCATGGAAAATTAAAAAAAGTACCATACTTACCAATGTTCCCTATCTCTAATATATTCTTCTCTAAACTCAATCCTCATAGTAAACTTCAAAGATGGAGATGCACGATCACGTCTGACATTCTGTGACTTATGACTATGGGTCAAGCCCTATCCACAAAGTCACATGCTGTGACATGATTGTGAATCAAACCCTAGCCCGCCATTCACATGCTTCGATTTATGACTGTGGGCAAAGCCCTATCCCACCTTTTCACATGCTGCGACTTGTGATTGCGAGCCAAGACCTATCCCACCATTTCACATGCTTCAACTTATGAGTGTGAGTCAAGCCCTATCCACCAAGTCTCATGATGCAACTTATTATTGTGTGCTAAGCCCTTATCCCGCCATGTCACATGCTTCAACTTATGACTGTGAGTCAAGCCCTATCCGCCAAGTCACATGCTGTGATTTATGATTAGGAGTAAAACCCTATCCGTCATGTCCCATGATGCAACTTGCGATTCTGTGTTAAGCCCTGCCTCTCCAAGTCACATGCTGTGAATTATGATTATGAGTCAAACCCTATCCACCAAGTCACATGATGCAACTTATTATTGTGTGCTAAGCCCTTATCCCGCCATGTCACATGCTTCAACTTATGAGTGTGTGCTAAGCCCTATCTTTCCAAGTCACATTCTGTGTCTTATGATTTTGAGTCGAGCCCTATCCCGCCATTTCATGTGATGCGAATAATGACTGTGACTCAGGATTTCTATTTTTAAACAACCTAAATTGTGTAATCGTTGAAATTATTTTATTTGAACTACGGGAAAAAGAGCTCGATGCCCCTCTTGAGTTGCAGAGGATAAAAAATACCTTGGTTCTGTCAAGCTTAAGTACTTGATAATTCTTTGCATTACCAATGTAAAATTATCAGTAGAATTATGGATACTATTGTAATGAATATCGCGTTTTATGAACCACTTACACAACGTCATAACATGATAAACGCTTACATCCTTCCTCAGACTCTCAACTACCCTCATGAAATATTCAGTTCAAGTATTAATAAAAAAAGGGAATGTTGTATACATCCCTACATCGACGTCAGCACTGCATCCTCAAAAGGTATTTGGAAAGATTTCTACACTGTGAAACATTTAATAAGAAAGTATTCCATTACATGTTAATATGAGTCTTAACCTGTGAATTCATTGTTTCATTCATTACTTCACGGTCCAGGGCACATATTTTTTCTGTGAAAAGTATATTTGAAAAACATGTCTGAGCCCCAAAGGGTAGAAAAAAAATATTTCAACAAATTTTCAATCGTCTAGATCATCCTTTGTAGACTCAACTAATTGATTGTTTCAAAAATAAACGATCACGGCTTCAACTTTTTTCATATTACAGCTCAAATAAAATCCTTCATTCCATCAAAGTTTCACATAAAGTAGGCTGTGATTTAGTTTATCAGCTCGAGACATTAAGTGATTTCCCGTGTAGAGATAGAATGCTGACGTTATTCGCCACTCTGCGGTTAAAGTTGAAACAAGCCGACGGTAGCGAGTTGAGAGGCAATTGAAGTTGTTGGGTGTTGCTAACACTGTTAGAGAGCGAGAATGGCAGAAGCCATAGTAGAAACTAATCGACTCCAAGCGATGAATTGACTCAACTGCCACATTCTGTTTAACTAACTAAATTATCTGCTGGCAATTGCAACATTATACTCCATAGACTGCAATTTTAGTTATATGTTAATTATATATATATATATATATATATATATATATATATATATATATATACATATATATATATTCTAGCGGACCCGACAGACGTTGTCCTGCATATTTGAAACGATTAGGATATTAAATTTTATAATATTATGTTTAAAACAAAAGCTACTTTCTATAAGACAAGAAACAACTTATGTTATGCGCACGTTTGGCTAAAAACAAATAGAAAATGAAATTCAAATAAAGGGGGTTAGAACAGCGTATATAAATAATACTGTTGTCATACCTTTCGGTGGAGATCGTCGTCACTGATCGTCGAGTACAGGTGGCAAGCGCTTTCGATGCAATGGCACCACCGTCAAGCGAGGGGTTAGATAGTGTCCAGGTAAAATGTTTTCGTGTTCTGGGTTGTTAACGTTTTAGTCCAAGTCTGTTTACTTACCTCAGATCTGTCAAGCGAAGGGGACTAGCTCGTGTCCAGGTAAATTGTTTTCGTGTGGTGGGTCATTGTCCTCACCCAAGTTACAACCCACCACACAAAAACATTTTACCTGGACACTAGCTAACCCCTTGCTTGACAGAACTGAGGTAAGTAAACAGACTTAGACTAAACGTAAACAAGCTAATACGGTGACCAGACGCATAAAACCTACTGACCAACAGACATCTAACTCAGTACAACTTTTCGACGGGCTTGAAGATGGTGCCATTGCATCGAAAGCGCTTGCCAGCTGTACTCGACGATCAGCCAGTGACGACGGTCTCCACCAAAAGGTATGACAACAGAAAATGAAATATTGAAAATTCTTTATTCAGGCCTCCCTTATAACCCCCCTCCCGTCCGAACCTAAAAAATAAATATAGCTTATAATCATGGAAGAATTAATGCTAATTTTCATACAGGTTTGTTACGTTCGGTTCAATCGTTAGTGCCCAATAAAATTGGTGGCTCCCACTTTAATTTTTTAGTGTATATCTCTTTTATACTTTGTTATAAGACAAAAGTGAATATAACAAAAGTTACTCTAAATAACAAAATATACAACTTTTATCCTGTGCATATTTGCCGAAAACCAATAGGAAACGAATTATCGCTATACTTAATTTTTTGCCTCCCTTACAACCGCCACTCCTGCTCCATCTGCTGGGCTAATTTGTGAATCTAAACTTCCCAGGGAATCACCCAAACGCATACAAAGAAATTCATTCAAATCGGTAAAGCTGTCTAGGTAGAGTTCAGCGACATACACACGTATAGTAGAATTATATATATATATATATATATATATATATATATATATATATATATAATTATTTGTTCCAGAATTTATAGCGTATATAGGACAAACATCGTTTGAATAATTAAATAATGTGCAAGAGTACTTTAGCAATATCTTGTATGAAACAAATTTCCCAGCAAATAAAAACAAAATTTTATAACAAGTCCCATATTATCCACCGACATACCGTCTGTCATTATACCATCCCCCAACCCGAAGATTATCTGAAATTCAAAGTGAATATGAAGAAAGTGATATTAGTTAGCCGACTGAGAATCTCAAATAGCGATAACTTGAAGCTGAATCACAATAAAATAATGAAAATAAAAAAAAGACCAGAGAAATTTGTGAATGCCGGTAAGAATTTACATTGGACGAATTAAAACATTTATTATTGCAATGCTCACAATACAGGTAGGTATCTAAGAGAACGATACTTGAAGAAGCTTATAGCTGCTATACGTGATGGCTTAATGCCCCTGGAAAATATTCTTCAAATTGTGGACATTCATAAATTGAACATAATTTACTTAATCCTCTCAGCAGTATGCAACTAGGAAACCACAAACTATATACAATTATCTTGAGAATTAAGCACTATAATATAGGGAAGTAAATTTCCACATCACAGTAAAAAAATAAAGAAATGTAAATACATATGACGTTTAAATATTACAAATCCGATTAAGTTTATAAGGAATTTTAGAAGTTTAAGTTCTACTTGAAAATATTTATTTTTTAAAAAATGTTTTTTTTTTGTATATAGTAGGTTAGCATTATGTCATTAGTTCTTGTATATATTTAGTTCTATATTATTTGTAAGATTACTAATACTAAATTGTCCAGACTCAGGCTAAAATATGTATATATTAGCCAATGAAATCAATCTATTTATCCATCAATATATATATATATATATATATATAATATATGTTACTGTAAAACCCCGAAGTGTGGTAAATGTCAGGACTTACCGGCAAATCCTAGGATTCACCAAGAGCACTGGTTGAAGTCCGAAATTCCAGCTTTTACCGGTTGGTCAATCCCCGGATTTACCATCTAGCTTGGTAAATGCCCGAAATACATTAAATAAATGTGAGATTTCGTACTTTTACCAATGATGTTTGATATATATAGATATATATATATATATATATATATATATATATATAATATATATATATATATATATATATATATATATATATATAAATGATACCGATGATATATATATATATATATATATATATATATATACATACTTAATATTATTTGTTCCAGAAATCAAAGCGTATATAGGACAAACATCATTTGACACAAATTAACAGGACATTGAGCAATAGACTCATTTTTTAATAGTTTTAGCTTTATAGATCAACCGAAATGTTCCTGTGACGTTACTAAGGAACAGGCTTAAAGAAACTTGCTCTTCTCATCTAAGAATGTAGGTTTGTAAACGAGCAAATAGAAAGAACTCAAGAAAGAATTAAATCGTCTAACAGAAAATTAGTCTGTTGAGGAAAAAAAATCTATTTTATAAATTCAATAAACCTCTGAAAAATTATACTGAAAAAGTTTGTCGGGAATCTTATTGAATTATTTGAAAATATTTAATTCATCATTATAACCTATCTTCATAACCTTTGTCAATAGTTTTATTTTATATTTAATGTTTATTGTACTTTTTTTATTATTATTTTTTAACGTCTACTTTGTGTTACTAAAGCTAATTTGGAAAGGGGATCTACTGGTCACCACCCTTTTCTAACCTGGGTAGGACTAAGGATTTTATAGAGTTCCACACTAAATAGTTTTCTATTTCCCAGGCTCTAAAAGAAATACATTGTAAAAAATAGTCTTAACAAATACTCTAAAAAACCCTCTTTTGACTAACACATATAAATAAGAATTCCATGCATGCACGTTAGACCGGAGTGAGTTTTATTTTATATTCAAAGACGGATCCAAAAACGGATTATGGGACTGGGATTGCTACAGTGGTAGGAGACAATAATGAGGAGAAAAACTACAAGGTTTGCTTCACACACATACACGGCAGAATTACAGGCTATACTCTTAGAACTAACGAACATCACAACTACTCAAAGAGACAAAGTCTTTGTATAGACTGATTGAGTTCAATAAAGTCACTTGAAGACGTATACTTCAACAATCTATATGTTGTTGAAGTTTTCAATAATTTTCATAGACTAAAAAAAAATACATTACCACTTATTTGTTGCCCAGCCATCATCAACTCAACGTACAACCCCCGTTAACCAAGAAGTCACCGGGAAATGTTGCCTACACTATATTAATTGGCATTGCACAGGTTTACTCAGTGCCAGTCTGCCTGTGGACGGGATCCTAGAGATTATTAATACGTTAGCCAACCTGAGGGCCTGCCATTGTAAGACATTTAAACTCTTTAGACTTCCTTTGATCCGTAATCACTGCGAAACTGGCGCGCTTTTGCGTCATGACATTATGTTGTTTATCCAGAGTTGGCATTTCGTCCACCTCATGTCAATAGGAAGGCTAATCATTTAGCATGTTTCCCCTTTGAGGTCACTCACTTGATCCAACCAACATATGCTCAGAGTGAGTACCAGGCTAATAGGAACACAAAGCCTAAAGTGAGATGACATTTACCGCTGGCATGTCGAATCGACAAAGCATGTTTGGGCATCATGTGGAACAGTAGACTCTACGCTTGGCCTATATAAATTAGGTACATTGGCTCTACAGGTGATACGGTTAAACAGGACTTAGTTCATTGAAAACGCTACTAAGTAAACAGAGAGGATTTGATTAAAAAGTCTCAAAAGGGAAACACAGAAATTTGTGGGAAAAAGAGGGATAAAAACGAAATTTCATAAGGAAAAGCTTATGAAGTTCCAGAAGATGCGAGAACATTTTCACTTATAGCAGGGTTATAATATAACTATATCATTTATCTTGAAATTGTGTAGCATTTTTCTTTGCTGTGTCCTCCTATCTCGGAGTACATTTTGACACACAACTTACATGGTGGCATCATATCCACATTAAATTGCAACAAGTTCACACACGACTTACACAACTATACCCTTTAATGAACAAAAATACACCACTGAAACTGACTTGTGCAACACTACTTTACAAAACACTCATATTCCCTATATTAACATTCGCATGCCCAGTCTGGCTGAGCATCAGCAACACACACAAAAATAGACTCCAGTCCTTCCAGAGCAAAGTACTTCGGATAGCGGCGAATGCTCCCTGGTTTGTTAGAAACAGCCAAATCCAAAGGGAATTGGAGGTTGCTCCTATTTCCGTACATCTTTAACAACATGTAAGGAAATATCATGGCAGCCTTCCGATGTCAAGTGTAGCCACTCATTATAATTTAGGTGCAATCACTGAAGGACGACAATTTTAAACCAATCTTATAATATCACTTTGTGTATAACACTTATGTATTCGTCGAAAGAAATTTTCTTTCTCTCTATCTCTCTCTCGTTGCTGTGAAAGAATTTCAAGATGTTGTAAGGTCTTCGATTCAATCTAATTAAAAATGGCGATAACACATGTTTGATAATAAGCTCATTTAATTGGGTGGCGTATACTGTAAGCTTCAGCGTGGAACAAGGTGACGGTTCCAAGGCCTAAATAATTCTATGTTTTAGACATTAAAATACACTCCGAAAATCAAACGTGTCAACATGCGAGTCAGTCATGAAACCTCTTTTTACTCATGTTAAGAACACAAAGGCTCTTGCCTAGAAAAGCAGGAAACAATCGTGGATTGAGAATGAATAGCCTTATCAAAAATGTTTAGATCCAAATGAGAATACCTCACAAACAGCATTGAAGGGGAAGTGAAACCCCGACCTAAGAGAATTGCACGGCATAACTGAATTGATTTGGACTATATAAGTCAGACTAAGGCCTTTGGCCCCTGATAGAATGTATACAGATTGTATGCCCAAAAGAATTTTGAATGCACTATTAGGTAAGCTGAAGGCCAACTATGTAAGGTGACCGACAGACTTGCGGTAGCTGGGTACCCTCAAACAGAGAATCACAGATGCTTCATAAGCTAAAGCTCGGAGATCTTTTACCAAAAAAGTTGTTCATATGAAGCAGCCATATACATTTCCCAGTACTCACTAATCTTTGTGAAAACTAAGGAGATATCAGAATTAGTCTACTACGATTAATTGTAATTGGCATACACGAAGAAAAATATAATTTACAACAGAAAACAAAACGATAATAAAGTACATTGTGATAGTGATTCTGTCTCATATTTATGTTGAATTCTCCACTTTACCAAGTAAGAAGGTACACTAAAGTAACAAAATAATTAGACTGCAAACGAACTTTGGCTAATAATAGCAAGTCAGCAAATAAATATTTCTGGATGTGGGTGTAAAATAAATTGGTTGAAGAGTAGGCTTATTTTCAGTCTTCAAATTAAATATATTATAAGATATTGCCTTTAAAATATTCTGGGAAACCACGAAATTTCATTATGTAGAACCTTGATTTTCTTTCTTCTCAAAACTCAGTATTTCCTGTTCATACTCACAGTAATCTTTCAGAGGTGTGAATTGGATGGATTGAATAGTCTATTCCGCAACACATTCAAGTAATCCAGGACGAACTGACCAACCCACGTCTAGAAGTTTTAATAATAACTTAAATGGAAGAATAGCGAAAACTTCAAAAGATGTAGGATACAAGACAGACTCATCAAAACATTTAAATAAATAATTTTATTTATGTACAATGAATCGTTAACGTATAAAACAATGTGTTCTTTCAATGCAGTTGTACGGTAGAGAATCGGAAAACATGGGCAGTTAAGACATACTAAGATTTAATAATGTTGATAGTGAATACATAAAATACTACAATTCTACTTTTCTTCTGCTTTTAGGAAAATAAGTTTTTATTCTTACATAACCTATAATAAAAATTGTATCCATTGTTATGATTTTTATGGTCCATTATGTTTTAAACAATTGGCAAATAAATACAATTATTCAGTCATTAGTTTTTCTCGATCGATTCCGGGTACCGTAGTTAGTAGTAATTTAAATGAAAGAATGACGGTAATTTTAAAATGTTTTTTCAATGACCAACATTGATATCACTCTTAGGCAAAGGGTATAATTCTCCTTAATTCCTCCGGTCTTAGGGATCAACGGCTCTGTCATGATTCCCAAGACCGGATCACTCAACCACAAAAATAAATTTCACAAATCCACTGTACATCAACTCCCCAAACTTCACGGCCCAGACCTCCAAATGCTTAGACTCAACAATGGTATGTAAAGTGAAATGCAATTAGTAACTTCGTATATACAAACAGGCTATCAGAGGTGTATTACCTAGTTTTGTGAAGCCCAGTTATAATTATTCTTCAGTAGTGTTCATATTCATTTTGTAAAATTAAAAATATTCACAATAAATGAACTCTTTTTTTATCCCCAATTTTATTTATTAATAGAACAGTCAAATCTTTCAAACTTCATTTTCATCAAGGGCCAGAAGAACTTGACTTTTTTTTTTGTGTACCATGCAATTTCAATCCAAACTTAAAATTCGGTACAGATGACCAAAATAATTTTTATATTTATACAACATACATCTAATCATATTGTTTCATGTAAACTAGAAAGATAAATATAATGACACACTTAGCTTATGAACAACAAAAGTAAAAACTCCAAGCATTGTGAACTAAATAATAAAATTACAATAATTAATAATTAAAATTAATAATGGATGAACATGATTTAATAGATATGCACTTATAGTAATAATTAATTAAAGGGTTGTTGGCCGTTGATGAGTGTATATCATCATTAGATAATAAAAACACTCATATTTATTTAATTAACTCAGAATGTTATTTATTGTGTGTTTTGTCTATAGAATGCTTTTTGAGTAATGAGGGTTTGTTTTCGTTTTTTTAAAAAAACGAGTTTTATTTTTAAGGTTATTTATTTTTTTAATAATACTTCTTTGTAAATTAAAATTTTCCTTCTGCTTTAGAGACATGCTTAGCAAGAGCAGTAGTATCCTATAAGTTTCTGATTGGTGGTCATTCTCTTAAGTTTTCGTGCTTTCTGGTTAATTGAAGTGCTTCAATTATCAATTAATGTTTTCCCATCTTTTTACTTATATTTTCGATATTGAAATTCTTCCGTATCCGCCATATATTTATTTTTGCTTTTATATACTGAGCTTTCAAGTATTAAGAGCTGGGCAAATGGTATAGCATATCATAAAATAAGAAGGAAGGAACGCCTGGAAATAATTGTAATGTTTTATGTTTACAAAGAACTTATTTCTGTTAGCTTAAATTCTCTACTTTTTAATCACAAGCACTTTTATTTATCTCACATGGTAAGCCTAGAGTGGCGAGTTCGATTCCCACCTTGGCAAAGGAATTTATTTAGTGATGGAATTTATTAAATAAAATCCTGAGTAACCACCCTGGCTAGAAAAAAGGTGGTAACTTGTAGATAACCCGTCCCAATTAGCCTTAGTTGCAAAAAGTGGACGTTTATAAATAATTTAATTTTATTCTCATACATTGTTAACCTTGAATAACACATGTTCCAAAAAAACATGTGATCTATAAAACATCTGACTTCTACAACAAATGTCATAGCATTTAAGAATAATTAAATATAAAGGGGATTGCTAGAAACTTATATAATCCCGTTCGACGGAAGTAGAAAACTTTAAGTAAGGCTAACTGGGACATTGAAGAAGCTGTTCGGCAAACATCACTACCAGTTCTGTAAACGTTTGCCATTTATCCAATAAAGCATTTCACCGGGGGAGCGTTTAGTCTATTTACTCAACTCGGGGGAAAGGAGTTTGAGCCAAGGGGAGGGATGAATCCAGAGGATAAATGAATATATACAGTATCAGCGAGTGGAGAGGTCCTTGTCTAAACTGAATCAGTAGATCCACTTTCTGACTCAGCCCCGGGTTCTTGACTATTTGCTTAAGAAGAAGAAGGAGAAGTCGAGAGGCAATATCTTGGCGAGTCGGTACTGTATCACAAAGAATAGCATTAGACGAGTACACACTCTCTGCTCTGATTAAACAGCCGAGAGGGTTCTGCTCTGTTTGTGGTTCTTCCAATGTTTAAGGCAAGAGGCCTTCGTACTCCAAGAGGTCGCCGAGTCGTATTATCTGGCCCGAAAAAGGTTAAGGGTTGAAGAGTGTTTGGAATTGGACAACCAATTCACAAAATGCCCATGCACAATTCCAGCATTAAGGAGTAGAATAAAGTCCGCCACGCAGAGGCTGCGTTAACTAAGCTGATTTCCTACGACGATAAGGTTCAATGGGAACAATATTTGGTATTTAGGCATCAAATAAAGTGCTTCATAATATAATATATTATTCGTTTTGTTAATATGACATGAGTAGGAGAGAGGGTTTACTGATGGCCGAAAACTAAAAAATGCAAATATCTCAGTTAATAATTAAAATAGTGATAAAACGCACATAACAACATTAATGGGACATTTTAATTTCAATAACATTTGTTTTCGATCCGACGTTTAATAACGAACATATTTTGCATTTTCGAAATTCCTCTCTTCTAAACCCCCTCTCCCCAAAGTCGGATTTCAGCAGATACAAACCGTCTTTCTTTTTACATAGAAAGCTTAGGTATCGAATTAATCGGCGATTAAACGAAAATTGCGATCGCTAGAGTAGTAACAGACAAATATATAGATAGATATACTTCCAACTTCCCGTGCCACCCTTCTTAAAATTGCCAATTGTGTTAATATACGATTGACACATGGTGTGGCAGATATGTGACACCCTCAAGAATCTTTTAGTCCATATTTAACCTCGTAACCTTTTCTAGTACTTTTCCAGGGAACATAACTTTTAGAATTTCCAATGGAATGCAATACTTTTTATGACGGATTCTTATAGAAAATCAAATTCTAAAACGAGTTTTATCGGTGAAATTTTCGATTTGACGCATCATTTAGCCGTAAAATGCACAAATATTCCTTTCAGAAACGATACGTTTTATTGAAAAATACTACGACATAAAATTTATGGCCTAGAAAATTATCTTTTAAATAAGTCTATAGAAAATAGTAAACCCCAACTCCTACTCTATGTAATATTATCAATAAGCACTTAATTATGAAGCACTTTTTTTGAAGCATGAATATTAAATATTTTTCTCATTGAACATTTACTTTTTGAGATAAATGAAACTCCGTGATGCATGTGGGAAATCTACATAGTTAACGCAGCCCCTGCGTGACGGGCTTTTTAGTTCGTGTAACTTCTTCTATTCTTAGCGTATCAAATAAAACCAACATAAATAATTAACTTACACTCAAGAAATCTGAACTTACATTAATTAGGTTAATGTATATTTCCACCTTATTACAACTTTCTTTAATTATATATAACTAGTGATCAACACTATATCTCAGTATTAATAAATAACCGACATATCGAATAATACCCCCAAAAAATGTTAATTTTACTAAGCTATTTCCTAACGCTAACGTAGCGAAAGTCTTTTTGGCTTTTGTACCATCTCTAAGTACCAAATATTGGTCTGATTTCACTTTTAGCCCCTGCGTGACGGACTTTTTTTAATACTGCATATTATATGTCTGCCAAGATCGTCAAAGAAACCATGAGAGGAGTACATAATAGTGTGATAATTTAGCTAGTTCTCATATAGTGCCCATCTATTTTTACAATTTTACTCCCATACCGCCTTCCATTAACCTCAATGTTTTATAACCCCGGTTTTTTTGTCTGTTTTAATGTAAGATCTCTGGAACATAGCGACCCATTATTCTTGTTATAGTTCGTCTGAAAAAGGAAATATATGTTTCAAAACAACGGAAACTCTGTGACCGACATCCACATCAAATATATATTATTAAATATAAACGTCTTTATGGAAAGTGTGAGTATAGTAGTAACAGTCTCAATGGAAGCCATTGAAATAATAAAAAAAAAAGAATAGAAAAATGAATTGAATCTTATTTTTATAATGACTTTCGTTGGAATATACAAATACCAGCATACTAATAATATACTTTACTGTTAGCAGATTTCCCTTAAGGGAAATCAGCTATTGAGGTCGTACTCATGACGCGATTTTCGAAAAATTTCTTCAAATGTCCATCGATCCTACCCAGGAGATGTCGAAAATGAGGTCCGTTCAAAATTATATATATATATATATATATATATATATATATATATATATATATATATATATATATATATATCTAGGGGTCGCAATATTTGTTTGATCGTCACCAAACTCGATATTTAAACGTTTTATAGAAAAAGACAGATGAAGTTCGTTAATGGCTGAAATCGGACCAGATGGAGGGGGGTTTAGTCAGGGGATTTTCGAAAATTCGAAATATCTCCGTTATTATCCGTCGGATTAAAAATTGTATAGAACCAATTTTATTGAAAATTAAATTACTATAAATATTGTAACATACATTTATTCTCTACCTTGAATATTAACCGAGATATTTGCATTTTTATTAATTGTGGGCCGATAACGGATGACTGAATTTCCCGCCAAAAGCTAGTTCTTTTAGAGCCGTAACTGTTCGGCTCTCGTATGGAGATTTCTCTATTGTGTAACTTCACGTGGGAAATCTGCTTAGTTTACGCAGCCCCTGCGTGACGGACTTTTTTTTATTTACGAGAAAGGAATAAAAAACAGAATTCAATTTGTTTAGTGTTAACTCAGAACTCAAAGCTCTTACATTTGTTAAAATGAACGTACGCAGATATACTACAGACTTAGTAGTTATCCTGCTATGTTCTAAAGTCCGCGTTTCAGGCTGAACTTAATACATGTTAATTGGGTAGCTAGGTCATTTTTGAAGTCTTCAATGTTCTACAAAGACATTTCCCCGATCATGCTATACATACGAATGGATCCACATATATTTAAAAAAGTTTGAGAGGATTTGTCATTTTATGCAAAATTTACCAACTTGCCTTTATGGTGCCAGCTAACGTTTTGTCGAAGGCTCAGATGGCATGACAAGGTTTGGTAAAACTCAGTTTAGAGACTATACATTTATATCTATAGTGAAACTTTTGTTGGCACAAGCCTGAGCGTTGGGTAGGTGCCTAGGACTACATATGGTTGATAATCTGACTATAGTGATCACTTCCAATGTTTCCGAGTTTTCAGCAGGTACGGACACCATGTTATGGTCTTCTCCTTAGGTGTGGACATTTTCCACAGTCGTCTGTACCCGAGATATACCTGTCATCCAGGTAGAGTAGTAGGCCTTAGATTCCTCACTAGCCGTGAGTCCTGAATGTTAGATTACATTAGATATTCAATGGCTTCGTCCTCCTTGGCTTATATGGGGAGCGGTCCGAGATCCTATTGTGCAAACCTAAAACCTCCATTACCTTCTTTATTAAGTCAGGGTACTTTTTGCCTCTGGTTAATTGCTTCGGCATTACAATTTCCTACATACCTGAATGTTAAATTCTCCATCATTCCTCATTCAAACACAACATGCTAAAGAGTCTCATCTTAGTCTGGTAGTTGATGTTTCACTGAGTTTGATGTCAAACATATGTTTATTCGTGAATGTTGGGTAGTTGAATAATCTACACAGTCCAGCCGGGGTTTGCTGTGATAGTGTTTGTCGGCGCAGGGTCATCTTGCATTTTGTTTCAGCGGAGAACGCCTCAAAATGCAAGTGTTGATAAAAATGATACCCCATAAGAATGATTTGAAGTAGTGATATTTCAAAGATCGTGTAAACCTCTCAGGTATTTAAAAAAATTTACTTTCTATCAGTGACCTAAGAATCAAATGTTTTCTATTAATTTGGTGAATTAAAAGGGTATTCTACAAAAATGATGTCCTCTATACAATTAATCTGTAGAACAATACATTTTTTTTTTCATTTTTATTTCTACGTGTGCAAATAAATTTAGATATGTTCAGTCGTCTTTGAATTGAATTTCCCGCGCTCGCTTAGTTTACAAACCTGCCGCACATATGGAGATCACGTAGGCAGTGGCCAGGAGAGGAAACTGCCGCGCTAACCTACAGGAAAAAAAGCCCGCTTGATCTGAGCGGCCATTACATTAGAGCAGTTGGTTTTCCCTCGCCCGATTGAGATTTGACGGGTAGTTAGTTGGCTCCGCAAAAGAAAGAATAGCATTCACCGCCCGCAAGTCTAGTGTCCGAAAAGGATCGCCGCGTCGAAAACAAAGGTCTCACCAGCTAGAAGACAGAATCTCATTGGGAACGCAAAATAACACAGGAAGAAGACTCCACCTCAAGGAAAGTATATGTTCCCGCAGGTATCTACTTCTTATTATAATGCTAGCATTATCTACGTAAACTATTAAATGAGTACTCATAATATAGGACCGATCGATCATTATAGTGTATATATATTATTGGCTTGCCGCTAAAGTATTCTATAAGGTTAAATTTCCTTTGTTTCTTTTTTCAACCTCTATATCAATAAATGTAAATGTTTGGTTCAATTAGACATAAGGTTAGTACCTAAATCAGCATTCTTTAGGATTTAAGTAGTATAAAATTAGCTGCTTACTATAAAGTTTATTATATGTTGCTTATTCAGTATATACTTGATTCTTTGGATAACTTAAATAGAGACTTGTATTATTTCCTCTCATCTTTCCATAAAATAGTAAATATTTCAGTCTAATGCTTTCTTATGAGGAAATTATCTCTTTAATACTTTTATTTCAGTCTAACGCTCTCTTATTATTGCCTTTAAAAAGCTTCCCACCTTTACATAAACCATTTTAAGAGTTTTCCAAGGAATTTAAATATGGATTAAATCGTCGATAGTTAACCCGTCCCAATTAGCCGTATTAGCAAAAATTGGCGTTAATAAATTATAATAAAAATAAAAACTTCGATTTTTAGGTACTGTGTTATTAGAGACTCGGAAATGACTTGATAATTTATAAACACATCTGACCTTATATTTAAACAAAGAATAAAAAATTACCAGCTGTATTCTAAAGGTATCCAATTAACTTTACAATAAATGTATATCTATAAAATATTTTTTATCATTACAATGGGATGTTATTTTCTGTGAACACAATTAAATGTAAATAAATTAAAACAATTACTCCATATAGTTTGAAAGGGCCAAACACGTAGTGTTAGAGAGGGGGAGAGAGCTAGGGATTTACCTGTACACAAAGTCTCGGAAAAACCTAATCCTGATAAGGTTGGCTGTAGTTTGCTCACGTAGCGAATATTTTTTCCCCTCGTCGAAAGGGCCCCTGGAATGGGTTGAGGTTAGGGGAATATGAGGTTAAAACCTACCTACCACCCACTAACCTCCTTAACCTTACCCTTATACTCCAACCAGTACAACAGTTAGAAGGGTATTTTTTCCCCATTTATTTATTTATTCTGTCCTCTTCCGTCAGGAGCTTAATTATTTTCAAAATAAAATATTTCTATCAGAACTAATGGCTACAACTAATGGCAATTGTTTCTATTTTATATTGTAGGTAACTCTTAGCGGAGTTACCTACGGGAAATGAGCTATTGAGGTTGTACTCATGACGCGGATTTCGAAATGTCTTCAAATGTCCAACGATCTTACTCAAGTGAAGACGAAAATAAGGGCCTTTCAAAACTAGAAACATATACGTATATCCTACACCATATATTGCATCTTTATTGGAACTAGTTACAACAACGGAGATCCGTCTTCGAACTGTATTCCGAAATGTGCGAGAAAAAAAAAAAGTTGATTTGCTGAAATTGAAGGACAACTTGGTTCAGATGCAATGCCATCAACGTCAAATATTTTATATGTTTGCTTTTTCTTGTTCATTGAATGATATAACCTCCATGAGGTCACTCATTAAACGAAACTGACAGACACTAAAAACATTACGCCATCATACTACATTTTCTGTCATGTTTTGCTGAATCCAATATTGATCAATCTTTGAACACAGTTTTATAATTAAAACACAGTTAAATAAAACAAAATTGAATATAATGATGATGTTCTATAACAACTATAAATATTGATCACCTATATATATATATATATATATATATATATATATATATATATATAGTACATTAAGGTGGTTGAAAGCTAAGTTAGGAAACGATTGTAGGTTAGTGGTTATTTCACTCTCACGTTTAGCCTCTCCCCCTTGCATCACCTCTCATTCTCAGCATCGAATAGTGTACAGTGGTGTTAATTTTCAGGTTATAACTCATTCTTGCTGAGCTGTTCAAGATTACGTGATGTAAAGTATCAATATATATATGAATTAAATAAACAGTTTAAAGTAACACGTAAGTAAGACTTAGTAAATCTTAAGTGATGAAATTTCATAATTTAAACGAGCAGTGTTTATTGAGCTAGACAATGAAAAAAAAAAGGAATTTTAGGACGACAAATCTCATGTGGGTACTACATGGTTTCATTGTACTCTTAGTAAGTTGTACATACATAATATCTTCCTGCGTTCACAATTTTTTCATTTGGCAGTGGTGTACGATACCTCCATTTCAAGGCATCGTATCAGAAATATCATATTACATAACTTATAAATGTCATAAATACAATTTGTCTGTATCTGTAGTACCTTTCCGGGACGGCGCCGGCCCTCCCCAAGGGCAGCAGTAAGCCCCCGCTGTGTAGCTGCTGGGTAGGGGAACCGTAGGAACAGTAGGTCCTTAGTCGGCTTTGCTGTTCCGGGCAGGGGATCACTCCTGCCTTAATGGGGTAAGTTCTAGCGGCTTACTCAATGTGAACTACGGGCTGGGTGGTGTCCGGAGTGGAGGCTTGCCTTCACTGCCGGTCATAGACGTAGTGGTCGTGTGTTCAAAGCACGAGGACATACAGGCCAGGTAAACTTGTACATGTATGGGAGCTGTTCTCTCGTGTGGGAGCTGGGTAGTAGGAGACTGTCCCTTCCATTGGATTCGCTTCTGACCATCGTAGCGAATCCTCAGTCACCATGAAGCGTTGGATTGGTGTAGGTTGGATTAAGGCCTCACGGCTAGGTGCCTCCTGCATTGTAGCCACACTTCGAAATGGGTACTCAATGTATCTGTAGTACCCTGTGTAGCCCTTGGTTAGGGGAACCGTAGGAACAGTAGGTCCTTAGTCGGCTTTGCTGTTCCGGGCCGGGCATCATTCCGGCCTTAATGGGGTAAGACGCTTGCGGCTTAGTCAATATGAACTACGGGCTGGGTGGTGTCCGGAGTAGAGGTTTGCCTTCATCTGCCGGTCATAGACGTAGTGGTCGTGTGTTCGATGCACGGAGGCGACAGGCCAGGTAAACTGGTACATGTCGTCTGTGTGCTGGAGCTAGGTAGTGGGCTCTGCCCTCCTCTGGGATCGCGTTCGCACGCTCAGTGACATACGAGGAGGACGTATGTACGCGGGCGTGCGTGGGCGATTCCTATCTGTGTTCCCAAATAGGATGTGTGATAGGTGTGGGGATTAAGGCTTCGCGGCTAGGAGCCCCCGTTCTGTTTCCACTCATTTCTGGCCTACACAATGTATGTGTAGTACGTACGGAAAAAATTGCAATTTTCATACATCTGTTCCCCTCTAAAGCCACCCCATCCTAGTAAATTTCTATCAAAACTAGAGGACATTTTAAGAATTCTAAAAATAAAATTTCAACATTCTAAAGCTAACCGTTTTTGAGTTTTGCAAGATGCCTTGATCGGCAAACTTGTTAAAATGGACCAGAAAGGAAAAAAGGGAGTTATCCGTTGAAGTCTAAAAAACGGTAATTTTCGCGATTACAATACTGTCTTTCCTTAGTAGAATGAAGTAAAAATAGGAGCGAAACTGCTCGTCCTGTAGTAAGTTTTTATAGAAATGTGCAATGAGATACGTGCATGTTGTCAAAAGAGGTTTGTAGTGTCTGCAAAGTCGGAACTAATTTTCCAATGTCATGAGAAGTTTAAGATTATCTATGACATCAAATCAATTCAAATTTAAGTCACGGATCAATTCAAATTTATCAAGGAATTAAACGTATTATAGTCTGAGTAATTATTATTACATTTATTGCTATTTGGAAAAACCATTTAGGTTAGCCATCAGGTTACCCATACGAGTTAAAGCGTTGCCTTTAATCTCACATGGTAATCCTAGAGTGGCGAGTTCGATTCTCGCCTGGGCAAGGGAATTTATTTAGTGACGAAATTCTATAAATAAAATCCTGAGTCCCACCCTGGCTAGAAAATGGTGGTAACCTGTAGATAACCCGTCCCAATTAGCCTTAGTTGCAAAAAGTGGACGTTAATAAATAATAATAATTATTCCGTTTCCTATTAAATCAATTTCAAAAATTTGTCTTGCTATTTTTACTTGAAAGAATTTTTTTTTTTTTTTTTTTTTTTTTTTTTTGTAAACTTCATTGCCTACATTATACTTAAACGCTAGTTAATTCTGTTTGAGTATCATGTTCGAGGAAGAATAAGCTGGTCGTTTGGTGATAAGGTTGTGTTTATTCAAGTAATAGACTAGCAAGACATTAATCATTTTTCCAATATTTTTGAAAGACATGGTATGAAGGATGTAGGTGTTCCACTTACCTAAGGTATAAATCTTTTCCTGTTTCATATTGGGAATTATGGTTCCAGTGTTCCAGCTAACAGGAATTTATGTGTTACCAAATTTCATTAAAAAGAGACAATAACGAGTTAAAACCAATGAGGGGAGGGAGAATTTTTATTTAAAAAAGTAAGAAATTCAATCTGAGCTCCAGAATGCTTTGTTCAAATCGCTAATTGTTAGAGAAACTTTCATTTTAACGTTATCGCATGAAAAGTGTTTTTTTCTTCATCCATTTTGTTTTAAATGGTAATAATTTAAGGTGAAAAAATTTCGTTTCAGAAGAGAGTACTTAGCAACTTCATTTGCATTGGAGAAGGTTCTTTTGTACATTTTCCATTAAGCTGAATTCCTGGAAATGGTGGTTGTTTTTTTGTATCCTTAGAGTTATTTTTATTTTCTTAATAATTTCTCTCATTGAGCTTTTGGTGGAGTCATTGAAATGTATTCCAGCCATGATCCCCCCCCCCTCACTTTGTTTTATAATTCTATTTATAGCACTCTAAGCCGTTAGAATGATATAAAATTATTTAGTGATTTTGTTAAGCTTTATATTTTTAAAGCGTCTTTTTCTTCTGATTTTTTTATATGTTTCAATCATATTTCAGGGGATGGTTGTTAATTCGGACTGATATAGCTTGGCTTTGGAATATACTCGTACACTTCTTTCTGCTCGGGAAACAAACATGCCTGCTTTGGCAAATATTAAGTCGCTTTTTCTTCTCTTTTAGCAGATTTCCCTAAAGGGAAATCAGCTATTGCGGTTGTACTCATGACGGAATTTTCGAAATTTTTCTGCAAATGTCCATCGATTCTACCTAGTAGATGACGAAAATGAGATCCGTTCAAAAATGTATATATATATATATATATATATATATTTGTCTGTTACCGCTCTAGCGGTCGTAATTTTTGTTTGACCGTAACCAAACTCGATATTTAGTCGTTTTATGTAAAAAGAAAGATCAAGTTCGTTAACGGCTGAAATCGGACCAGTGGGAAGGGGGGGGGGTTAGAGGGGAGGATTTTCGAAAATTCGAAATATCTCCGTTACTATACGTCGGATCGAAAAATTGTACAAAAACAATCTCATTGCCAATTAAATTTACTATAAATATTGTTATATACATTTATTCTCTATCTTGAATATTAACGGAGATATTTGCATTTTTATGAATTCTGTGGTCGGGTATAGTTCGGATTAGGTCGGCCATTTTCGTAACCGCTCGGCTCAGGTGGATTCTACTTCTAACCTTACCTGTCGTTTCTAACCTTACCTTACCTTCGTTACTTTGTGAGATTTGTACAAATACGTTCTGTTCATCTGCCCCGCCCCTCTTCTTTAGTTCTTGGACTTCTAAAATTTGAGTTATTAAAATATAAATTATTCTTACAATTCAGAAGCCGTTTTAGTTGGGAATTTATTTTAATTAACTGAAATATTTCTCATTACCGTTTGTATTTAATCAGGTGGTGTTGTGTTACCAGTATCGAGATTTCTCTATTGTAAAACTTCACATGGGAAATCTGCTTAGTTTACGCAGCCCCTGCGTGACGGACTTTCTTGTAATTGTGACGAAAGCATATCCAAGCGGAAAATTTATATAAATTGACCATACTAGTTTCCTCACAAAAAAAAAAAGAAAAGAAAAACCACTGATTTAACAAATTAAACCAAATAATTATCAATACGTAAGGTCAAGAAAACGTGGAAAATATATATTTTTTTTTTCAGCCGAATTCTTAAGTTGCGTCTAGAGAACGTCCGCTCTACTGACAACTGCAACATCAACATTTGATTCATTTATAATTCCTTACTTTTATTCACTACCCCTTTTATTCATTTGCCCAGTAGCTGTAGATTGTTATTTGCTCATTTTAATTGGCGGACTCATCTGGCTGGTGATTGGTTTATGATAACCTGGAGGGCATACTTCAGGGGAGCTAACTTGACAGCCGATCCGGATCAATCTCAGTTTATGACTAATTCGGATCATATAAGTATCTTTCTTTATATTACAATTGCTGTAATTGGATTTTTAACCCTACATTCCAAAAAAATAGTATTTCAAGATCGAAAATGTTTTTGCCAAATATCTGGTGGAATTGAAGCCAGGTTTTTTTTTTTTTTTTTTTTTCCCACCTCTGCCCCCACTGTTCCTTTGGGTTTCCCTATACCAGCGGTCTCCATTTAATAAGAGATATACAATTTTGAATAGATAAATTGGGCCAGGTAACTTAGCCTAACTCACCGAGCACGGCTAAGCATTAAAGTGCAACATTTGGGAGATTTAGTTTAAGTCCGAAAAGTCCTAGGGGAACCCGCAGTTGCGACTCCTTTGCCTCTGTTAAAAGAAGTGGCAGCAAGAGCTTAACTAACTAGCCTACATACCTAAAGCCTAAATACTAACCTAAACTCTCATAAAACTATACATATAATTTACAAATAAATTCAATTTTACTTGTCTTTCAACACCTCTTGGGCAAAGTTCCTGAAGGCTGAAAATCTATCAGCGTCGTTTACAAACATGAGGTAGCTCTCAGGAGGCCAGTTCACATATGAGAATGCACTCAATAGCATGGCGTTAGCATGCAATACGCTTGGCGTTGAAACGCGGGCATTGGAGGATCACGTGGTCAGCCGTATCCAACTCGCCACAGGAGCACTATGGGGATTCCTTTCATTTGAAGAAATGTAGTTTGTTATTGAAGTCCCAGTGACCACTGATAAGTTGGCTGGAGAAGAAATCTGGGACGTACCATGTCAACTTAGTTCTGGTCCTGACATCTGGGAAAAATTTGTAGGTCATCCTACCTTTGCTGGAGTTGGTCCAGCGACTCTGACAGGTTGTGAATGTTTTCAATTACACTATATCGAGTTAAATAAAAAAGTTGCTTGGCACATGGGACAACACAAACTACATTTAACTACTTTTCAATAATGAACCAAAAGAGCGCTAGGCCATAATAACTCAAAAAATGAAATAAGAACTAAACTGCTATTTTAAAATGTAGTGTAGTCCATGACTAATTACTTAATATTGTCTTTATCACAACAGGTTCAGGTTTGTAAATTTTTCATTATTTGTTACACCCTTTGCCAGAGCTTATTTCACGTTCAGTATAATCACGGGCGTAGAAAATATATTCACAAGCTACTTTGGAGCATCTTGGCATATACAATATTATTTAAAAGTGTTTATCTTGGCCCTCTTCCCTGAAATTCTCGGAGAAGGCGCTCATATGCACGTGCTAGGAACACATCTGTTCAGTGTGTCATGTGTGAGCTATTCTTTCCCTGAATGTCACAGGTTGGGACCAGATTAGATTGTACATCTTATTAATTTCAATATCCATTTTTGAGGTATTGGATGATGTGGAAACAAATCACAGGTAAATCAACGAAAAATGTCTCGTTCCTTCACAAATATATATTCCACAATAAGTGGCGTAGCGCTTTCAAGATACTCGCCCCATCATTCTCAGAGCCCTTTCATTGGTAACTCGTTTTTTACGAAGGACTCCTTGTGACCTCTTGTGAGTTGAGTCTGTTGATGGAGCAGGTGCTCTGAAAGTGTTCTGTTGCGTTGAATAAATAGTTGTGAACGAAACACGCTTAATACCTCTATTGATTCGAAGTTATGCAGGAATATTTTCTTATATTCGATCAAGGGTTCCAACAATCCGTAAATTATAAATTGTGTTTGAATGGACACTTCCAACATTTCTGTAATTAAAAATTGGACCCTTATATTTCTAATTTGAAAGGACCTACTGGAAAACAGAAAACGAGGTATTTCTGCATTTGTGTAGCTCTTGAAAAAAATGATATGGGGTCATAATGAAACGCCAAGCTTACTTTTTTTTAAAAAAAAAATTACATGCTAACAAACACTAGGTCAAAAATAGATTACACTAATCAGCAAAGTGAAACATATTTGGGTTTGTTTGAGTGTGTTTATTATAATATTTAAAATTTACCTATCAAATCTAAAGTTATTTTTTCATCCAATAATCGAAATTCACGACTGGGGCGAGGAATCAGTTATTTAATATATATAATGACTATATTATTTACGTAAGTATGCTCATTTTCGCAAATATTTTCAGTATTTCCCTACATTATAATTTTTGAAAATGTTGTTATGTTTCAAGTAGTGTAATATGCGGTTATTATACGGGCTACGGTCATTTAGTAATTCTGTCAAAGCGTATGGTAGGTCTACGTGAGTCCTTAGATAGCAGTGAGAATGTATATGTTTTATAGTAACCCTACAGCTACAGTGTTGCAGTAGTGTTCCTCTTCTCCAGTAAGTGTGTGTCAATCATGAATGGCAAATTCTTAACCTAGTTAAAACTACTTCTCCTCTTCTAATTAGCCTTTTTGAGAAAGGCCATTCACCAAGTATATGTTTCAGTTCTCGAAGTTTGTTATCAGTTGTGGTAAACCAAGATTTCTGCCATGAATTGAGAGTCATATGATTTGCTTGGGCTTGAATATCTTGGTGTGTACAGTATTTGTTGTCGTGAGTTATTTTTGGAGTAGCTGATTTGGCAAGTTCGTCTACTTGTGCGCTTTGTCAAATGTTTCTAAAATCTAAAGTAAACTACCGATTAAAATAATGATTAAGTTTCGATATTATATCGTTGGTAATATTTACAGAACCTGTTTTAGTTCTAATCAAGTAATTCTTCAGAAATCAAGTTACAGTTGATCTGATGTTGAAAGTGCCAACTATCGTTTTACTCTTAATCATAATTACTTTCACTTTCTTTTTTTTTAGGAGATTTCCCTTAAGGGAAATCAGTTATTGAGGTCGTACTCATGACGCGAGTTTCGAAAAATTTCTTCAAATGTCCATCGATCCTACCCAGGAGATGACGAAAATGAGGTCCGTTCAAAATTATATATATATATATATATATATATATATATATATATATATATATATATATATATATATATATATTGTCCGTTAACGCTCTAGCGGTCGCAATTTTCGTTTGATCGTTACCAAACTCGATATTTAAATATATTTTATCCAAAAAGACAGATCAAGTTCGTTAATGGCTGAAATCGAACCAGTGGGAGGGGGGGGGGGTTTAGAGGGGGGGATTTTTGAAAATTCACCAAATCTCCGTTATTATGCGTCGGATCGAAAAATTGTATAGAATAAATCTTATTGCAAATTTAATTTACTATAAATATTGTTCTATACATTTATTCTGTATCTTGAATTATTAACCGAGATATTTGCATTTGTATTCTGCGTGTGGTCACCAGCTATGTTCGGACTTTCCGCCGAGAGCTCTGGCGGCCATTTCCATAACTATTCGTCCCTCGTGAATAGGTTTAGAGGTTAGGTTAACTGTTTTTTGGGGGCTAGAAACTACTGGGTTATTACGCCCTAAATAATGTTTTAGGTTTAGAGGTTTCTTACTACTACAGTTGTTATTAGGCAGATTTCTCTATTGTAAAACTTCACGTGGGAAATCTGCTTAGTTTACGCAGCCCCTGCGTGACGGACTTTTTCAATGTGTGAATAGTTATGTAATTAATACTTTGTTTTTAGTCTACATGTACACAAAGGATGGTGTTTAATTTAGTATATTGGAATTCCCTTTCATTAAGCAAGTAAATCCCCGGATATAACCCAACCAAGCCTAAGCTCGTTCTGACCTGTTGCTTCTATTGTGTAGGATCTGCTCACGCATATAATTACTGTTTAAATATCAGTAATATTATACCCCGTGCTACTGATATATACATATATTTTATACTGTTAGCAACTGTTCTAGTTATTTTCAAATCTATATTCTATTCAATTATAAAAACGTGAAGCATTCTACCTCATAGAGAGCTACATTTATCGTAGTATAATATTCATTAGTTCTCTCAATATTTCAAAGCAAAATAGATTTTCTTTGACATAATGGAAAACACACAGAACATTAATTAATAAAAATGTATATCTAGTGATCGAATAGGATGATTTATTTAATAGAGGACAGGGAAAGTTCAAATTCATTCGAATATTATTAAAAGAATTATCCTTGTATTTTCACCATTCATGTACATGTAAAAAAAAGTCCGTCACGCAGGGACTGCGTAAACTAAGCAGATTTCCCACGCGAAGGTTTACAATAGATAAATATACATACAGGTATCACAGCCGTGAATGCTCAGTAAATGTACAATACACGGCTGAATTGTAAAGAAACAGTCAAGCAAAAATCGTAGCGCTGCATAGATAGACAGGAAAGACAAACAATTAATGAAATATATCTGAATATAACATTAATTTTATTGAAAACAATATACTAAAGCTAGTGGTGTAATTTGTAATGAATCAGAATCAGTTTTATCTCAATCACTCAAATTTTAGTAATCTAAAAACAAAAGAAGGGGGGGGGGGGGTCAATAGAACGTATTTGCATATATCTCACAAAGTAAAAGTTCAATGAAAACAATATTTGGTATTTAGGCTTTAATTAATATATTTTATTATGTAACAGAGCATTGTTTATGTAACACTAGTAGAAGTGGGGGTTTACTGAAGGCAGGAAACTGAAAAATGCAATTATCTCGCTTAATATTCAAGATAGAGAATACATGTATATAACATTATTTATAGTACATTTAATTTTCAATAAGATTGATTCGATACACTTTTTCGATCCCACTTATAGTAACGGAGATATTTCGAATTTACAAAATTCTCCCCCTCTAAACCCCCTTTCCCCCTGTTCCGATATCAGCCGATAACGAACTAGATCTTTCTTTTTACATATAACGAATAAATATTGAGTTTGGTAACGATTAAACAAAAATTGCGACCGCTAGAGCGGTAACAGACAAATATATATATATATATATATATATATATATATATATATATATATATATATATACATACATACATACACAATTTTGAACGGACCTCATTTTCGTCATCTCCTAGCTGGATCGATGGATATATGAAGAAAAAATTCGAAAATTCCCTCATCAGTACAACCTCAATAGCTGATTTCCCTTAAAGGAAATCTGCTAAAAGTGATTGTGAGCCTTGGACACTGTGTACCACTTCTTTTGAAGGGAATTTCAATTGAGAACCAATGACCCACATTTCATGATGGATAACAATATTTTTAATTTTCCTGTACTATCAACCTTCTAGGGAAAAACTAACTAACAAATACGGAAATAATTTTGAATGATTTAAAAATATATCTATTATTATCCTTGATGTTTTATAATAAATGAATAATTTTAGTTAGTGAAAAATATGAATTAGACAAATTTATGTCGTTTCTATACGAGGATTTGTGATAATTTGAAGAACCTTTGCAAAGCAAGAATCTCAATTACAGTTTATAAAAGCAATTAAATTATATTTAATTTATTTGAGCAATGGGATCGTTTACCATTTCAAATATCACTTCATTAATAAATACTTTCTTTAAAGTAATTATATTTAAATATTTGATTTCAATAAAATAAAAATAAATGAATTAAAACTGAATCAAGCACACCACATATCCATTTACTCTTTTTTTGTATACAGTTCAAAAAACAAATTAAACCACCTACATGGTATTCGATAACAAATACGTGTAGTTGTACGATACCTGTAGATGTCTCTAGAAAATAAAAGTATATTTATTCACCCATACACACACACACACACACACGCACTTATTTTTGATTCCGAACACATTCCCGTGTTCATTTAGACATTGAAATTTGTCAAAAAATGTGTCTTATGTACAACCTCAATTGTAAAAATATTTTGTGTTAATTATATAATGTAATAAGAGTTTGGAAATAAAAACGCCAATGATTAAAAACACATTTATTTAGCTGAATTAATTTGGAACAATAATTACTTTAAAAATATTCCTAATCCACAATAAATATCAAATTTTACATTTTTTCTCACATAAAATAAATATATTTCACAAATATATATATTATTATTATCATTACGTTACATCAATTGAACTTAAAGATAAATATCTTAGATGATAAGGTATATTTTCACACATTACTGTAACTATACACACAAAGGTCATAATAACATTGATTAATCTATATAGAATCACATATTCATTAAAATATAATGCTGAATGAGATTATACAACATTCGTATACAGAGAATATATTGTCTGTATGTCTTAATTACATCAAACTGTATTATTTTGCCTTGAGTCCAATGGCTGGTCTTCTGGGCAGATGATACGAGCGATTTCTTTCTCCAGCAAGCATCTTTCTTCAGACCCTTTTTAAAAATAAACAGTGTCACTATTCTGTCATCATCGGATCACTAAAATTCATCAATAGCATGCAATTTTATTGACTAATAAGCTCCTGAACTTTTCATCAGATACAAAATGTAATTCTAATTGGTTATTTCATATTAATACGATCAGGCTTCCTAGGCCATAAAACTGAACAGCATGCACCGATTCAAGACTTGCCAAATAAACCAATAAGGCGTAACAATTATTTTTTCTATTAAGTAGGAATTTTCATAAAAGCCAAAAAAAGTTTTGATATCATATGTTTAACTTTCTGTGAGGTCTTAGACTACGGCTGACGGTTTGGAAATTCTGTATTTATCAGCAACATATATTTCGACAATGAAACATCTTGGTACGAGAAAATTCTCAGTGAATAATTTTGAAATATTTTCTATGAATTCGTATAAGACATGATTTATCTCAACTAAAACGATATTCACAACGGTGAGGCAGATAGTATCTGTGTGATAAGTACAATCAAATGTCAGAGAGCTTTTTAGTCTTAACCTTACGTACGTTATATATTCTACTAACAAGGAAATGCGATGGTTGTGAGGTCACTTATTTTAGATTTACGCTTTTTCAGCTATAAAAGTTTCATAAAAATAAAATAAAATGGAAAATGACTAAGGAATCAATCAATAGGCTTAGTATCCAAGAAACTAATTGTTTTATGATTGAATAGTCCACAATATAAATGATTTCAGTTGGTATTATATTGTCTTAAAATAAAATAAAAATAAAAAAAAAGAATCCCTTAGATATTTATGAAAAACGCTATGTAAAATTTAAAAAAATCATTTAAAGTAAGTAGGAAAAATTCTCTCTTGAAAAACGAAAAAATGTAAAAATTTGGTGAAATGCGGTAACCATGCAGGCTTAAATGTAAATACTTTTAAACTTAAGTTTTTTTTTTTTTGTTTTTTTTTTTTTTTTGTTTTTTTTAATCAAAAACTGATCTTCAGAGAAAATAATGTATAATACGTCTTCCTAACAAACAATGTTCTTGAACCATATTCTCTAAACTTGTCAAAAACAACCAAACAGACATTAAAGAAATTTCTACTTATGTTTCATAAGTTTAATATATATTTTTATATATTTAACAATAGGTACGTTTGCCTATTTATAATATTTAGCAGTTCTGAAAGGGGCCTTGAATTGATGGGGAAAATCAGATACTTTAAAACGAACCTGGCTTAAAAAGAGCGACGGTCACCGTTAGATACATAAAACGGATATTGATAAATAAAAAAAAAAACCTCTTCCTTATGAGAGTAACCTCCCTATGTAAATGTCTTCTTTACAACATTAGCCGCGAAAGTATTCAAAAAGCACATGTCCGGAGGAGGAGAAAGTTCTAGTAAATTAATATAAAGAAATATGTATAGTAATTGTTCACTGTATCAACGTAAGTAAAGAATTGTTTTAGCAAAACAAAAATAGAATATTAAATTTTAAATATATAGTTTTCCAATGCAAAAAGAAATTGCAAATTTCTTTCCATCTATTAGGGATCAAAGATAATATGTGTATATATATATATATATATATATATATATATATATACATACATATATACATAAATTTGTCAATCTGTCATTTACCATTTACATGGTGTAAACACTTTTAGCACAATACGGAGAAATAGATGTATTTGCGATTTAATATGTTGACATTCATTATAACAAGCTGGT
Organism: Riptortus pedestris; assembly: GCA_019009955.1. Classification (NCBI taxonomy): domain Eukaryota; kingdom Metazoa; phylum Arthropoda; class Insecta; order Hemiptera; family Alydidae; genus Riptortus; species Riptortus pedestris. The sequence goes on along the minus strand of CM032230.1, from coordinate 77,470,333 downwards.
GACCTGAACGTGTTTAACTTCACCTTCATATTCACTAAATAAAAAATCTGATTCAATAAGTTTAACAAATTTTAATAAAAAACAATTATCAGCAAATGTTCTTCTAAATATTGAATGAATGTAAGTATTAATTACAGCGCGATATTCATAGTTTAGTCAGGTTTGTTGCGAGGGAGCGGTGCCTTTGTTGAAAAAGTTGAAATCCATTTTTATTTTTCACCGGTAGCATGAACAATGATTTTTTTCGACCGAATGAAAAGTAATTAGCCAGGATGAAGTTACTTTATTATATTTCCAAGAATATTTGTATTTATAAGTTTGAAGCAGAGCTGAAAATAAACAATAAATTGTAATATACTCCTGAAAGTTATCATGGACTACTTCACATTTCTAAATTCTCATTTCCTCCATTTTTTAATTAAAACTATTTTGAGCAGACCGGTCTCTTTTTTTATCTTATTCATGATATTAAAAATAAAACGAGCGGAATGATAATATAGCTATTACAATCTAGATGGACTAAAATCAACAGAATAACATGCTTCATAAATAAAGATTTTATACTTAAAATAATTATTTCTTCGAGCTGGAAGACATATTATATGCCTACCAGCACACACAAAAGTTCATTTAACTTGTTGCAACCACAATTCGTAGTCCTCAAAAATTGGGTAAACCATATAAGGCCACTTAAATGGAGTAATATGTTTTTTTTTAAATTGTTATTGATATGAAGTCGCTGTCTACATACAATGCAAGGAGTTATCTCACACCTTGGTCACTGTATCCGATAAACCTTTAAATTTGTTCCTATAGTAACTTCTTGGTTTTGGATATCACCTAAAGATGACTCATATTTTTCAGGGTTGAATCATCATTCAGGGCATTCAATACAAAGGAATCGTTTATCTTTGGCAATTTAAGGTATACGAGTTTAGATCTATACTGTTAGGGTAGTCAGTTAGAACTTAAATGGAAATGGACTCATTATTACCCCTTGTAGAACACCCTCTCTGATGTTTTATGAAAAGTTTCTTTTCTCCATATCGATCAGGTGGAAGCGATCTTCATGATTAAAACATGTTTCATTTTATTCCTATATTTCAAAATTACGTTCTTCTTACGAGCTTCAATATCAAAAATTACGTCCACTATTATGTTTCATTTTAAAAACTTCGTGTAGTGATTTTTTAATTTTGCTAAATTGTGGAATTTTCGAGACTTTACTAAATGGTTAGTAGTCGTTTTTGTAGGCACTTCTCCCATATGGACTATGAAGTCCAGTGTTCCAACATAATTTCTTACAATTTACTGTTTTACTGCTTTATCCAATCACGTGAATGGTCATGAAACTCATACGCCTAATATGAATGTTGCAGTCCAACTAGTTTCGTATTACGACTTGTATCAACATTATGTGACTTCATGGTTCATGAAAATTGTATCAGGATGTTTCTTGTTTTTTTTTCCAGATTTGTTTTAATCCGTTGTATTAGTGTGTGACCTTTAAGATTTTTTTTAATATATTTCTTAGCCTGAGCATCAACCGAAGTGATTTTCACTTGCATAATGTTCTATGGACTTCCAGAGAAGTATGATGGTTTCCAAAAATAGACTCACCAAGATTCAACAGAAAAGTGTTCATGAGTTCTACACCTATTGAATTTGGAAAATTAATTATATGCTATAGTCTTAGGCCAGGTTCGGCATTCACAACTTCATGAAAATATATTATGCGATGCAAATAAATGTTTTCGTTTTGTTGATACCTTGATCTCTAGCATAACCAAATGTGTTATAAATTTAACTTCTGTTTATATGACTTGACACTTTTAAAACAGAAAAGTTATCAACTCTTCGATAACGTATTTCATTTAGTGATAAGGCGAACCCCTAATAGTAACTAAACATGTCAGACAAAAGGATTAAGGAATGTATTCCTAAATTACGCATTAGTATCAAACATTCGATTTAAAATATCCTGACAATTTTCTAAATTAGTGGAAGATAGTCAATTATTTTAAGACATTGGCTCTCATTATATTTTGAGGTAATTGCTTTTTTAATATCTTCTACAACCTAGTAAGAGGATAGTAGCCCACGTATAAATATATCAGTCTTTTTGGATCGCCTCCGTTGCCATTGTTAAGGATAAATGGTGATGTCATTTATTGTTTGAGTGTGTGCGTGGGAGGGGGCGGGAAAAGAGAGAGTGAGGGGGAGAGGAGAGAGAGAGAGAGAGAGAGAGAGAGAGAGAGAGAGAGAGAGAGAGAGAGAGAGAGAGAGAGAGAGAGAGAGAGAGAGAGAGAGGAGAGAGATGAGAATGAGTTTTTATATAAAATAAAAAGTGTGTATCTGAAAGAGAGAGGAAGCCAGATAAATAAAAATTACTACAGTTACAAACATAAATAGGAATTCGACTTTTTTATTGTTTCAATGTGATAAACATTTACATAGAACATTTATGTAATAAACGTAATCAATTTTACTAGCGGACTATAGACTATAACTCCTATTGACAGAAGGGGAGAATATGATAACATAAATATGAATGGAGAAAATACTGTTTACCTTGAGAGTGGGGGGAGGCTGGTAATGAAAGGTTGCGTGACTGTCTGGATGGAAGACTATTTCGTAGGTGGGAGGAAGGTGGGGATAAGCCGAGTGGGGATAGCGTGAGGGCAGAGGATATGTCCGGATTTAGACAAATAATTGAATTCCACATTTGCAGGAAAGCCGCTAGAATTTTCTTTTTCGCCACCCCCTCCCCCCTCACTATCTAACATAACTCAGCACGTTCTTTTTCTACGTGAATATTGAAAAGAAATTCAGAATTATTCAAGTGATGGAATAGGCCGGCAGAAGGAGGTTCATAAATCCAAGGCTGCAAAAATAGGCGACTATGCTACTCAAAAATCAATATAATTCGAACGATTTTTTTTTTGTATACATTATTTGAATATTCGTGTCATTGCTACATCCTGTGAAAAATACAGCTATTTCTAAAATAACTTTTATCAATCGTGATAAAACTCTGATTTTAAAATAACTTTTGCATTAATAAAGTACATGTCATTACGAAAATTTTTATTCCTGAAAAAATGCTAAGAAATACAACCTAAATAATTATATTTATATTATGGTCACGAACTAGTTGATACTACACAAGACAAAATTATTCTACTAAACATTAAAAAATATCAACTTTAATGACAACGCGAACTTTATATTTTAATATAAGCGTAATGGAGTGTGAACGTTTAATGAAATATATTTATTTATACTTTGCATCATTAGCAAAGCTTAGCTGCATTCAGTTACAACTCATAAAAGTTGGGGGATAAAAGGCTATAGCAATTTATGTTAAAATTACTAATTACTCTAAACATTTATATATTATGTAAAGCTCCACAACTATGTCGACTTGGCTCTTCTTAAAGATGGGAGAAAATTAATACTACTATTTCATATTAATATTAGCAGATTTCCCTTGAGGGGATTTCACAATTTTCGACATTTTTCTTCAAATGTCCATAGATCCTACTCGGTAGATGACGAAAATGAGGTCCGTTCAAAACTCTTTATCCCTCTCTCTCTCTCTCTCTCTCTCTCTATATATATATATATATATATATATATATATATATATATATATGTATATATATACCGCCCTAGTGGTCGCAAATTTTTGAGTTTGTTAATGGCTGAAATCGAACCAAAAGGAAAAGGGAAATTATAACAATTATTGTTTTCCAGAGACCTTTATTATACGAGATACATGCAAATATGTTCTTGTGACCACCCCCGTCAAAATTTATTCTGATTCATTATAAATTACAGTACTAGATATAGTAGATACAATATCTAGAACAACAAAAACAATATCTGAAAGCCGTTGGCAGACCTTTTTGTTTACATTTGAGACGCTTTCCGCCGGGAGGGGAAAGATTTTTTATAGCCGTTATTTATTCACCTAATATTTATGGTGGTGTTGTGTAAGCAGTACGTATTTTTATCTATTATTAAAATTCACGTGAGAAATCTGCTTAGTTTACGCAGCCCCTGTGTGACGGACTTTTATTTAACATTCTTTATAAATATTAAACAAATTATTATGTTAACTTCGCTGTTCTCTCACTTAGAATGCTCTTTAGAGTTTAATGTCGTGTTCAATATCTAAACTTTTCGGATATGACAATATTTGTTATATAGTGGCTGTGATCTCTCAAATGACAGCCACTAAATTTAAAATTATATACTGACATATCCCTTAATTATAATTATAATATAAGTAATTAGTGTAAAATAAGAAGGATTTTTGAATGGACTATTTAATACCCAGAAGTTATTTTGAGTGCACTCTCTTTAGTTTGTTTTTCTCTTCTGTGACTGTTTAGCATATTCATCACCTTAAATCTTAACTCTGAAAATTCGAACTCTGTGTATCTGAAACAACCTCTAATTCCTCTCGTCAAATAGAATTAATACTTATGAAGCTGAGTTAAGTAACGAAACTTCTCATGTTGTTAAGCTCCTAATTTGCAACATTCTGAAATTCCCTGTAAAGCACCTTGTCGGAGAAAATTAGGGCAGAAAGCGAGTTTAAGACAACTTTAGAAGAGCACTCTGCGACTGCTGGGCCAACGATGTGAGGCGATTATGCTCCCAACCTACTCGAGGCGCATTTCCTTTCTCCAACTAATTAAGAAAGCTTCGCTTTAAGTTAACAATTTCTGCTTTATTTTGAATAACGTGCGACACACAGTCAAAATAATATTGCTTAAGATGTTCACGAGAGTGGAATATCTAGTTTCACGATAAGATTATACAAAGGCAGTTGTTTTAGCATAGTACTGGTTTCATTTTACATTTCAAGAAATATTTATTGAGTACACATAGAGCAATAGAAAATGGTTGTTAGTTATTTTTACTTATTTCTCTCATCAGTATGCAACTAAGTCATCGTCATAGTATATATATATTTATTAATGAAAAAACATTATGTAAAAAGAATAGACGACCTAGAGGTTTCGATCTGTGTGGAGATTTAATTTAAATTCCACACTCTGGTGGTCAAGCGCTAAGAATCAGCGAAGTATTACGGCGACAAGTACTGTGTTACTAGTACTGTGTACTATGGGTGTAAATAATAAAATACTTGTGCTGTTCATAGATATATGTTTAGTACTTCACAAAAAAAGCGAGCTACAGTATACAAAGAATAAAAGGATGGAACTTGCAACTTGTGAATAACCAGTAGATGTTGAAATGGCATTCCCTGAACTAGGCACAAACAGTCGTCTTTGAGTCCTTAGATGAGACTCTTCCTGAAGGACCCTGAATGGGACACTTTAAAGAGCAAGGCGCACTTTTCAAGTAGCCAACATGGAATTTTTTCATAATAATTAAATTTTCAGCAGAGTACGAGTATCCTCTTTTTGAGGTTGAATGTGGTGACATGCAGAGTAAATACAAGGAAGGCATTCCTACGGAATAAGCCAGCCCCAGCAAGATTAACAAGGCATCAACTGGGAATTATAAAAATTCCCATACGTCTATTTTTAGTTATCTATAAAATAAAACTCACTCTCTCTATTTTTATATCTGCTAATATATCGAGTGAGTCCATGACAACGATAAAGTTGCAAATTAAATTATTTCTTTTATGTGTGTTAAATAATACTAAATATAAATTGATAATATGATTGTTGCACCTTCAAATATTGTGTTTACGCTTATTATAGTTTGTAAAACCAATTTCACACGTTTTATAGATTCCAATCATTCAATTGAATCATAAAGGTCTATATTGCTTGTCTAAACGTATAATATACAAATTTAATAAGTCTCAAATAAAATGCACGCTTTTTATGAGAGCCCCAAATTTATTTTTATTTTAATATTAATTATTAATTTTAATATGTATTTTGCATATTAATCACTTTAACACAATTAAGAGACCAACAAAGTTAATTTGCACATCACAGGAAAATAAATAAATATGATGTATAAAAGGCACTCATAAGATTAGGTTTATCAAGAGATTTAGAAGTTCAAATAATATAGCTTTAAAAAAATGTATAATCTTTATTTATATAGTAAGTCAACATTATTTCATTAGGATTTGTATACTTCATTATTACATTATGAAACTATTTAAATTTATTTACAGCAAATGGGCCAGACTCATGCTAAAATATGTTCATTAGCCCATACACACTCTATCTATTTTTGGGACAGAAGAAATATGATAATAAAATATTAATTAGTAAACTGCATCTATTACTTCAAACATTTGCTGAAGAATAAAGAAAGAAAAAGGTGGGTATGAAAATAAAATCACTATCATTATTGTAGTTGCTTAATTTAAAATGCTGAAGGTGACCCAATAACTCGATGTATTATTCTATTTGTAATAAATCAGCAGAGTTACCTTGATTTCTTTTTGTCATTACATTATTAGCCATTACTTATTGATTCCTATTATATCTATATATATATATATATATATATATATATATATATATATATATACATATATATATTGATACTATTCGACGAATCGAAAAATGTTGTCGTTGGCCATATTAATACTGTCCTACATTTTATGAACTCTTATCAAGTTAATTGCAATTATATCCTATTAAACATTCAATTCTGTACATTTAAAATTCCGAGTGCTATATATATCATGAAAGGGAATTATACTTATTGAGAAATAAAGAATCGAAAGGGCAGATGACGTGCGTGGTAACGCCTATCTGTCAACAGTGTGCCATTTCTGGACAATGACAATTACATGGTTTGCCCTGGGTCAGCGAGGAAGATCATTTTCTTTTTTTACTGACTTCTGGGAAAATTAGACCCTCGTTAATTTCAAAATACTGTCTTTAAGTGAGGAATTTGCAAGCATTTGATTCTAACTTCATTTAAACATACGTGGGCGTATTGAAAAGTAAGGTCTCCTATTTTTTTTTCATAAAAAATTTAATTTATTTACAACTTTGGTTACATCGTTGGAATGGTTGAATATTTACCTATTTTTCTACATATTCGCCTTGACGATCAATAACTTTTTGCATTCTGTTTACCAGCTTTTTAATACCGGTGCCGTACCACTCTCCCGCCGCGTCACGAAGCCAACTGACGACTGCTTCTTGAACTTCATGACAATGCGCGTCCACATGTGTCACATCAAGCGCCCACCCTACTCAATGGATTTGGCTGGGATATCATCGACCACCTTCCTTACAGCCCGGACCTTGCCCCCAGCGACTACCACTTGTTTCCCGCTCTCAAGAAGCAGTCGTCAGTTGGCTTCGTGACGCGGCGGGAGAGTGGTACGGCACCAGCATTAAAAAGCTGCTAAACAGAATGCAAAAAGTTATTGATCGTCAAGGCGAATATGTAGAAAAATAGGTAAATATTCAACCCTTCCAACGATGTAACCAAAGTTGTAAATAAATTAAATTTTCTATGAAAAAAAAAATAGGAGACCTTACTTTTCAATACGCCCTCGTATTCTACTAGGATTCATATTTTATGTTATTAAAGCTTTCTTCAAATGTTATGTTTTATCAGTCGTGTCATAAAATCCTTTTCTACAAATACATTAGTTTGCCTAGGTTTTGATTTTGTACTATACCCATATGGCTGGAAAGAAAACAAATATTAATGAGTTTACTCAATTCGCGTATTTTGTATACTATTTGTGTTACTAAGGGATACTTTGAGTATATTTCATTTAGCGATGGTATATAGCTAAGCGAATCAGTACAGATAATTATGTCAGTTTGAGGAGTCTTAATTATAGTCAGTCCTAACTGATCTGCAAGTAGTTAAAAATGTACAGCAATGTAGTTTTCTGCTATCGTCTACGACCGCAGTTATAAAAAGTAAAGAACCGCGAGGGGGTTCGGCGAGTTAGCTGGGCACTTAACTAAATGAAAAGTAAACCACAGAGGTAGAAGCCTACAACGATCAAATATATGCTTTTTGAAGGCATCTCTGCCCAATTAAATGATTATAAAGGATTAATTTATTTTTTCGCTTTAGTTTTTCAGAACTGAACCATAATCACTCTCAGCGAGTTACGTATAGTAGTTTTCTATCAGTCTGTAAAAAAAGCCATTCGTGCAGAAGCTTCGTTACTAAGCAGATTTCCCACAAGTTGTAATGACACATAAATGATCTCATCTCACCATATATTCTATCCTCCCCTCACCCCAAAATAAATCCGATGAGTATATGTTTACAGTCAATAAAATCTTAATTGATGACAGTATCACAGTAACTATTTGCATGTATCTCACCTAATAAAGATCTGTTGAAAACAATATTCGATATTAACATTTGGAATAAGACGATTCATGATATCTCTGGAATATTCTGTATGGTAGAGGAACCAATTGATCAGGATCACGAAGAAGGCCAAGTCCTCTTCTGTGTTTTAATCTATTGCAGAGTGCACTTTCGGAGTCAACGCTTCATCCTCAGTGCCTGCTGATTAATGCTGCGTTGCCTGGACCATGACCGCCGAGCGCGGGGGGGGGGGGGGGGGCGGAGTCGCACTCAGCATTATATTAAAAAAATAGTAGAGGACTTGGCCTTCTTATTGATCCTGATATATTTGCTTATTCTTTAAGCGCGATGACTAAAATGTGGGGGTTTTCCGGAGGCTGAAAACTATAAACTAAAAATATATCGGTTAATATTCAAGATAGAGACTAAATGTAGCAATACGTATAGTACATTTAATTTTCAATAAGACTGGACTAATAAAAAAAAAAAAAAAAAAAAAAAAAAAAAAAAAAAAAAAAAAAAACTGAAAAAAAGTACATACAGTGTGAGTCATTTAATTGTAATATTAGCTAATTGTAATACCAGTAGAAAATAAGTACTTTTAAGAAAGAAAACTTCGATTTAGTTAATAAATAATTATATAAAGATTAGTAACTTAAATACCCTTAGGATATGGTAAGAGCATATACAATCTATTAGATAATATTATTTACGACATAAAGTATACAGACACTTGTAAACAGCATCATACTAATATAAAGGGCATAATAACCTAGCGCCCAAACCACATTAATCCTAATCCTAATCCTAAGACTGGTTTTAAACAAATTTTTCGATCTGACGTATAATATCAGAGATTTTCCGAATTTTCGAAATTCCCATCCTCTAACCCCCCCCCAATTCAAATGTACTATACGATAATAAATTTCAAAAGTTTTTAATGATAATTGTTTAAAACTTTTTGTTTTAAATATATATAATCGAAATTTTAAATGAGTTATGTCTTTAGTATTACATTAAACTATCTGCCTTAGATACGAAATTCATATGAAATAAATAATCTGTGTAAGATGCCGAAAGATGTTATAGGTGAAATACATGGTTAAAGATTAAACGAATCCTTTCGGCCTTAGTGCATCTCTCTAGACACGTCCTTTGCTCTGACAGTAAATTTTAAGCTCTTTTAATCTTAAGACAACATGTATAAATTTTAATTTATTTTTCCTTTAACAGGAAATGTATTATTGTTGAATCGTGTTATTTTTTATTTATGTAAGTTTGGTAGTTTTATTGATTGTGTTTTTTTTTATAAATAATCATTAATGTGACTTTTAATATGGAACAATAAGGCTGATATTTAGAAACGAAACGTTATTTTGCAGGAAAGATGCACCGACAATAATTAGGAAATGGAGATAACGCAATAAATATTTACAAGTTTCAGGTTTTAGCAGATTTCCCTTGAGGGAAATCAGCTATTGATGCCGTTCTCGTGACGCGATCTTCGAAATTTTTATTCAAATGTCCAACGAACCTACATAGGACAAGACGAAAATGAGGTCCGTTCAAAATTATATATATTTTCCTGTTCCCGCTCTAGCTATTGTAATTATTTTTCAATCGTTATGAAACTGAACCTTTAGTCGTATTATGTAAAAAGAAAGATCATGTTCGTTAATGTCTGAAATCGAAAAAGGGGAAAGAAGGTTTTAGAGGGGGAGAATAGTGAAAATTCCAAATATCTTCGTTACTATACGTTGAATCGAAACAGTGTATAGAATCATATTGGAAATTAAATCTACTATAAATAATGTTAAATGTATTTATTTTCTATCTTGAATATTAACCGAGATATTTGCATTTTTCAGTTTTTAGTTTTCAGCAAACCTCCACTTCTACTCATGTTACAAAAACAATAATCTGTTATATAATAAACCACTTTATTTGAAGATTAAATTCGAAATATTGTTTTTCTGTAATCGTTGAATAATGGTAACATTACTAAACTGAAATGAATGAAGAAAGTGAAACATTTTGCAATAGAGTGAAGAAAGTAATCATTTTCTTCACAAGTGAAGAAAGTGAATTGCCTTCTTAATCAGTAATAAGTATAAATTAAAAAATAATTTGAAGTTGGAAATTAAATGCTTTTAAATGTTTCTTAACATTGTAAGAATTTATTTTAACAAAATAAATTGAAATGTGAATGAAATATTGGTGGAAATAATCAATATATTTTAAAATTTAAATATAATAATAATTACCTTCCTTGTTTATAACCTGCACTTGTTTATAACTGCACTACTTCACAATCATCACTAGTTGTTTTATAACTATGCTTATAACCTTTCACAACCATGCTTATAACCTACCAACAACATACCATAATCTTCACAACATCCTAATTTTTTTCATATTCTTGTTAGATCTGATCATGTATTACACGATTACAGAAAAAATTTAATATTACACTCGTGACGAAAGTAGAATTTACAACTCTCGTGAAATTACCACACTCGCTTCGCTCGTGTGGGTAAACGTTTCACTCGAGTTGTAAAATGATCTACTTTCGTCACTTGTATAATAAATAACTATTTTCAATAGACTTTAATTATACGAGATACATGGAAATATGTTCTGGTGACCTCCCATCTTAAGTTCTTGGACTACTAAAATTTGTTTGATTGAGATAAAAATTTTCTGATTCATTATAAATTATGGTACTGGATATAAATTAATGTTGGCAGACCTGTTTGTTTATATTTCAGACCCATCCCGTCGGCAGGGAGTTAAATTGACTGCAAGATTTCTTATTACCGTTTCTATTTATTCACTTAATGTTCACGGTGGTGTTGAGTTACATGAATGTAGATTTATCGTTTTATTGTTAAACTTCACCTGGCAACTCTCTCTAGTTTATGCAGCCCCTGCATGACGGACTTTTCTAGTTTTCTCTTTTTTGTATAAAAAAAAAATCTAAACAATTATTTATTTTTAGAGTTAAAAATTTAACATTAGGGAATTAATTATATACTTACAAAACATTCAATTTCATAGAATAAGATAAGGTAATATTTACACTAACACCAATAATGAACTCAAACACCGCCTTGCCGTAAAGCCAGCTTATCCAGAAGTTAATCTGTTATTCAGTTTAGTGATTATTCGTAACCAAGTGGAAGGAAGAGAGATCAGCCGAAGCTCCTTATCTCTTGAGTTTTCCAAGGAAAGGGCGCAACGAAAATAGCTTCGTATTATTCTCGTTTGTGGAGCTTCTAAATTGAAGGTAGGGATTCTTAGGGGGGAAAAGGATTAGAAACTAAGAGCCATTTTCTCAGTAGATTAAAGCCAGAGTAAATTGAAGTGATAGAAAAAAATATCTCTCGTTCCTCCTCAATTGCTAAGAGCTATTAAGGAATGCATTGACCTCTACTAAGTAAATAGACGAGACAAAATATTTAATTTTATGACATTTTAAGAGCTATTGACTTTGTTAAATAGTCTTGAAACATTAAATAACCGTTAAAAATGTTTATAAAATTGGACAAAGTGAAATTCCAAAAAAAATATAAAATGACACCCATACTAGTTATAACTGATGACGAGGTGATGACCACAATATTTTCAAACGTCTTATTTATCAAAACCAGATGCCTAAAAAACTAGAATAGGAATTTAAGGGAATAGAATATTTCATTAAAGTAAGTAATATAGAAGTTAAAAAATAATGTAATTAATTTGAAATTTACTTGGAAATCCTACAGAATAATTAAAACTCAGAAACTTGACAGACGATTCGTACAACTTTACAGACTGCTAAATAGAATATCTCACTTGTCTACTGAAAAAAAACTAACAGTATTCAATCTACCACTAAAACCAATATGGGCATACGAAATTAAGTGTGTTCGAACGAATCAGACGCTCCCAGACTTTCCAATCCAAAGTCCTGCGCACCATATTAGATGCTCCACATTATGTTTCAAACCACACCCTCCATAATGATCTTAATATCCCATTTGTAAAGGACCTAATTCCCTTAAAATTCAAAAAAATTTTACAGCAGGCTATCCATTCATCCTAATCCACAAGTCTTAGCGCTTTCCAGTACCACTCATCCATATTCCCCTCCACGGCGCCTCAAGAGACAATGACCCCGAGATCTCCTATAGAAGTGTAAAGTGAAGTGATAGCAGTGGCTATTTTCTTATCAAGTGCCATTCCTCTTAGCTCTTGACTTCCTTGCCAGGCAGAGAGAGGCTGCTCTTCTCATTGTGGTGAAGGGATGTAGCTTCTGTCGAGAGTGATGGAAGACGATTGTATTGTACATATCGCACATTACCAAATGCATTTAAATACAGACTGTAATATTCTTAATAAAATAATAATAATTTTAAAAAAATGGAAAGAAAAATTAAACATTAAACTATCTATGATTAATAATAATTTTACCGAATAAACATATTTTTCACAAACTATGGAGGTTAGGGATCCCGAAAACTCAAAAAGTTCTGAAACTGTGTTTGCAAGTAGAGTTGTTCATCCGTAACACAAAACTATTTTATCTTCTAGCGTAAGGGGTAAAATCACCTCTTGAATAAAATAGGATTTTATATTTCTCAATGAACACTATTAAAACGTTAATATATATATATATATATATATACATAAAGTTAAAAATGATCGTTTAATGTACTTTAAAACTGTGCCTTACAATTTTTTAAATGTTTTTTTTTTCAAATTTTTCTCTCCCCACTCAGGTTTTAAAATTGTTTTATAATGAATCATATAGCATATTTAATGGCAAATTCAACCATTTAAGATAAAGTTGTATTCCGGTCACATTTTTCAAAACCTAGCTAACAATACCTTTATTGTATATCTCCATGCGTACAACTCTTTCATCTGTTCATGACTCACCACTTATGGCGACAGCCTCTTTTTTCCAATCTCATATGGACTGCTATAAATTATTAACAAATACATGTTTTATTGAAATTTATGTATATGCATATATTTCATTTTAATTCAGTGTTCCTAAAAACTTTTTTTTTATTGTTACCATTCAAATCGTAGTTCCGAACTAGTCTACTTGCACACAAAGTTTCAATTTTTTTGTTTGAATTTATGCGTTCCCTAACCTCCCTTGTTAGTAAGTGAAACAATATTGCAATCATTTGAGTTCTATAAATATTATTAATTCCTGATAAAAAGTTTGTAAATTTAATTATCTTGAATATAACTTTCATTTCAAGTGAGAAAAGAGTTAATGGCCGGGCGTTGGACCTCATCAAGAAACTCGTGTGGAAGTCCTGTATAATTAGTCTGTAAAAAATGCAGAATTTTTCAGATCTTCCTTTTGTCCAGCAAGTAGCTAATGTGCTTATTTCTCTTTCCGGTCTGGAATAGTATTTCTATTAGTTATCTATGTATTCAGAGCTGCAAGGTTGGCTGGCCTGTATTTTTACAATTCAGACGCTTTCCGTTGGAGAAATTGTTAACTTCGAAATTGACTGGAAGGTTTCTCATTACGGTATGCCTTTATTCACTTAACATTCACAGTAGTGTTACCGGCATGTAGATTTATCTATTGTAAACCTTCGCAAGGGAATTCTTCTTAGCAGCGCCTGCGTGACGGACTTTTGGCCTTCCTTGTATCACTTTAGAACTCACAAATCCTATCCTTCAGCCAGTCATAGAGCTGCATGGCTTTTCTTTGAGTTCTATTGACCCATTGCATTAGTAAATTAATAGAGATATTTGGGTCAAGCAACCGTGATCTAATATGTTACCCTGTTGTTTAAAAACTAACGAGCCCCTGCGTGACGGATTTTTTGGATCATATTTCCTCTTATTTCATGGCTGGTAGTATTCGGGCGAGTGTGCCAATAAATCGTGATAAGAAGTGATAAGCGGGGTACCTAGTATATAAAATCCCTACGTGGAGTTAAGCTGAATGTTAAGGTTGAATGGCTGTACTCGGGAGTTGGACCGAAAAGGAACCTTGAGTCGGTCGAGTGCCTTGCTCTCTCTAATGGAGGAGAAAATGTGGGTTGCCGGGCTAGGTCGATGGTTGTAGAAAATAATGGCGGCCAGACCGAGGGAAAAATATATAGGAAGGATGTATCAGCGTTAATGGCACTTACAACTAAACTAGGCTTAGGCCCGCTCCGGACTTTGCTTCCTCTTAAATCCTGGCTCGATATTTATTGTACAAGTTTTGGAGTATAGTCGAGTGAGCATTCCATATGCAGTGGACACTTTAAGGCGGATTTGCAACTTTTTCGCATTTATTATAACGAGCACATTAGAAAAGAATACTAACACCATAGAATAATCCAGTTATTTATAAACTTATCTTTGGTCTTTTATTTATTTATTTTTCGGGGGGTTCCCTTCCCCTCAATCAGATATTGAGTACAACCTCAATTTCAGCTATTGAGATGAATAACTCAATTTTTGCCAAATTTCCATCGATCCTACACAAGATGTAGTTATATATATATATATATATATATATATATATATATATATATATATATATATATATCGTGTTGTTGTTTTTTGGAGTGTTGTACAATAGCTTTTAAGTATCTTTAGTCTTGCCCTGAAGAAGAGAAAATAAATATTCTCGAAATATTGGAATGAACTAAGATTTTTTCACCAACACTGACCAAGACTCCAAAAAACAACAACACCATATATATATATATATATATATATATATATATATACATATACATATATATTGGCTCTTAATACTCCAGCGGATTTCTGTTAATGCGAGTTCGTTAATGACAGAAATTGAACCAGTGGGAGGGTAGAAATTCGAAGCTTTCAAATAAAGTCAGATCAAGAAATTGTACAACAACCAACTTTATTGGAAATGAAATTACCTATAAATGTTGGTATATATATATATATATATATATATATATATATATATATATATATATTCTCTGCCATGAATATAAATGGTGATATTTGGATTTTTTAGTTTTCATCCTTAAGTAAACCCCCACTTCTACTCAAGTCACGTGAACAAATTTGTTGTATTAAGATTTTCTAAGAGTTCTGACTCGAATATGCTTAGTTGATTTATACCATACTTGATACTTAATCTTTTCCGATAGCTGGGGTTTAGAGTGAGGGGGGGGGGTCGAAAATTCAATATATATCCGCTATAATGTGTTATATATTAAAAATGTTATAGAACCAATTTTGTTAATCTACAATACGCTCTACAATTATTGTTCTATACATTTTTTTTTTAATTGAAGTACTAATTGAGTTATTCATACTTCCTTGTTCTCACCCTCAGTATCCCCCCTTTCCTCCCATTCTACTCATTGGTCTTTTTTTCCCATAGAAATAGAGAATATATACGAGAATGCTGAATGCAACTGTAAGTGGAAAAACTACTTAGTTTACGCAGCCCCTCATGATGATCTTTTTAGTTTCAAGTCGCTATAGTCCCAGCAAGGTTCAAAACTGTCCAAAACTCCTAGAGATTGAAGGAAAAAGCATTTCACTCTTGATTTGCTCTAAAAGACGAAAATATAATTTTTAGGTATTTATTTCTAAATTTACTTGTGTCCGAAATGTAGAAATATAACAAACTAATCGAGAATTATGCTGGACATAAGACAAACCAATTGATCTATAACCAATGAACCAATA
This sequence comes from Riptortus pedestris, assembly GCA_019009955.1. NCBI lineage: Eukaryota > Metazoa > Arthropoda > Insecta > Hemiptera > Alydidae > Riptortus > Riptortus pedestris. Next base: position 77,454,352 of record CM032230.1, on the reverse strand, counting down.
AAAATGTCTTCTCTCAACAAATAATTTTTCTACAATGTGAAATTTCAAAGCGCATGCTCCAACATCAGAAGAGCTTATTGGCGAATAAAATGCACTGAAGAAGACAAAGATATGTTCACGAAAGTCAATAAGTTATTTTAAATTGTCAATTGTATAATATTAATATTTTTATTCCTTTTAGACATGGTTATGTGCATTTTATATTTGGTTTTGTTGTTGAATGACTGCTTTTAATGCAATGTTTGTGAATAATTTTGGCACCCTTAGTGCATTTTGTTTCTTTTTTTATACTGATGATGGAGATTACACTTTGAAAGTGCAATCTGCATAATCAATATTTGTAGTAGATAAGGGCTTTTCATTTGTCCTGATCGGATTCTAAAAACTCATTTAAGATTATTACCCTTTCAAATCATTTTTACATTCAGCAACCCTTACTACCACAGAGGTTCCTGATTGTGATTAAGTAATGATTTTTTTTTTCCTTTTTAACAAAGTGAGTTATCCCATACAAAGAAATCAAGAGGCTTTTAAAGTTACGAAACGAACAATTTTCAAAGACAATCAACAAATACAATGCAGTATGTCATTAAAAAGGTTATTAATTAATAAGAAAATAATTCAATGAGGTGCTTAAGCCACACGAAAGTTTAGTTATTTGGTCTAATTAATACTTGGGCTTTGTGTATGCATTTTTTATAACAAATAAAGTTTGTTCATTCAACCTCGAAGAGGAAACTTCCCTCCGGTTGTAAATCAGAACCAATACTTTGAGGAAAAGCCGCAAATAATTAGGCCATCCTTAGTCGCTAGAAAACTTTCCTTTAATATTATTGCTTTTCACTTTTTTACTCTTAGTATTTATTTTTAAGAACCCAAAAATAATAAGGTGAATTTAAATAACTTTTAAACTCACTTTCTTCCCGCCCGTAGTTCCATGCCTAGGTGATGAGTCAATGTGTTCTAGGTGATAAGTCAATCTTCTAACGTATGCTAGAAATTCCTGTTAGAGTATCTTTAAAAGTTTTATTTCTCTCAGTCTATGACGCTTCTCAAATCCATGACCAGTTGATCCAAGTGTCTTAAGATCTTAGGAAATTTCATTATCGTTGTCATATTTTTAAGCTATGAGAATGGTACCTTAAAGAAATGGAAATCACACTGAAATATTTATAAAGGAAATATATCACATACATATATCGTTCTGGACATTTTTTTATTTTTACAGGCCCCATTAAATTCATGATATACTTTCGTACCAGAAATAATTTTATAATTTCTCCCAATCAATGGTGAACGTAATTAGAAAAACAAAAATAGGAAAATATTTCGTCGGACACCTGCCTGAGTAAGCAGAGCTAACAGCGGCTCTACGTAGAATTTTTGTCGTTTTTTTCTCTCGTTATCTACAGTATTCAGCATCTAACGCTTAAGTTTGTAAGGTTTTTTAAATAAGTATCATAGGCCTAGGAAGTAAAAAAAATAATAAATATGTAGGTTCATTTTCATGACTGATAGTACTAATTCATCAATCCGAATTTCGTAATCTTCATTAGATTCGTGATGACTTGGGAATAAAAGAATATTGAACGAACGGCGATATATCATTCAAGGTATGTGAATAAGTGACAGGTCCAAATACAATATCAGAACAGTTATGTTATGAAGATAAAAGACCGAACACAATATCAGACCAGTTTTTTGAAGAAGAGAAAGGAGCGAACACAATATCAGACCAATTATGTTAAGAAGAGAAAGGACCGAACACAATATCAGACCAATTATGTTAAGAAGAGAAAGGACCGAACACAATATCAGACCAATTATGTTAAGAAGAGAAAGGAGCGAACACAATATCAGACCAATTATGTTAAGAAGAGAAAGGACCGAACACAATATCAGACCAATTATGTTAAGAAGAGAAAAGACCGAACACAATATCAGCCCAATTATGTTAAGAAGAGAAAAGACCGAACACAATATCAGCCCAATTATGGTAAGAAGAGATAGGACCGAACACAATATCAGACCAGTTATGTGAATAAGTGACAGTACCGAATACAATATCAGAACAGTTATGTTAAGAAGAGAAATGACCGAACAAAATATCAGACCAATTATGTGAAGAAGAGAAAGGACCGAGCACAATATCAGACCAATTATGTTAAGAAGAGAAAAGACCGAACACAATATCAGGCCTATTATGTTAAGAAGAGAAAGGACCGAACAAAATATCAGACCAATTATGTGAAGAAGAGAAAGGACCGAGCACAATATCAGACTAGTTTTGTGAAGAAGTGACAGTACCGAATACAATATCAGAACAGTTATGTTATGAAGAGAAAGGACCGAACACAATATCAGACCAGTTGACGAGGTATGTGATGAAAACAGAATTAAACACAATATTTTCAAGCCTTTCAAAATCTTGTAATTGAATTTCATGAACGAGTTTCTCAATACTAATAGAAGTCATTCATAAATAGAAGTATATTAATGCAATTATTTGAACCAATAACCATTTATTATTAATATATTAACTAGGCCCTTGGCAGGATTTAGTTATAAAGCTGGATCCTGATCCTGGAATTTATTTTAGACATATTTCCTCCAGCTGGTTTGGAGTTTATTCCTTCCTCCTGAGAAACAGTATTCCATTGGCGCTTTACCATTCCTTGCAACTTCATGTTACATTATCGTTACGCGTGTTATCTTCATACATCGCCGATAATGGGACATTATTGACTTCAAAAACTACTAAAATTAGTATCGATATCGATATGTTGAAAGGTTCTTGTTTCAAAATACTCAAGTATTACAACCATACAATGGTACAAGCTCCGGAAATAATCATTATCTACGTATAATAACAAATTTAATGAATAGATTTTGCATTGAAACACTTACATTAATGAGTTTTATAGCTCCGGGGTAATAAGTAATTACTTTTGTATGAATGAAAATTCCCGAAAAGGACCAAACCCGGGAGTGATTAAATGTGTATTGATTTGAGTGACATTAAGCCTGAGAGCTGCACTTTCTTCTTCCACTATTATTTCATGTGCCTTGAAGCCTAAGTGTTCCATTAGAAGTTCGAAACTCTCTATTTCTTCCTACATCCTCCGATTACTCACATGACGCCTTGTCTTTGAATTTCAAGTATGTCATAGTCCAATTGGAGTTTGGTCGTTATTAGATTATTTCCCGTTAAGTGAATATATACTCTCATGAATGAGGTAATGAAACATATGTCCTTTAGCCAGCCCAAATCCAGAGTATGTCCTTTATAGTTCTCTCACTGATTGAATTGTAACTAAGGAGTTTCTAGCCCAAGAGCTCAATGTGATATCAATCCCTCCACAATTACCGATTTCATTTTTCCCCTTGAAGGAATCGTTTGTAATTACACATTGAAATGAAAATGAAGCTTATTTAAGGTCCAAAAATTCTTGTAAGAACCTATTAATATTAGATGAATAACATGGATGCGTGCGATTAGGGAATGTGCTCTGGGGAGATTAAGGGATGTGTTGATTTAAGGCTTATTAAGCCTAAGTAGGGGTGGTAGAGCTAAATGTCACAGCTGCCATATAAGCCTATTTCCATTATTCCTGGAGGTTGTGCGCTCTCTTTCGTGCTGTTTCTCAGATTTAGCTTCCCTTTTCTAGCGTTAAGAGAATCCAATATTGAACGGCGTTATTATAAACCAACGCTGATTGTGGTATGAAGTCATCCATAAATAATTCCCTCTTTCCCAGCATTGGACCAAATCCTAGAAAAACGATTCCGACATGGATAGGTTTGAAACTTGAGACATGTTTTCTATGAACACAGCAATTTCAGAATCAAGTTGGAACATGAAACCTTGTGCGATTATACAGTGAACTGATAATAAAGCTGATTATAAGATCAAAATTATTGTATGATACGGGAGGATGGTGATTAGATGATCTACTTGAGAATGGCTGAGGAATGTGCTGATTGGTAGCTTATTAATCCCTAGTGGGTCTAAGCCTGATAGCTAAACTACTGATAGGTTCAAGATTGACATTCCTATCTCGTCCTCTGTTATAACATTGTTCAACGGAGTATTGGCAGAAATAGTTAAGTTATTATTGAGCACCTACAGTTTATTCTAAGAATTAATAAGCATTGCTCTTTGATACATTTTTTTTTACACAATTATGAATAATCGGAGGTGATTTTACCCCTACCCTTCCACAGATTCACCAGTGACCCATCAAAACTAATCTAATATAGGTTTCACCTGACGAAGGGGCAGAAAATTCAACTTCTGAAGCAGTTGCATCCACAAAAGCCAGAAAACTATAAAGCGTAGTATAATATAGTAACCATAGGGTCAGAGATAATAGACATAAAATTCTCTTTAATTTACTTGATTAACACTATACATGTTTTGCGTTCTTTACTTCAACGCCTCATCAGGAGTCAGCCCATAATGGCCAAGAGAGACATCCTATCTACATAAAGTAAAGTTAATTTGAAATATTCACTTCATTGTGGAAGTTTTTGGAATTGAATTTGGTTTAATACTAATACAGATTTTATAGATACAGCAATTCCGATTGCAACCACGTATCGATTTATGGTAGCTTTCAGTACCTGGTTGTGTCTTCCTATCAGTATAGACAAAGCCGGTCTAGATAAAAGATGTCACTCTAGGCCATTAGCTGACTTTGGTTTTGGGTGTTAAGATTATACACCTTATGCGACCTTAAAGTAAAGACCGCGAAACATGTCGAGTGTTAATAAAGTACATTAACGAGAATTAAATATCTATAAATTCGGACCCTATGCCTACGAGGCTTTCGATATATTTGTCTGCTTTCGTGGATACAACTGCTCCAGAAGTTAAGTTTTTTGCCCCTTCTTTAGACGAAAAAATGTTTGTTGCACTACCTGGATCACATGGTAAAGTAATCCCTTAGCTCTCTAATCACCTTGTAAAATGAGAGTATTCATGCCCAAAAAATTAGCTTACTTTTACCTCCGTCCCTAGCCTGCTTTGGTTAAGCGCTTACGGTACTCTTCGACACTCAGAACCAATGTCCATGTAGTGAGGTTACATTTTGTTTTTCTTTATTTCTAAATATTTTTATAACCTCACTAAAAAGCCTTCATACAAGTTTTACATGCATTTCATCAAACTTCATTTAATCTGATTTAGTATAGACGGTCTATCTCATAAATCTAAGATGTTTATAGCTTTGACCTCGGCGCGTCGTTCTTTTGTAAGATTCGTATGAAATTCTATTATGTCCCGGTTTCGGAAGCCAATCTTTATCCTGGGGGGACCAAAAGTACCACCCCCTCCTGATAATCTGAAGTGGCAAGAGCACGAACATGTCCATTTCAATTGTTTCTTGAGTTTTCTACGTAGCCTTCGTCCCCAAACACCTTTAATATTTGGAAGTACTGTCACTTTAATCTTGGTGTTCTTCTCATCTTTCTTGAACCATAATGCATGGTACTTGAGTGTCTTCAGAATTCATAATATTCTTTCAGCCAATGTACTTGTGGCCCTTAAGTCCTCCTACTTCTGTCATTGATCAAGTTATGAATACTTAAAACGTTGGTTAAACAACTACTTACAATAATCTCTAGCACCGGTATTGCCGATGACTACGCTCGTCTTTAGCCTAAATAAAACCAGGAAAACCGGAGGACAAGAGTCTCGTACGTCAGGTCCATGGGAGAAAAAAAAACGTTAGCAGATTGGTTGAGTGAGGGCTGTGTCGGTCTGAACGTTGCCAAGACCACATAAACCTCGTATATTGCTCAACATGTGATGGAAGATCTAGGAAATTTCTTCCACCCAAACTTCAGACCATTAGTAGAAATGTCCATTACAGATTTTTTCATAGGTGAATGAAATGTATACGAGATTTATTTGTGCTTATTGAACGACGTTAAGCCTCACACGAAAATAGAATTTTTTAACAGTTATGCATACGATAGACGAGCATGTATGTGGCTTAGCGGCTGCTAGGTGATTGCAGTTAGTGCCTTTTATGCCCCCAGCCCCGGAAGATACAATATCGACGAGGAATCAGCCGAGCTCACAAATATAATCAGTAGATCTGTCAGAAATCTAATTAGTGAAGCCCTACCCTTAATGAATGTTGGGTTTCTGAAGGGATGTCATTATGGCGGTCCTTTATCAACACTAGCCGACGAGTTTCAGGTTTACCACCACCAAGGCAGGAGGATACTCTTCAACTAAACAGGTTACATTCAACACCTTAAGGTTACTGCTTTGAGCAACTTGATATAACAAAAATAATGATGTATTTTTCAGTCTTCAATTAACTGAATCGTATTAAGGGTCATAAAAAACTAAATGAGAAAGGGGTGGGGTGCTTTAGAACAAAAAAAAAATCTCCTACCCTTATAATTTTGTTTCCAGAAAATTTGGATATTTAGTCTTAAATTTATGTTTTCTGGAATCCTAAAATGCCCTTCAATTCAGTTTCAAACTTGCTGTTGTTGCTTCTTCGTTTATGGGTTACTGAGCACAAAATACAAATTAATAAAAGTCCGTCACGCAGGGGCTGCGTAAACTAAGCAGATTTCCCACGTAAAGTTTTACAATAGAGAATTTTCTCGAGAGCCGAACAGTTAAGAAAACGGCCGACCAAGCTTTTGACGGGAAACTCACTCTCAATTGTTATCCTCCCCGATTTCATAAAAATGAAAATATCTCTGTTAATATTGAAGATAGAGAATAAATGTATATAACAATATTTATAGTAAATTTAATTTCCAATAAGATTGATTCTATACAATTTTTCGATCCGACATATAGTAACGGAAATATTTCGAATTTTAAAAAATCCTCCCCTTTATACCCCCCCTCCCACTGGTCGATTTCAGCCATTAACGAACTTGATCTTTCTTTTTACATAAAACGACTAAATATCGAGTTTGGTAACGATCAAACAATAATTGCGACCGCTAGAGCGGTAACAGACATATATATTTATATATATATATATATATATATATATATATATATATATATATATATATATATATATATAGATATATAGTGTATATATACAGTTTTGAACGGACCTCATTTTCGTCATCTACTAGGTAGGATCGATAGACATTTGAAGAAAAATTTCGAAAATTCCGTCAAAACACTCCATATTTCGGGTAATCTGATGCTAGATAGTAGTACTAACAAATTTCCTCCTGCCTAGCACGGCACTGCCAAAGGGCATTATGCATTATTGAAGATATCAAGTTGGAGGACATCTAATCATGGACCTTCACAGATCAGAATCATGAAAATTTGAAAATATGGAGAGATCCTTAATGTATACAAATTACCATTTGATTGTGAAATATCTTGTGATAAGCTTAGTATTTTCACTAAATTACATTCTTATAGTTTCAAAATTAGGTGGGGTATGTTATTTCATTTTTTGAGAGACGTTTGAGAGTGAGATGACAGACATAATTTTCAATAGGATGAGTAATATTGTAAAGTCGTACTTAATAGTTTCCTTTATCTATGGAGAGTGCATTCGGTACATTCAAAAGAATACCTCCAGTCCCATTCACAAGGAATCTTTAGCCAAACACTTGCAGAAGTTTGCAGATCGACCGGAATAAAGATGGTCTTTGGAAAAGACGGGAAGTACCTCAAGAATATACAGGAAAATACAACAGTGGACTTGGTAATGTTATTCATACTATTATTTCATTTTAGTTTCTTCGGCAACAGTATATCGGGATATGCCCCAGACTATGAACACATTTATCTTTGAGTAAGTGCACTATATTACACTTAAGTGAGTATAGATCCTCAGACTGAGGCTTGCTCTAAATTGCAGGGACTTGGCTGGTCTAGTTAGAAGCACTCTCTCATTGTGAATATTTGATGGTGAAGGAGCCATCCCTAGAACCTTATGAAATTACGACAGCTGTCTTTAGTTTCTAGTTGCTCTTAGCATGGGTAGCTGCATGCATATATATCCATGTGTTCTATCACACAAACACAAGCGCCAACATACAAACTGTTCGTACCAACAGAAAACGTTCTCATTAGCATTAGTAAAAAGGTGTTTGGAAAGGGGTTGAAAAAAATAAGTTAATAAAATGAAAACACTAGGAACTATTACAACTAGAAACAAAAAATAAAGTATGCCATGGTTTTACTTCGTAAAGTAAAATTTCGCACGTCTAACTAAACATCATTTACTTCATTAACAGAAGTAAATAGCAAGTAGAAATATACTTCGGACAGTGGGAATTTAAAATATATTTAAAGGATATTATACCTGGAAATCCGTCTTATCCAGGCTACTTCAGTTGAAAAAATGAAAATTTCTGATTAATTAACGTTTACTTAAAACTCAAATCTGAATTCCATCTACCAATTAAGAAGAAAAACGTATATCGCATACATATTGTTTAAAAAAAGGTTGTTAAATAAAAGTAGATAATAAAATATTTTCCAATAATTCGCATCCCTGGTTTGTTAGGAATAACCAAATCCACAGGAATTGGAGGTTGGTCCTATTTCAGTTCACATTCAACAACTTGTGAGGAAATATCATGGCTGCCTTCCAATGTCAAGTGGAGCCACCTATTATAATAAAGTTCACCCACTGAAGAACGACTGCGTCCAAGGTTGTACCAATATATAATAATTTTGTAACAAATACTGTATAATAACACTCTGTGTATTTCTTTCTTCTCCAAAATTCTTACTTTAAATGATTTTACATATATGGATTATACGATTCTCTACACCAGCACTCCTTTCCTTCCAAGATTGGTCATTAATGAAATGAGTTTATAGATTCTCACGAAAATTTACTTGAGACAACTCATTCCATGGCCTCCTTGGTTATCGGGAGTTAATCAGTTCGCAAAGTCTCTCCCCCTCCCCCACCATCATTGACCTAAAAATGTTTGAGGTCTACAGTACCAACTGGAAAAAAAACGAAACAAGGAAATGGTGTACATATTGTGGACTATAGTTATAAATATATATATATATATATATATATATATATATATATATATATATATAGTTAAAAAAAGCCCTAGTGGTAGTAAATACAATAATAAAAATTAAAAATTAGTTAGGCTCCATTGAGCGCAAACAAGCGAAAATGAATAAGTACAATTAAGTATATAAATAAAAATATAGTAAAGAAGTTTCCCCTCTGAAGTATTTACCCTGAGAGAAACGACAATAATGGTTAAGACAAAGGAAAGGGATAAAGGAATAGATCTACAAAAAATAATGCCTAACTCACTAATCTGCCGTCTGCCCAGGCTACAGAATTAAGCAGAGATGGTTGGGGCATATAATAGCAGCAGAAAAATACAGTTTGTTTCGTCAAGGGAAACGGATTCCCTCAGAAAGAGAGATGGAGGGGGGGGGGTGGTTATAAATACCTCAATCCAAAACAAGGGCAAAATATAAATTCAAATTTATTTTAAATTATGCGACATCTAAGAGAGAATCCATTTGATTTCCTCTTACAAATAGGTGTCTTGTATATATGTGTGTGTGTTGTGTATTACTCTACCAATGCCTAGAATTTTAACTGATCCCCCTTCTTTTATTCTTATATTAATAAAATTTGAGTGATTGAGATAATTAATCTGATTCATTATAAATTAAAGCACTAGCTGTAGTAAATAATTTTCAATAAAACTAATATTTTATATTCAGTTATGTTTCATTAATTGTTGTTCTTGACATGTTTGCTTACAATTCAGATGCTTTCCGTTGTAGAGATTATTATTAACTAGTAAATTGACTGAAAGATTTGAAATTGAATGATACCGTTTGTATGTATTCACTTAATATTCACGGTGGTGTTAGCAGTCCCTACATAGATTTATCTATTGTAAACCTTCGGGTGGGAAATCTGCTTGGCTTTACGCAGCCCATGTGTGACGGACTCTTTATATTTAGATACGTCTTTGTTTATGATATTCTATTTTGCTAAGTTTGCTTGAACAATTGCTGATTTTACCAAACGTATACGTCGTTAATCGTCTCTTAAAGCCTCCCCGATTTGAAATCAACTTAACAATTTGTTTTTCTTTCGAGTACTAGGGGCTACACGGCGTATAACTTAACCCATCTATTCCAATTCACCCTAGCGCCCCCTTGTGACCGGCTAGAAACCAATTTCCCGTTCATTCTTATGTACAGATGGCTAAAGCCATTGAACCCCCCTTTGGTACTGACTTTTAACAAGAAGGTGTAACGACACTTGTTAGCTAAGAGTTAATTTATTGATATACTTGCCAAATGGACCACGTTGTCAAAGGCTATCTAACGGTTGTATATGTGTCTAATAAGTTAAAAAAAAAGAGTGAATATTGTCAAATTTCTACAGATATAAGGAATTTCGAGGGCATAATTATCAATGACAGTGATAGCAATGGTGTTATTTACATGTAGTGGATTTTAGATTATTCCACACACTTGTGTTTCTTTAAGATTAGAATACTATTTGTTTATGTATTATTGTTAATTCTTGAGAGATATTGAGAACTTTATATCACATGAAATGGTAATAGTTTTAATGTCGTGGTATTGTTACTCTCCTGCAAAGCAAACAGCAGCAGTTCATGTCAATAAAAAAAATTAATACGGATTAATGATTGCTAGTGAAATCCCAACTCTCTACGGTAGATGTTACTCAGAGAAAAACCTTTTTTTTTTTTTTTTTCAAAACTGAGGAAGGGAGGCTTCGTATGAACATATTGTTGTTCGCGGAAGAATCAACTCCGCGAAGAGTGAAGAGACGCAAGACCTCATGACGTCATCCACCGCCACTCATCCTTGCCCTGGACTGGGGACCTCGCTGCCAGCGCATCCAGCCACGAGGGGGACCGGCAGGAAAGGGCAAGAAGGAGACGAGAGAAGATGGCAGCCTAGTGCGGCGAGTAAAACGGAGTCAGTCATCATCATCGAACTGAAGAACCACCTCAAAATGCAGGAGTAGTCCTAAAAGGGCCCGTCGGGCGATGAAGCCCGGAAACAAGGAGGGGGAGAAATCCAGACAATAAAAAATAGTGAGTACTCACCTTTATTTAAATTACACCGCACTTCGAAGCCAACAGGCATAAACCACATCATGGGCCCCACCGAGCAACATACATCACCACAAGTTCAACTCAACCCAGAGCAGCTCACCCACCCAACGTCGTCAGACACTCAAAGATTTAGTTATAATTTATTTGTAATATCTACCACAAAATGGTCCATGTAATTATAATATTGTAAATAACCATGCCTTGTAATTTGCCCCACCAATACCCCACCATTCTTCGCAATATACAGTCCACTCTCTCAAACTAACAAAATAAGGGGCGAAGGGGCATCTCCCTATATCCTTTAATGGGAAGCCTCTTCGATCCCCAAACAATGGTCCAACCGGGCCGGATCCAACAAACATGGTCCAGCCGGGCCGGATATGACCCACAAACAATGGTCACACCAACCGATTGACCCCCCAAACATGGTCACCAACCAATTGACCTCCAAATATGGTCCAGTAAGACCGGTTGATAAAGCTTGATGCAAAATATTTCAATAATAAAAATCATACCACATTCACTGCCATCAAGCGCACATACATTGAATAATAACGACCATGCTGTATGTAACGCCATTAAGTGCACCACAGTAATTGATAATAATTCATAAACAAACAGCTGTTTTAATTGACACAAATTAACTCCCTTTATTTGATAATAAAATTGCATCAAGTGCATAAGCAGTAAATGAAAATTTGTGTGAAATTCAGCAAAGACAGAACTAAACTATCTACTGTATTAATCTAAAATTTTTCGAGAATCATTCTTTGTTAACTTATTTTACATTATTTATAGTTACATTAGAGTATAACCTATTCCAACAATTTACCATGCTTTACCAGTGTGCTTTATGCATTTATTTGTCTTTATTCATTTTCAATATCAATTTACATCATTATTAACATTGTCGATGCTCAATCAATTTTAATTTAAATCTTATCTGACTTTAGCATTTAATTGCATTTAGTAACTGTAATGTGAATAGAACTTTATTTTATTTTCATAAAGCACATATGTATATCTAACCTATGTTCTCATGTATTAACATATACATTATTATTTAACTTAGTTACTTTACTCATAGTTTTTATTTAATCAATTTACTATGATTTACCAGTGTGTTTTATGCATTTGTTCATCTTAATTCATTTCCAAAATCAATTTACATTATTATTAGCACTGTCGATGCTCATTCAAGCATTATGCAATTTTAATTTAAATCTTACCTGAATCTAGCATTCAAATTGCATTTAGTAACTGTAATGTGAGTAGAACAGTTATTCACTAGAGAATATTTATTTCATTTTTCATAAAGCATATATCCAATCAATGTTCTCATGTATAATATATACATTATTATTCAACTCAGTTACTGTACTCATAGTTTTTATTTACTCAATGTGCTATGATTTACCAGTGTGTTTTATGCATTTATTTGTCTTTATTCATTTTCAAAATCAATTCACATTATTATTAGCACTGTCGATGCTCATTCAAGCATTATTCAATTTTAATTTAAATCTTACCTGAATCTAGCATTCAAATTGCATTTATTAACTGTAACATGAGTAGCACAATTATTCACAAGTGAATATTTATTTTATTTTCATAAGGCACATATACCTAACCAATGTTCTCATGCATTAAAATATTTATTCTTATTTAACTCAGTTTTTCTACTCATAATTTCTTTATCACTACACAATGTGTATTTGTTTAAGCAATTTAAGTGGCAATATGGTTATTTCAAATAACTCATACCCTACATTAATACTTATAAGAACTTGGCATGGATTCTACAAATGTAACCTCAAAAATGTTTCATTTCAATACTTTACTTTATTTTATCAATGAAGTTTACATGTTATTTAATCATTTTCAGTAAATGAATTTTGTAAATGTGACTGACATTCTAGCTTTAGTGTTTACCTGTGACCAGAAAGGAATTTGTACACAATCTATTCAAACAAAGTTACATTTATTAAACACAGTAACATTATCAAATACATCATTCAAAGTACATCTAACAGTTAATCCAAGAGATCACTAATTCAAACTTGTTAACGTTATCATTCCTCAAAACAGGTGAGATCCCTTATCTATAAAAGGTTTCAACAGGGTTATAGCTCTCTCCCTGCTACATAGAGCTCACTCACATATTAAAGGTCATACATAGATCACTTGCCTAGACTACCTCACTGCTGTGACGTCATACTCTCTTTGTGTTCTCTACTCCCCTTCTTCGCTTAGTCACATTATCATTATATTAATCATGGGGCTCCCTTTGTTTATATTTTCTTCTTCGAATATGACTTCTTCTCCTCCTTTCTTGTATTCCCTTGTTTCCAGCTGTCGCTCGACTGGCTTGAAACACATTATTGATTATAATCAAGACATCTTTCTTTGATCTTTGATCAAAATGCCCGAGTCAATTCCAGACTATGCTCATTCCATCGCTCGCCTAGAACGGCGATTAAAAAGGCTGAATCGTGACATCAACAGCGTCACTGAAGCCTCCAAATTCAGCCTCGAAGATGACAATGCGATTCGACACTTCAAATCTGTTTTCAAAACTGCCCAAACCGAATGGACGGAGTTCCGAGAAGTATGGAATGAAAGAGATGAATTGCTATTGTTAGATGGTAGAGAAATCAACTTCTCTGACGTATGGTCGACACTGTACGACGCCACCAGACGCGTCATGATAGATGCTGAAACCACTCACACGCGCATCCAAGAGCGTTTCAACCAAGAAACCATTGATGCAGCCCAACATCAAATCGGATTCGATTCCACGAATCGACAACAATCTTTAAACATAACACAGGTTTCAACCCCCAGGACGCACCTCCCTGTCATTGAAATTCCCAAATTCCATGGCGACTTGACAAAATGGAACCACTTCAAAGACACCTTCAAGTCCTTGGTCCATGACGAACCATCCATCACAAATGTTGAGAAGTTCCACTACCTCCTCAGTGCATTGAAGGGTGAGGCAGCTGCTTTGGTATCAAGGTTTCAGGTGGACGACCGATCATACATCCTTGCTTGGGAAAAGCTCGTAAAACAATACGACAACCCTCGCGTGCTTGGCTCATTGTACATCCAAAGAATGCTGGAGTCCAACACCAGATCTCTCCCGACACCAACGAAGAGATATGAAGCGTATCTTGCTAATATCTGTGACAGCCTTGACGGCTTTCGTTCTCTCGATCTTGAAGACAAGGGAGAATTCGCATTGGCGATTCTTGCGCTTCGAGACTTGGACCCGGAAACGCGAAGAGGTTTTGAGTTAAGCCTCAAGGACAGCACGAGGTCACCGACAGCCGACGATGTAATAGAGTTCGTCAGACAGCGTCTAGGGGCCATCAAGTTTTCAAACCAATTTTGTTTTCAATCCGAAGCTCCTGCCAAAACACGACGCCAGAGTCCCTACAACGCAAGATCCCGTGAGACTCCACCCAATCGCTTCTCTCAGAGGTACTCCACCGTCAACCTTCACTCAACCTCAAGATCTCCAGAAGCTCGAACAGGAGCATCGACTGCCCGGTTTCAACGTCCGCACACTCGGAGCACCTACTCCAACCCCATCCTACCTAAATGCCCATTTTGCAAGGGAAAACATTACCTCCTAAGGTGTCCTGACTTCATTAATATTCCCAGCCGGGAACGCATCGCATTCACTGAGGGATGGAAGGGCTGCAAGAACTGCTTGAGGGAAGATCACCTAACAACGAAATGCCCCTCAAAGTACAACTGTCGGCGTTGCAACAAAAGGCACCACACCCTCATTCATAATGAAGAGGGCACGCCCAACCGCGCATCCTCTCCTAGACAACCTTCGAAAAAGACGCAGGATACACCTGGAGGTAGCGGAGTAACATTCACCGCTTACGGCTCAACAACGCAGCACACACCGGAAGGAACAAATGCGGTTCTCCTGGGGACGGTACAGCTAAAGATAAAGGGATCCAACGATCGTCTGTACCAGGTACGAGCGCTTCTTGATTGCGGAAGCCAGCACACATTCATCTCCAAGGCACTCGCCTATAACATAGACCTCCCCGTTCGGCACTTCAAGCGTCGCATCGCCGGCTTAGGCAACACCACAACGGCAAGACCAATGGGAATCGTGCCCATCGAACTGAAGCCGCTCGATATTGACAGAGTCGTCACGACTGATGCCATCATAATCGACTCGATAGCTCCCCGCCTTCCTAACCAAGACCTTGACCCTAATGTCTGCAAATCGTTTACAAATCTCCAACTGGCTGACCCCACATTTGGACAGTCCGGAGCCATTGACCTACTCATAGGTGCTGATCTCTATCCCTTAGTGGTCACCGGAGCTCCCTACGCCTCCGAAGTGCCTGGGTTCTTCCACATCCCAACTATATTTGGTTTGACAGTCATGGGTAGGCCACAACGCCACAAGTCTACTGAATCCTCATCTTTCTTCACCACGTCTCCTGCTGACACTGTGGAACAACGGCAGCGCTTTCGGGAAGTTCAGAAACCTGCCCCAGTTAAGCGGAACAATCCAGGTGACGAAGCATGCAAAGAGCTCTTCGACCGCACTCATGACCGCACTCCCGAAAAGCGTCATATCGCGCGACATCCATTTAAGGCTGCACCCGCCCATATGGAACACAACAGGAACATGGGGATGAAAACTGCTCCCCTGAATATAAACTTCGCAAAGACCATGACCTCTCGCAAAATTACCACGCATTCATCCAAGAATACATCAGGTTGGGCCACAGGACTTCCACCTCATCGCCATACCAAATATGGTATACCAAACCCTGGCGTTTGGCAAGAGGCTCTATTGAGGAAGCCATACAACTTCCGACGCAACTGATCGCCTTTTTTGCTCAAGGAGGCTTTCAACTGGGCAAACAGTCAAGTTACAGCACTTGTCCCGAACACCATGGAGTCCGTATAGGCAGTCAGCATGCCACCTCCTGACAACCATTTTTTTTTAATTTTATATTTTTGATAAGGTCCTGTTACTCAGATGGGGCTCAAAAAACGACACCATCTCATCCAACCACTTTAATCCTTCACACCATCCTGAAGCGAAGGATACCAAAGAGTGAAGAAAAATCACTACTTTTCTTATTTTTTAGAAGATATACATTTTTTTTTATTATGATTCTCTTCGAGATCACAAGATTCATCATTTCTTTCTTTATTACTCCCGCTTGCAAACATTTTTATTCCTTAGAGGATCTTTATTTTTTATTCAATAACAGCCCCCTACTCACACAAAAACACAGACGCCACACAAACACACACCACAAATGGCTCTGTGATTTAGATCTAAGTTAGTTTTTAGTTTTTAATTAGCCCTAGCTAATTCAAGGTGGGCGGTTTGTTCGCGGAAGAATCAACTCCGCGAAGAGTGAAGAGGCGCAAGACCTCATGACGTCATCCACCGCCACTCATCCTTGCCCTGGACTGGGGATCTCGCTGCCAGCGCATCCAGCCACGAGGGGGACCGGCAGGAAAGAGCAAGAAGGAAGAGAGAAGATGGCAGCCTAGTGCGGCGAGTAAAACGGAGTCAGTCATCATCATCGAACTGAAGAACCACCTCAAAATGCAGGAGTAGTCCTAAAAGGGCCCGTCGGGCGATGAAGCCCGGAAACAAGGAGGGGGAGAAATCCAGACAATAAAAAATAGTGAGTACTCACCTTTATTTAAATTACACCGCACTTCGAAGCCAACAGGCATAAACCACATCATGGGCCCCACCGAGCAACATACATCACCACAAGTTCAACTCAACCCAGAGCAGCTCACCCACCCAACGTCGTCAGACACTCAAAGATTTAGTTATAATTTATTTGTAATATCTACCACAACATGGTCCATGTAATTATAATATTGTAAATAAAAAAAAAAAAAAAAATAAATAAAATAAAAAAAAAACATGTTTGGGGATCGAAGAGGCTTCCCATTAAAGGATATAGGGAGATGCCCCTTCGCCCCTTATTTTGTTAGTTTGAGAGAGTGGACTGTATATTGCGAAGAATGGTGGGGTATTGGTGGGGCAAATTACAAGGCATGGTTATTTACAATATTATAATTACATGGACCATTTTGTGGTAGATATTACAAATAAATTATAACTAAATCTTTGAGTGTCTGACGACGTTGGGTGGGTGAGCTGCTCTGGGTTGAGTTGAACTTGTGGTGATGTATGTTGCTCGGTGGGGCCCATGATGTGGTTTATGCCTGTTGGCTTCGAAGTGCGGTGTAATTTAAATAAAGGTGAGTACTCACTATTTTTTATTGTCTGGATTTCTCCCCCTCCTTGTTTCCGGGCTTCATCGCCCGACGGGCCCTTTTAGGACTACTCCTGCATTTTGAGGTGGTTCTTCAGTTCGATGATGATGACTGACTCCGTTTTACTCGCCGCACTAGGCTGCCATCTTCTCTCTTCCCCTTCTTGCCCTTTCCTGCCGGTCCCCCTCGTGGCTGGATGCGCTGGCAGCGAGATCCCCAGTCCAGGGCAAGGATGAGTGGCGGTGGATGACGTCATGAGGTCTTGCGCCTCTTCACTCTTCGCGGAGTTGATTCTTCCGCGAACAATTGTTACGTTTATTACAAAAATAAGAAACGTTGTTTATTATAGTTCTTTTGGATTGCAGAATTAAAAGCACAAGCTTTATCACTGCACAATTTATTTGACAATGCACAATACACTTGGTAAATAATTCTTAACTATTACTCACAGAATGCATTGATAACTTCACTGTTGATCTTATTTGCGCAGAAGAAGAAACTCACGGTCACCGAAGTTCACAAAAACACGGCACTGCACTGATCTTCACAAAGAACACGGCACTGCACTGTTCTTTACACAAACACTGTAGCGAAACTAAAAGCACTGTTCACAGAAGCTGTACTGAACGCACTGTTATTCACTTGAAGAGAACTGACTCATGGGCCGAGCTGGGCAGCGTTTATAGACTGGCTGCAGGATCAAAAGTGAATGGCCTAGAACTGCCTAGATCGAGACGCACTTCCAGCTCCAACTGTTCTTCCATCGGTTAGGTCCTTTGATCTACTTCAAACTTCTTAAATACTTACTTAATTAACTCTGTATAGTTTTTCACGTAAGGAGTTTTCGCCACAACATGAATGAATACCTAAGGAAAGGGTGCATGATTTCTTGTCTTGGTGAAGGTTTCATAAAATCTGTGGATCAAACTTTTTCACACTGCTGAAGTCACCTTTTCTAGACTGAACTTGGTCAGAGTAAGCTTTTTGTCCAACTTTTATGTAGTCACCCTTACAGTGAGATGTTAAGTAATTTTCTTTATAGTGAATGTATACTTGCCTCTGTTTTCCCTTAATTTCAAGATTAATAATTATAAAACAGGTCTTTTCAAGTGATCTATTCTGAAAAATAATAATTGGCTAATTGCTTAAGCAAATTTAATTAATTTTTTATCGATAAAGCTTTATGAAAGCATAGATCCCTTGTAATATTGCGGTTAATAACTCATTATTTGTTTGTGTAACAACACGGGCTCATAAAATACCGTGAAAGATATTAATATAAAATTTAATGCATGAAATATTAATACACGTTGTCAATGCTAAGAGCTCCAAACAACCGATGATTCCTTACAATAGCGCATGATAAACAAGGCAGTTTGATTGGTCGTGATATTCGGTGAACTGTAGTTGACACCCCTGTTGTGGCAAAACAACGCTTGTCCATTGAAGACGTCAGCTGACAATCCGTCGCAAACACCAAACCACCAGCCCTATGACAGGAACCGAATCACTGATACCCGTCTAGCTCCTCTGAAATTGTGGATATACTGCTCCACCATTCGAATAATAAATATAATGATGACTGTTTTCCAAGAAGGGTTATATAATATAAAAAACTATTATTATGTCTATTGTACTAGCAGATTTTTCTTAAGGAAATTAGCTATTGAGGTTCTACTCATTACACGATTTTACGAAATGTTCCTAAAATTTCTGTTGATCCTACTCAGGAGAAGACGACTATAAGGCCAGTTGAAAACCTGTATATATATTTATAGGTTTTTCCATCTTCCAGTGCCACCCCATTAAAATCTCCAATTATTTTAATACAAAGCTGAGACTTGGTGTGCCATAATTGTGACTCCTGAAGAATCTTTTCAGTCCATATTCAACCTCGTAACCTTCTCCAGTACTTCTCCAGCTAACACAACATTGGAATTTCCAACGGAATTCCCTATTTTTTATAGCGGATTCTTCTAGAAAATCGAATTCTAAAACGAGTTTTCATGGGTGAATTTTTCGATTTGACGCATCGTTTAGAAGTAAAATGCATAAATATTTATTTCAGAAACGCCACATTTTATAGAAAAATGCTGTGACATAAAAGTTGTAGTTAATAAAATTATTGTTGAAACAAGTCTAGGGAGAAAAGAATGGTTTCTGACATAACAAAATAAAAATAACGCAAAAGTATTCTTGAAAGAATCAGCACCAATGAAACAAATTCTTTTAACTAAAGATAATAAATACAGGAAAAGAATTTACATCGGGTATTTGGCAATTTAATTGACAGGTAATTGTAAAGATAAATTAGAGAAAAATCTGTCCGACAACTCTGCAACCCACAGATTAGATTGAATGGTGAAACTAGCTAATACAAAACATTACAGAATTGTGACGAGATTTACCCAGCACTAAAATCAAACGAACTATGAAGTAAAAATAAATTTACTTAATCCGATACTTGACTTCGATGAATACGAAAAAAATTACTAGTATAAACCAGGCTAAGTATAGACGTACAAGAAATATAAAAAAACAAGCTAAATAGTTATTTATTATACAAGTGACGAAAGTAGATCAATTTACAACTCGAGTAAAACGTTTACCCACACGAGCGAAGCGAGTGTGGTAATTTCACGAGAGTTGTAAATTCTACTTTCGTTACGAGTGTAATATTAAATTTTTTCTGTAATCGTGTAATACATGATCAGATCTAACCAGAATATGAACAAAATTAGGATGTTGTGAAGATTATGGTATGTTGTTGGTAGGATATAAGCATGGTTGTGAAAGGTTATAAGCATAGTTATAAAACGACTAGTGATGATTGTGAAGTTATACACAAGTGCAGGTTATAAACAAGGAAGGTAATTATTATTATATTTAAATTTTAAAATATATTGATTATTTCCACTAATAATTCATTCACATATCAATTTATTTTGTTAAAATAAATTCTTACAATATTAAGAAACATTTAAAAGCATTTAATTTCTAACTTCAAATTATTTTTTAATTTATACTTATTACTAATTAACAAGGCAACTCACTTACTTCACTAGTGAAGAAAGTGATTACTTTCTTCACTCTATTCCAAAATGTTTCACTTTCTTCACTCATTTCAGTTTAGTAATGTTACCATTATTCAACGATTACAGAAAAAAATTATTTTGTGGTTCCAAAGACTTCTTCAAAGCGAGAAATGTTCCTCCATTTCTCTTCGGCTTTATGTTTTAGTAGTTTCTTCGCCACATTTTAAAGCGCAACTTTCTGTAATTCTCAATAATAAAAATTCTTGATAATTCTACATCTTGACTATAATATAGACACTGGACTGCAACTACCTGATGAGACCATCAGTAGCGGAAATATGTTGCCTGAAGACGGCATGCGAAGAGCTAATGAAAATTTGCGCTTCAAAGTGCGACAAAGAGACCGATAGAGATAAGGTAACGCTATTTTAATACAGGGTCTAATACAAATTTAGAATAGAGTGACACAATTTTACTACCTTCATCTCGCGTAATATCTAATATTTATATATAGCCGTTCTGTATACACTCAATATATTTACCCAGGAAATATCGGGGGGAAACGCGGTATTATGGATTCACTAGAAAATATCAGGAGCTGAGCCATTTGCGTATTAGGTAGTGGGGGGGGGGGTGGGGGGTGATGAGGAAGGGAGCGATATTGAAAGGTAATTTAGCCCTTATTAATTTAATGGGGGCTCCGTCAGTAGATAGCTGCTTCCACGGAAATTGCTTCGGAGAAGAATCTGTTTTCTCTCAGGTTTTCGCTTACCTATCGCGCTTCCAAACCCCACACATATATTTTCTCAAACAACCAATATTCAATGTCCATCCCACTTTCCGCTATCGTTTTTTCACTTGTGGCACAATTCAAAAAGATTAGTTTCAATCGATTTCTCTCTCAATATTTGATAGAACTTTGCGATTTATATGGATTGGAAAACTAATCACTTTAGTTCTGAAAGTTAATCCAACTCCAACATAAAAAGTATTTATTATAGACATAACTATCTGGGAAGATTGACCAGGCGCAAAGAAACATCAATAGTCAATCGACTAGCTACATTTATTTGGTTCTCGTATCTTTTTTTTATAGTGAGCAAACTCCATATTTAAGCGTTTCATGCATAAAGGATGATCAAGTCCTTTAATCTCAAAAAAAAAATAGACCAGAAGAGGGGGATTCGAAAATGGACAAAAGTGAGTTAGATTGGAAAATGTTCTTCACGAAAGCATTAAGTTCCAAAAATTGTTGTGATACGCATTTTTACTTAAGTCCACGGATTTCCGAGATATTTCAACATTCGTCATACCCCGACTCATTTTAAGCAAAAAAAACGTCGTATTTGTTTTCATCCGGGAAGATTGAAAAATAAAAATTTGGAATATCTCCATTATTATGAGTCAAAAGGGCTAAAAAATTTGATTTCCTGCAATTGTTGTTCTATACATAAGCTCTCTGACTCAAAGGCTTTAATGCTTTCAAATTTCAATTCACGGAATATATCATTGTCCGTTTAAATATACAAAGCCTGCTTATTCGGGAGCCTTTTTACCCTGAAATGGAGAATAGAAAGTGTCAGAACTCTAGCTTGTTCAACACGTGATAAATCTGCAGATATTACACAGTCCCTGGGTGACGGACTTCTTAGTATTTTCGAGAGTTAATATTTAGGTAGCTATTAAAGATTTGGCCTTAGATCTTTAAATGTTTCTTGGGTTGGATTCCCACCGGAAAATAAAGAATTTTTAGTTCAAGGATGCACCATACAAAACCCACAGTGCTGGTTAATAACTGAATAGTGAAAACTGAATATTTTAAATTGTGCTAAGATTGTGCTGGTAAACCAATTCACTATTTAGGGAAAGAACGTTCATTTTGATCCTCTTGGAAGTTATATACATTGTGTCGCAGGAAGACTCCGAATAGGGCGCACAAGATTGACGTATGGTTATCTTATGACGAAAGATCAACCCCCGATGTGTGGGAAGTGTAACACAGACTTGACGATCTACCACATATTAATGGAATGCCATACATATACAAATATATACGAAAATAATGGAATATTTCCAATAATATAGCAGTATCAGTTGGAGAAGACACCATAGAGCTAAATAAATTATTTAATTTGGTAAAAATTATGGATTTCTACAAGGAAATTTAAATTACAAGTTCTTTATAACCTCGTTTATACAAAATTACAATATTGGCAATTTAACCACAGGGCTATGATAGCCTAGTAGTTTTTCGCCCTAAATCCTTAAGAAACAAACGAACATTGTGTCTTATTGACACTAAAGTTAACCTTCTCAAACACTAAACCTATATAAGGTTGATGTTTTTGGTATAATAGTTCTATTGTGCATATGAATACTCTATGAGATATAAACCATGAAATATACGTAGAAAACCATGAATTTTATATACAGAAGATCCAATATATGGAAGTCAGAATTAGTAGGCAAGAATTATGTAAGGTAGCTCTTTCTATTTAGTAACTTTTACATTATTTTTTCCATCAGCATCAACCAGTGCTGACAATGGAGATTGTCCACATGTTTTTACACTTAATGATACAGCTGGATAATACAGTGCGTACAATTTTAGCCATGCACTACGCATAAGGTTGAGTAAGAGCTTTAAGACAAGCGCACAAAACAAAATCACGATATTTCGTTTTACGTTATATTTTTGACTAATATGCATATTTTTTATTTATTTATTTATACAGGAGCACCCGCATTTTGGCGATTTGGCTCAAAGTTTCACAATGTAAAATGAAAATAAAATAATAGAAATATAACAAAAAGTGAAACAAGAAATAAAAAATTAAATACTAGTAATAAAGATAATTAATAAACATTAGACTAGTAATAAAGACAACAATTTAAAATGGTTTTAATAAAAAAAATATGTTATCTCTATATACTAGTACATTTATATTATTATTTTTTTTTATTTATTTAATTTTGAACCCCATAGCAATGGTGATTGGTATTATTAGGATGATATATTTACTCCTTCATGTGCCTACTCTTTTGTACTTTTATATTACGGAAAATAGTTCTTAAATATCTGATTTTTTCTCATATCCGTGCTCTGTCTAAAGAATATAATAAAAGTTAACTCTTTTAAATCTTTTTAGGTATACTGTTGACCTACTTTGTTTTGTATTGTATGGTTTTGTAAATGCTGAGGTGTTATAGATATGTTAGTATTTGTTGAATATATTGGCTGCTGTCAGTTAATAGTTCAGTCATATCGTGGGGTATGTGAAGGTTTTTTCGTTGGATGCAGTCTGTCAGTATGTGTTTTATCGTAAGGTGTTTGTTGCAGTATTTGCATATAGAGTTATCAGTCCTTGTCATTAAGTGTCAATTTGTCAGGTATGTGTGACCGATCCTGAGTCTGGCAAGAACAACTTCCTCCCTTCTAGTACTCCTATGGCTCGATGGCAACTCCTTAATAGTACTTATGCATAAACAAGTAATTTATTTTGTTAATTAAAAAAATTCTTGTCACATATTTATTTTAAGCATTACTTTGTATAAAAATAATACATGCATAAGCCTTTGCCTGGTACGTAGAAATGGAGAGGAGAGTTAGGTATAAAATATATTAAAACCATGCAAACATAAAACTTTACTTGATAAGACAAATATTAACTTTCCAGATCTACTTTACATTGTTAAAGCGTGAATCTGATTACTGGGAAAACTACACAAGCCCCCAAAACCTCCAATTTTCGTAACTGGCGTTATTCGTTCTAAAACTTTTGAGTGGCATTATTTATTGTCCTCATACATTTATTATTACTCAAAACTTCTAGGTTTAGGTTATAGAATTTTTTTATTTGTCAAACTGAATTTATGATAACAAATCTCATAACTGCATAATCTCACGTATTTCACCTGTTTAATTGTTACCGTTGTTTTGAAAAATATTTAAATTAATCAAATACTTCAGTCTTCTAAATGAGTATTTTATGTGCTGAATATGATTCAAATGGAGTGAAATTTATTTATTTTTGAAATAGCTACCTTAGTCCTTGTACTATGTTCTGTCATTTTTGGCCTATAGAACATATTTACTTTTATTATTCGAATGTTCAAATGGAGTAACGACCATTTTAGTTCTCTCAGAAAAACGTATTTAAGCATAAGGCACTGAGATGAAAATGTGAAAATATTGTAAAAAATGAGTAGATAGTAATCTCATACGTTATTCAGCCTTCAAACATTTTTGTTTTTGACTGAGTGAAATTGTGTGTGTTCGTATGCAAGCGAGTGTATAGTTTAAATTATATTGTGTATGTGTGTATGGTTATTAGTTTACTTTTGGTAACATAAATCAAACTGATTATAACCTTCCTTAAGGCTATGTCTGACGGGTTAAGTAACATAACGTTAAGGAAGGTTACAAACATTTTGTTTTGTGTTACCATAAGTGCAGTCATAAATGTAGTCTACTATTTAAGTCATTCTAGTCTTTCTCAGAAGAAGAGAAAATAAACTTCTCGAATTATTGGCGTAGACAAAAGCTTCATTCATAAACATTGACCACAAGCTTCAACAAAAAATCGCACCATCTATGTACATATGTATGTATGTATGTGTGTGTATATATATATATATATATATATATATATATATATATGTGTGTGTGTGTGTGTGTGTTTATTCTACGATTTAAAACTCCTAAAGAACACTTGAATACCAAAAACCTTTGAGATGTTAATGAAACATATCTAAAATTTCAGGATCAATAACATTATTGTAACTTAACCAGAACCAACAGATATACACTTATGCGATATCTAAAGAAACTGAATCGTCAAATAAATATTGGACACATTAGTGATCAAATAAACAAAGATATAGAAAAAATTATTGCTCAAAAATAATTTATTTTCTGTCAAACCGGAGTCATGCAATCAGAGATAAATAATATGAATTCCTCGGAGTTGGATAAATACATATTGGTTCCTTCTGACGCAATAATAGTTATGATTATCGTAAGTCAGAAATCATTTAGATTCATAAATAACGCTCAATGGCTACACATGATAGAATCAAATCAAAAAATAAAAAACCTAATGTTAAGATGAGTAATTTATTTATATTTGGCCCAATTATCCAGAGATAAAAAATTTTAAAAATGCACAATGATTGTTCAATATCTAAAATAATCAGCTTCAATCACAAACTACCACAATAATATATGAACAGAGTAGTACTGCAAGTGAGATGCATGTAGGTATAATTCATATAATGGCTTTGGCAAAGCCCATTACAAATGAATAGGATTCTGTAGATAGGAATAACAAAGTTTTCAATGGAAAAGAACCATTTCATGTTCACTACAGCGAGATATAAAATAACAAATTTAACAAACTGGAAAAGTAAGATTAGTCCGAACCAAACGAAAAAGCGGCCTAGTTTTCGCACCTGTTCCCGATTTCCTAAAGTCAGCTTAAAGCCGAGATCGAGCGGACATTTATTACTTTTCCATGTAGCTCTGGAATCAACCTGGAATTTTCAACTTCCAGATAGATTTATCTAATCCTATTTTCTTTCCATGACTCAAAATTGGATTTTAAGTGAAAACAGAAACTATCATTTACTTTTAGCAAAGCCACTATAGTAAAAGTTTTCTTATTTCTATCCAGATAAATATAAGTACACTTTTTTATTGTGTATTGGCAATAATTAGCAGGTAATAACAAACAATTGATACTGTCGTATTCCTAATCAGGTTTCAGGTTCACTGCCTCCGAACGAATTATAGTTTGTTGTAAATTCAAATATTATGTGAAAACCCCACTTCTTCTATAGTTAAATGTTGTTTAACTTATATAAACATATACTTATCCATTTACTGAATAAGTGGTGTATATTTTTCGAATCAAATATTAAAACTAACTTAAGCATATACGTAAGATATAAGTTTGGAAGACGATAAAGGACGTATTGTTTATCTCCAGTCTATCTAGTAAAGAAAAGCAGCCGTTTTATACATGTACCAGAAGACCAGCGCTTAACTATCGCAATGAAACCGGGACTTAGAACTTGTCGTCAAATGACTTTTATCGAATTTTTAAGACTTCTTTTTTATTTTTAAGACCAATGTAATGCATCATGTGTTTACAATCATCTTCTAGCTGTAAACGTTTGTGTGTCAACCGACCAGCAAAGATAAATTCTTGGTCTCTATCTAACCTGATTCTTTTACATTCATAACTCTATGGAATGACCGTCTGTTTCATTTTTCTCTGCGATAAGATTAATCCACTAGGCTAAGAATACTTGCCAAAAATGAACGCAATCTTGGCCAAAAATAATAATGTTCAACTTTAATAAATAAAAAAAAAATACTGTAAATAACTCTTTTCACCATGAACCCTCCCAGTTTGCAACGAGTTTGGTTCAATTCCGGGCCTATCAGTAAGAGTTTCGTAAAGACATCCCCTGTTTCATCTTTGATAACTCCGGTGCCAAAAGCTATTTTACAGGAAAATGAAGAGAGAAAAAACTGAGTTATAAGTATATTTGATCAATATAGGAGTATTGCTGTTTTATCAATTATAAATGATAAACTGATTTTATTTTTTAACGATTTTAGTTTGCATCGTTCTTGCCTCTCAGTTTGGTGCATTTGGTACCTCATGGTGGCCAATAACGCGTTGGCCTACTCGTCAGTCCTAGGATCAGAGGTCCTCGTTTGAATGAATGTTACAGACTAACTGGGATTAGTAGTAGTTTCTCTAACACAACAGATACATTTTTCAACACTAACTAGGACAGAAACTACTGTAAGAATTTTTTTCCCCGTTAGCTCAACCTCATGGATTTCGGAGAATATATTAATATGGAAAGATAAGCTTCCGAATGAACACAATGGTTCCTACTATAAGGCTTAGAGCACAGATCATGATGATGGTTGCACAGGTGTCAGAATGGCAATGATTATAATACGATAGAAATAATTAATAAACATACTTCTTACGATATACGAAAGAGAATTCAGTTATTATACATACCTTCGATATCTCGTTGGCGTGCGTGCTCCTTCATGACTTCCAGGTTGATGGCACACTCTTGAGCGTCCCTGAAGGTGTAAGGCTGAGGTTCTCCTGGGCAGGTTGGGGCCGATCCACAGCTGCACACTCCAGATATCACGTTGCAACCGGAAACAGTTTCTGGGGATTTGCAATCCAGGCTACTTCCAGGCAACGCTGTAATAAAAAACAAAATCCAGAGTTAAAGATACATATATCGGTTTTATTTATATTGAAAAGAGACAATAATCGAAAAAAGTCTAAAACTTTTAAAGAGAATTTTAACACATTAATTTTATTTTCGTAATAATAACTAGGAACAAATTTTGTCACGCAGAGGCTGCTTCTATAATCCGTGTCTATCATCAAAATAAATAACATTTTCTGAATGTCCAGGAGACAATAAATCACATCAACATTTACGAGCACCATATTCATTTTTGCTTTAATGCATTACAGACCACATGGTGCCAGTTAGCGAAATACAATAGACTATCTACCATAAGCAACTTTTTTTTCATTTGACTTCGCCACGTGTTTGTTTATATTATTATAATGTTCAAGACTTGCCAGTTAATTAAATTATTTAAACATTTAAATAAAAATGAAATTTCCTGCAAAACAATATACGGGTATTAACTTTGAATCTGGAAACATAGTGGCTGAAAGGGTCGTTTAACAGTGAGCCCAGCATGCAATTCTATGCCAAATTACATTGATGGAGATAGAGTGGGAGGGGGTGGGAGAAGGGTAAGTTGGGTGCCTGACAGAGAGAGCAGAGAGGGAGAGAGAGAGATGGAGAGAAGAGAGGCATTGAAATCCCGCAATATGCGGTTTTAGCATTGGTTTAGTAGATTATAATTTCATTATGGCTTCAGCTAAACAGTTATACTTCGGAGTCGAATTTCATTCAATCCAAAGGCAATAATTCTGCGAATGAATGGCTGTTGAAAACAATTTACTTAAGTCTTGGAATATTACAGCTATGGCGCTGTTCTTGAGGAATTATCATAACAATTATAGCAATGACTTCCAAACAGATCAGGGTTTAATATTGTTGAATTGACAATTGACTACAAATTGTCAAAATTAAGGGATATTTCAAGGGCGGTTATATGGTGAATCTGACATCATCAAAACTATAAAAATGTCTGCGGAAAGTGGGTTTTGTTGGAAGAATTGAGTCCAACAGAACCCCTATAAAGTGGCGCATAGTTTTCTTGAATTAGAATTAAGAATAAGTTTCTTTCAATGGAAGTACAGTGGAAAACATTTTGGGGTAAGAGTTAGAGTACTCATGAGAATTAGGGTATATTAGTCTCATTAATCGAATGTGAAAGAGCTTCTATAATTAAGACGGTGTTTTACAAGGGTGTCCTCTGTTAACATTATTTTCTTTTATTTGAAATCCAGTACTAAGATAATTGTTTTGTGAAAAGGGAGGTGTGACCTTCCAGGGTTGTTCCGACAGTTCCCCTTCTTCGGAACTCTCTGTGTTCCATTTTAAGGGGTGTTGTGCTTGCGAGCGGGTACATTAGGGCGTAGATTACCCGGAGGATAAAACTGGATTTAGCTGGAGGTAAAGAAGAAGGAATAGGGATAGTAGGAAAGGTGAAAATAGAGAAAAGAAGCCGTTGCAAACCAAGAAACTAAGCCAAAGGGCGCCGCTGTGAGTGGAGGGATGAAAGATCATTGCATCAGGTTTGTTATCATTGCAGTTGTGGCATATCCTGAAGTTGAAATCAATGAAATAACACAAGTGCCTATACCTTGTTGTGTAAGGTTGCCAGAACTTCAACAACAGAATAGTAATAGAGGCGTAAAATTAGATGGCTGTTCATAACACAGTTCCTCATTTCACTACTCATTTCACTACTATAAATCTATAAGGTGGTTCTAGTGTGGTGTTTAGATGGGGTTTGAACAGAGGTCTACCCGCTAAGGCTTTGACCCTGTTGTATTCCGCTTTTTGGAAATATCTCAGGAAAGGTTATTGGTGTGCTGTCAACCAGGATGTAATTAGAGCTGTCAGTCGACTTAAGAAAACTCATTCCAGCTCCTTCGTAATTTGAAGTTCTTCGTTGAAGTGATAGCTTAACCCGTAAAATCTGATCGCAACTTCCTTCTTGTTGGCTAAATATCTCCACGATTAATAGAAGGTACAGAATATTAAGGTAGGTATTAGGCTTTCACTCCGTTAGATTTTTTTGTACTACAGTGTTTAGTTAGCACATTTTTTGTTTTATTCTTATATATTTTTTTGAGCAGATTGCCTCTGTAGTGGAGCTTTAAAAATATTAAAAATCGCATGAAAATTTATCTGTCATGAAGCATACTTTTTTTCTGGATATTAACATTGGTAAGAGCTGAAAATCATTGAATATAAGGGAGAGAGGGTATGGCAAGAATAGGGAGTAAGGGGCTGAATTGAAAATCAGTAGAGTGTTCGATGGGGCATTAGGTCCTCGGATAGCTGAGTGTGGTGAGGCTGGTTAATCGGCCATGATTAGCTCCCCTAACCACCAACCACTCTTCTCTTCCTTCCTACTTCCCTTCAGTCATCCTTATTTTTAATCCATTGGGAATAATAAATATATTTTTCAATAAGAAGATGCTATTTTTTTATCAATTACTTGGTTTAATGTTCCTTTCTTTATGGGCACAGCTGCAATTAAAGTGTGTACACGGAATCTACTATTACTCTGTTATATGAAAACTTTACCAGTACAAATTTAAAAAAAAAATAAAAAAAAAAATAAAAAACATTATCAGGTTCACGGTGACGTAAATCAGTGGGCTTCAACTTACATCTTACAAATTTCAGATATTACTCTTCAAAAATAATCCTGCATATGCCCGACACGACTGCGGGACAATAGCTGTGGTTGAATCGTTGTAGAGAATCCCAAAACTCCACTATCCCTGGAAGAAGACAGTGCATTTGCTATAGGTACTGCCCTGTTCCATTCTAGTAAATAGTTTACAAATTTAAAACAATAGACAATCAATTCGATACAATATAAAAAAATCCGTCACGCAGGGGCTGCGTAAACTAAGCAGATTTCCCAAGTGAAGTTTTAGAATAGAGAAATTTCAGAATAGAGAGTCAAACAATTACGGGAACGGCCCGAACTAGCTCTTGACGGAAACTCACGACTAGACCCGAAGTTAGCCCATCTCATCTCAGAAGCTGAAAACAGAAAAATGCAAATATCTCGGTTAATATTCAAGATACAGAATAAATGTATATAACATTATTTATAGTAAATTAAATTTGTAATAAGATTGGTTCTATATACTTTTTCGATCCGACGTATAGTAACGGAGATATTTCGAATTTTCGAAAATCCTCCCCTCTAAACCCCCCCTCCCACTGATCCGATTTCAGCCATTAACAAACTTGATCTTTATTTTTGCATAAAACGTTTAAATATCGAGTTTGGTAACGATCAAACAAAAATTGCGACCGCTAGAGCGTTAACAGACAAATATATATATATATATATATATATATATATATATATATATATATATATATATATATATATAATATATATAATTTTGAACGGACCTCATTTTCATCATCTCCTGGGTAGGATCGATGGACATTTGAAGAAATTTTTCGAAACTCGCGTCATGAGTACGACCTCAATAGCTGATTTCCCTTAAGGGAAATCTGCTAAAAATCAATAAATGAAATAACAGGAATGACAGCAGAAGTATGATGCAACTCAATCTTTTGGGCACAACGTTCGGCAGGATATGTCACGCGAGCCATCAAACCTCAACTCCCCCACTTCTTTCCCCGTCGGATTGTAACGTTGTTTCGACTTTCAAGTAAACTTAACATATGTTTTGATATTTAGGTAGCTCTGGGACATTTTACCAGCACTTGGCATCACAAGTACTTGTTCTATACTGGTCTGGTTGTCCAGTCTCCTTGAACGGTTGGAGCGTGCGTAGGAGGGACTTCACACCTATTGGTTGTGTCTGGTTGTAATAGTACAGTGTGCCAGAGATTATACTTCAGGTCTGATAATAGTCAATCAACACTATAACTCTTCTTCGTAAGCCGGTTGCTAGCTAGCCCTTCATCGTATTATTCAATCACTGCTATATGTATTGGCGTCAAATACTCACCCTCCATGCCAATAAAACGCCTACCGCCTGACTGCAGAAAACGTGATTACACAACTGCAGCCTCATCATAGCCACTATCAATCATGCTCGCATATTTGCACGGCACGGACTATATAAGCTCATTTAAGGCCATCGACAACAGTAGATGTTTGAATTAATTGAATTTAGCATAGTATATTAATAGAATATTATACCAAACATACCGAAATCCCTAAATTATCGCATCAAGTTATATTAGTAGCTACTAAGTTAGTGCACCATTAATATAATTTAATAGATGACACATGAAAGGTGTATATTAATTAAGTATATGTATATTATGTGTATAATTATAATTCGTCGTTTATAATTAGTTATTAGAAAAAATTTTGTATAAAAAAAGTTAATCTAAATAACCAAATAAACAACTTATGTTATGTACATATTTATCGAAAAACTAAGTGGAAACGAAATATCGCTATTTTTAATTTCCGGTTTCCCTTATAACCCCCACTCCTTTTCTTCTCAGAGAATGTTAATATAGCCTAAAGTCTAAGTTGGGTTAGTAGTAATATACATACCAAGTTTCATAAAATTCGATTCAGCTATTTATGCGTGAAAAGGTAACAAACAGACACGAAAGAAACAAAATTCAGTTATGGTGTCTATGGCATGTGAAACGAAAAGTTATCGTGAAAAAAATCAATGTACAGACAGAGGTTACAATTTTATATATATATATATATATATATATATATATATATATATATATATATCTATATATATCTATATATATATAAAATTGTAACCTCTGTCTGTACATTGATTTTTTTCGCGAAATTTCACGATAACTTTTCGTTTCACATGTCATAGACACCATAACTGCATTTTGTTTCTTTGGTGTCTGTTTGTTTGTTTGTTTGTTTGTTTGTTTGTTTATTTGTTTGTTTGTTTGTTACCTTTTCACGCATAAACGGCTAAACCGAATTTTATGAAACTTGGTATGTATATTACTACTAGCCCAACTTAGACTTTAGGCTATATTATTATTCTCTAAGACAAACAGGAGTGGGGGTTATAAGGGAGGCCTGAAATTAAAAATAGCGATATTTCGTTTCCTATTGGTTTTTCGGCAAATATGCACATAACAAAAGTTATTTATTTTGTTATTTAGAGTAACTTTTGTTATATACACTTTCGCTGTATACCGAAGTATAAATGAGTTATACGCTAAAAATTATAACGGGAGTCAACAATTTTATTTGGCACAAAAAACTCAACCGAACTAAGTAAAACTCGGTATATCTATTAGCACTAACGCTTTCATTATAACGAGCCATACCAACATTTCTAGGGACGGGCAGGAGTGGGGTGTATAGGGGAGGCCTGAAATTAAAAATATGGATATGTCGTGTCCTATTGTGTTTTAGGCAAATATGCACATAACAAAAGTTGTTTACTTTGTTATTTAGAGTAACTTTTGTTATATACACTTTCGCCGTATACCGAAGTATAAATGAGTTATACGCTAAAAATTATAACGGGAGTCAACAATTTTATTTGGCAGAAAACACTCGACCGAAATAAATAAAACTCGGTATATGTATTAGCACTAACGCTTTCATTATAACAAGCCATACCAACATTTCTAGGGACGGGCAGGAGTGGGGGTTATAAGGGAGGCCTGAAATTAAAAATAGCGATATTTCGTTTCCTATTGGTTTTTCGGCAAATATGCACATAACAAAAGTTATTTATTTTGTTATTTAGAGTAACTTTTGTTATATACACTTTCGCTGTATACCGAAGGATAAATGAGTTATACGCTAAAAATTATAACGGGAGTCAACAATTTTATTTGGCAGAAAACACTCGACCGAACTAAGTAAAACTCGGTATATCTATTAGCACTAACGCTTTCATTATAACGAGCCATACCAACATTTCTAGGGATGGGCAGGGGTGGGGATTATAAGGGAAGCCAGAAATTAAAAATAGCGATATTTCGTTTCCTACTGGTTTTTCGGTAAATATGAACATAACAAAAGTTGTTTACTTTGTTATTTAGAGTAACATTTGTTATATACACTTTTTTCGTATACCGAATAATAAACGAGATATACGCTAAAATCTATAGCGGAAGTGAACAATTTTATTTGGGACAATAGACCCAACCGAAATAAATAAAACTCGGTATGTGTATTAGCACTAACGCTTTCATTATAAAAAACCATATCAACATTTCTAGGCACGGGCAGGAGTGGGGGTTATAAGGAATGCCTGAAATTAATAATAGCGGTATTTCGTTTCCTATTGGTTTCTCGGCAATTATGAACATGACGATAAACAAGAACATTTCAATTGTATGAAGCATTTTAAAAACAAGTAGCTGTTTCATGAGGAGCAAAGTATATTACTCCCCCCCCCCTTCCTCTGTCTTTCACTGGAACATTAATTAATCGGAAGTAAGTAATTTCATCCTTTAATGTGTTTAAAACATCAATTAATTCACAAAAAAACGAAAGTATTTAAACATACATAATTAGAATTGAAAATAGAATCTGAATATAAGGTAATGTTAGCGGAATTGAGAGTTAGCCGTTAGTCATGTTCTGTTGGTTAACCTGGAGCGTCAGGGACGGGTGGGGAGACCTTCCTGTAATCTAGAACCTTTCTCACTCCCTCTTTCTTTCCTCAGTTGTTTTACTCACTTTTTTCGTATACCGTATTATAAACGAGATATACGCTAAAACCTATAGCGGAAGTGAACAATTTTATTTGGGACAAAAGACCCAGCCGAAATAAATAAAACTCGGTTTGTGTATTAGCACTAACTCTTTCCTTATAACAAGCCATACTAACATTTCTAGGGACGGGCAGGAGTGGGGGTTATAAGGGAGGCCTGAAATTAATAAAGGTGATATTTCGTTTCACCACAATATTTTGTGCTAAATTACTGAGGTCTATGCATAATGCACAGGAGACGGGAAATATGACAATTTGGAGGACAGTGAAGACTTACATAAAAAATTAATTTTATTATTAACAAATGCCAACAACGGGTGTTAATCCTAAATAGTGGGACGGGTAAAGGTGAAAATATTGTGCAAACTAAAGCCTTGCCAAAAAAATACCATCACCATGCAGCCTCAAAGGAATTCCCGAGCGACGCCGGGGATCTGAGCTCGTGTATATATATATATATATAGATTATGAAGAATGAATAGAACACGCAGACAGCTCAAGATTTTATCTGTTAGAGTAGAAGGAGATTCGCAAATGGGGAAAACGTCCCTGAAAATTTTGCAAGATACCTGAAGGAAAACTTAGGGAGGCCGCTATTCCAGTATGTTGGAGAAATCCACAAGAGATGGAGTTTCAGAAACCAAGGTGCTTCACGGACTTTAGTTTCTAGTAAAAAAGAAGACCATGACGATTCATCCTTTGAGGGAAAACAAAATTTATTTTTTAATCATTTAGTTGTAGATTCGAACTGAGGGTCTGAATTGAATTTCTCTTTATTCCATGTAAGTAATTAATACAGTTCACTTACATCAAGAAATTGAATGAGGAAGAAACTGGCGTACAAACAGACTACGAAAGAGAGAATAGGATGAGGTCAGCACGGTGTGTGGAAATGCTGTGTATAGTCTTTGTGAGCTGAGCTAATTCTGAAGGCTTCTCGAAGCAAGTTACAATGAAAAGGAAGATCAAAGAAAAAGGGAAAGACATGTCCAACGCTTGAATCTCAAACAGGTGTTTAGAAGGTTCGTGTTGGAGGCGACGTGTCGGATCCATCCGAGAAGGGCCTTCAAAGGCTCTGCCTCCTAGATTTTAGTAAATCTACAGAGAGCTTTAAGGTGAACCCATGTCCCCTCACAGCAATCTAAAGCAAAGGATCCAACAAGCAAGGATTACATTTTCATTAAGGATATGCTCTTTATTAGAATGTTAGTTAAAAGCCATTTCGTTAATTATAGAGGGGGGATAGTAAAATATGTTTTTTGAATAGTATGCCATCAGAGGTGTCAAAAATCAAAACGTCAGAACGACGGAAGTTTTCAAATTCGATAAACAGCTATAAGTTTGTCTAATTTGTTGATGAATTTTCGAATAATTTCATTTATTTCTAATCCCTATTCAAATGTAGAAAACATTTTTTTTTTATCTTCCTGCAGGAGTAAAATTAGTAAACTAAAACCAACTAATAAAGTAGGCACTTTCCTTTTAAAATAATAGAGTATTCATCCCCCCCCCCTTTTTTTTCTGTTGGCATTATATCCCAAAGAGATCTTTAGCCGCCCCGAGCTGGTTTAAAGGATTTTCGATCATATTTTTATTTAGTAAGTGATCAACTTTACGTACAACCCCCTTTAACCAAGGAGAGTCCGGGAATTCACTTTAGGCTGAATAAAGATGGTATTTTTTTGGCAAGGCTTTTACTTTCCACAATATTTTGACATTTCCCCGAAACAGTTTTTAGGGTTTATACCCGTCGTTGCTGTGGATTTGTTAATAATAAAATAATTTGTTATTTAAGACTTCACTCTTCTAATAATTTATATTTCCCGTCTCCTGTGCATGTTCGTTTTTTATAACGTAATGAACAGTATAATTCATAGTCGTAGAAAATATTCTGTCTTCCAAACCATGGATGAATTTAAGTTTCTTCCCTTGATGCGGTCCAAAGTTTAGTGGTGACAGCTGTTTTAGATACATCATAACCGAAAACAATTAGAAAATGAAATATAGCAAATTTTCAGGCCTCCCTGATAAACCCCACTCCTGTTTGAACATATAAATTTTAATATAGCTTATAATCATGGAAGAATTAATGCTAATTGACATACCGAGTTTTTAAGTTCGGTTTAATCGTTAGCGCCCAATGAAATAGTTGACTCCCGCTTTAGTTTATAGTGTATATCTCGTTTATAATTCGGTATAAGAAAAAAGTGTATATAACAAAAGTTACTCTAAATAAAATAAAAAAAAACAACTTTTGTTATGTTCATATTTGCCGAAAACCCAATAGGAAACGAAATATCGCCATTTTTAATTCCTGGCTTCCCTTATAACCCCGCCCCCCTCAAGTTCATCTCAGAGGATATTATTATAGCCTAAAGTCTAAGTTGGGTTAGTAGTAATATAAATTCCAATTTTCTATAAATTCGGTTCAGCCGTTAATGCGTGAAAAGGTAAAAACAAACAAACAAATAAACAAAGAGACACCAAAGAAACAAAATGCACTTATGGTGTCTATGACATGTGAAACGAAAAGTTATGGAGAAATTTCGCGAAAAAAATCAATGTACCGACAGAGGTTACAATTTTATATATATATATACGTGCGCAGACATTTCAACAGATTATGTTTCTGTCAACTAGGGGGGCTATGCCTAGCCAAAATGTCATATGGCATACCAAACGGGACTAACTTGTCAAACAGAGATGGCTGAATGACTTGGGGTTTTCAGTAGGCTGGTCTACGGTAAAGACTAGCGCATGTACCAAGTAAAATGTTGCGCCAATTAATTCTATATTTTTTGGACATTTTTCATATCTTATTTCTATTACTCCACCGAAGCAGGATTCCTTCATGAATTCGAACTGATATGAATGGATTTATTGATGTAAATATTCGGCTGGTAGAAAACTTGCAATGTGTTTCAATCTTCAAGTTACGGTCGTCATAATTACTGATACCGTACTTTATAAATCAATGTTTTGAAATTAACTAACTGAAATACAAAACTTTACAAATTAAATATGTCGTTAGCCAATTAATAGAATCGCTTTTACTTGAGAATGCTATTATTCCTAGGAAAGGACTTAACTTGTTTCAATATACGAGAAAGGTTCTTGGAAACAAGTCTCCAAGGTCCCCACACTCAGCTGAGCAATCATTCTATAATTTGTAATTGCTTTGTAATAGTCAGTACTAACAAATAGAACTAAAGTGTTACTCTATAATAAGTCAATATTTTTGACTCCTTGATTGAATCTGTGTGATTTAACTTACAGCGGGAGTCGTAGCATTTACCTTACTCATTATAAAGGTTTTGAACTAGAATGTATTTACCCTGTTGAAGTGTTCATCAACTCATTTTACACGTGTGTTAGTACAATTTTGCAACACTTACTAGGGTGTTCGGATTGAAACTCGTTCTTTCATGTGTTCTTCTTTCATCCGTGTGTTTGTATGTATGATTTAGTTGATATGCAGAAAACAGGTCCGTCACGCAGGGGCTGCGTAAACTAAGCAGATTTTACGTGAAGTTATACAATAGATAAATATACATACAGGTAAGAAAACCGTGAATGCAACAATACAAGGCTGAATTGTCAACAAACAGGCAAGCCAACCTCGTAGCGCTGCATACATAGACCGGAAAGACAAACAATTAATGAAATATATCTAAATATATCATATTAATTTTATTGGAAACAATTTACTAAACCTAGTGCTGCCATTTGTAATGAATCAGAATCAGTTTTATCTCAATCACTCAAATATTAGTAATTCAAAAACAAAGGAGGGGGGGGGGTCAACAGAACGTATTTGCATATATCTCACAAAGTAAAAGTTCAATGAAAACAATATTTGGTATTTAGGCTTCATTTAATATCTTTTTTTATATAACAGAGCATTGTTTATGTAACACTAGTAGAAGTGGGGGTTTACTGAAGGCAGAAAACTGAAAAATGCAAATATCTCGGTTAATATTCGAGATAGAGAATACATGTATATAACATTATTTATAGTGCGTTTAATTTTCAATAAGATTGACACTTTTTCGATCCGACTTATAGCAACGGAGATATTTCGAATTTTCACAATTCTCCCCCTCTAAAAACCCCACCCCCGGGTCCGATTTCAACCGTTAACGAACTTGATCTTTCTTTTTACATAAAACGACTAAATATTGAGTTTGGTAACGATTAAACAAAAATTGCGACCGCTAGAGCGGTAACAGACAAATATATAGATAGACAGATTGATATATATATATATATATATATATATATATATATATATATATACAGTTTTGAACGGACCTCATTTTCGTATCTCCTAGGTAGGATCGATGGGCATTTGATAAAAAAATTCGAAAATTTCGTCATGTGTACAACCACAATAAAAATAATGATGAAAATCCAATGAAAAATGGCAAGGTCATGAATCACTTGCTTATACAGCATCAGATTCTACACATTAAGCACATGTGTGTCATAGGACTCACTGATCAGCTGTTATACTCACCAAAACACATTTTTAATGAAAACAGTATATCACAGATATTCTTATGTCATCTCCAATTCCGATCATACCATAACCATAAAAACAAAATATTTAAGCCATTCGATTATCTAAAGTTTAAAAGTCGAAACTTAGATCACGACATATAAAATGATAGACCAAATAATTTCATTTTGTTAAAAAGCTTTCCTTAAGGGAAATCAGCTATTGAGATTATACTCATGGTGCGCTTTGTGAAAAAAAAAAAAAATCAAATGCCCATCGATCCAACCTAAGAGATGACTATCACTTTATGTACCTCAGTCACTAATCCTCTGGAATCCAACTAACACTATAATTCCTGCTTACAATGGTTTTTTACTGTGGGAGAAATAGTGGTTAGATGGCGAGATGTGATCATCATTGTATCATGTTGGAGTGCGAGGGAAATCATCTTCGTTTACGCCTCCCGCTCATTGTTGGAATATGTTATGTCGTAGGTTTTCGTATCATATTCTTCTCCGTGACTTTTTGGTTTATTTATTTCCAAAATACACAACCGTCGAGCATAAGATATTTCGAAAGCAAGTTTATAAAATTTCCATCAATTTCTTTCCAACAAAGAACCTTTTGTAAGAAGGGCTGTGGTCCTTAGTCCTTCTGGAGTTTCCATTGGAAGGTACATACGAACACCTTTTCTTTCCATCTTGTAAGCATCCATGGGATGCGTTATACAGGGTGGGGCAGAATGGGCTCCCTAGCTTCAAACACTCACTGTAGAGCGCACAGGTGGGTTAGCGGAGTGGGGATAGTGGCGTTAGGTCGGGGAAACGATGCCATTTTCATTTCAGTAGTCGCCATGCAGTGGTCTGGTGAGCATAGAGGCTTTGTCGTTGAAGCGTTCTTTAAAAACAAAAACAATGATAGTGTAGTGGCGACACAGAGGGAAAATCCTGCAAAGACTTTCCCAGCCGCCTGATCTCCTTACGTGGCGTTGTTCCATTGCCCCCTCGCACCCCTGATTTGAGCCCATGCGATTTTTTTCTTTGGGGTTATCTCAAAGCTGAGGTTTACAAAGTTCGACCAAGGACCTTGGAAGCCCTTAAGGAAGTAATTACATATGTCGCTGGAATATCAGAAGATATACTGAGAAGAGTTTCGGAAACTTTTTTCAACGACTCAACATGTGCATCGCTCCCCAAGCTCGTCACCTGGATAAACTAATTTTCAAAACCAAATGAGAATAAAATGGCATTGAATGTAGTTTTGGGAAATAAAAACGTTTTGAAATTATCTTTATTTGTTCTTTCACAATTCATCCTTCAAATCAGAGAGTCCATTCTGCCCCACCCTCCATGAGTATCCATCGACTAACGAGTTCCATTCAGAGAATTATTCATTAGAGGGTAGTTCTGACCATCAATATCTTAGGTCGCTTTCAAATACCGTCATACTTGCAAACAGAACGGAAGCAATATTCCGAACTCAATGTTCCATCTGTCCTATGCCACGGATGGATAGTGAGTTATGTGCGGAAGTTGTGGATTACACATACTATGAGAGTACATAGCGAGATATCTGGAGAGAGAGAGAAAACGGAAGAGCTGGCATTATTTGCTAAGACTAGGAATTGCTGGATATAGAGTGTGGAAGATAAGTGCTCCTTTCCTGTTTGAATCATACCGCCGCCCTTATGACAGTCTCTGTTTGCCCAAGCCCTTACTCGTATCCTACACTGTCTCCATTTCTAATTTCGTATAGTCTTCCCCTATCTATCATCTATCCACTATAAACCATATCTTCGCTTTACAGCTACGGACTACCTCTACAAATCCTCGCTGGGTAAAATCTTCAGTGCAGTAAGTTTAATATTTATAACAAGAAAATAAATTTACATTAAATACGAAAAAATGAACGGACCGCAATGAAAAACGATAGTATAGAAAATATAAGAACAAAATAAGTCCGTCTCTGCGTAAAATAAGCAGATTTTCTATGTGTGCCATGTATTTGTATATATCTCAAAAAGTAAAAGTTCAATGAGAACAATATTTGGTAATTATGCTTCTAATAATGTGCTTCATAGTATAACAGCTTATTGTTAATATGACATGAATAGGAGGGGGGGTATACTGAAGGCCGAAAATGATAAAATTCAAATATCTGGGTTATTATTATTATTTATTAACGTCCACTTTTTGCAACTCAGGCTAATTCGGTCGGGTTATCTACAGGTTACCACCCTTTTCTAGCCAGGGTGGGACTTAGGATGTTATTTAATGAATTTCGTCACTAAATAATTTCCTTTGCCCAGGCGAGAATCGAACTCGCGACTCTAGGATTACCATGTGAGATAAAGGTCAACGCTTAAACTCACATGGCTAACCTGAGCCCCATATCTGGGTTAATAATCAAGATAGTGAAAAAAGTTGCAACATTTATAGAACATTACATTTGCAAAAAGATTGTTTCTATAAAATATTTCGATCCGACGCATAATAGCGGAGTGATTAAAAATTTTCGAAATATCTCCCGTCTAAACCCCTCCCCCTCCCACACTGGGTGGATTTCAGCAATTAACGAACTTGATCTCTCTTTTTACATAGAAATTAAATATCTACTTTGGCATCGATTAAACCCAAATTGCTACCGCAAGAGCGGTAAGAGAAAAACATACACACACACACACACACACACACACATATATATATATATATATATATTCTAGCTAAGGTACCCAGCGATGCATGGTAAATCATTTTTGAAAATAATGGTATTTTCATAGCAAGGCTTCAATGAGTACAATTACACTTCCTGCCAGGAAGTATTGTTTTCCCGAAAGGTTTCCACGTAACTATTGGGGACTTATAGAATAGAAGTTTTAGTTTTGAGGAATAAACGAAAATTTGTTTCTAATGAAGCCCTGTCCACTTTTTGACACACCTTGATTAATTTAAATCATAATAATGGATAGCATTTATTATAATTAAACTATAACGTACATATTTC
Source organism: Riptortus pedestris (assembly GCA_019009955.1). NCBI lineage: Eukaryota > Metazoa > Arthropoda > Insecta > Hemiptera > Alydidae > Riptortus > Riptortus pedestris. The sequence goes on along the minus strand of CM032230.1, from coordinate 77,412,503 downwards.
CTGACACAAAAAAAAATCCGAGCACATATAGGAAATCAATTCCAGTAATACCAGGAAATATGTTAACTCACTTAACTGTTATAGCCTCCCGTCATCTTCCGCTCCCGCCTGAGAATAATTAACATTATTTTCCTTAAATTATTTATCAAAACATTATACCCCTCGAATGTTTTAATAAATTACATACCTGGTGTAATTAAATAATAGTGGTACCAAAAAAATAATTTCATTCAAAAAGCTAGGTGAGGATTGTCTTTTGTCATAATCACTTATTACCAAGTTATGTTTCATAGTCATAGTACAAAGATGTTTCATTTACGTCAACATATCGGAGAAGATAAGATTTCAGAATTAAAGAGTTTGATTCCTCACAAATACCGCTATGACTCCTTAGGCAAATTCAGGATGAATAAAATGTATCATTATAAATAAATAATACGTTAAAAAAATTAAATAATTCAAATGCTTTGATAATTTACATTTGTATTGGATTCTATTAAACGAATAACGAAATTGATCATCTTTTTATACAGAACGATTAAATATCGAGTATGATAATGATACAACAAAAACTGCTTCTGCTAGAGCGTTAACAGACAAATATATATATATATATATATATATATATATATATATATATAATTTTGAACGGACCTCATTTTCGTCATCTCCTGGGTAGGATCGATGGACATTTGAAGAAAATTTTCAAAAATCGCGTCATGAGTACGACCTCAATAGCTGATTTCCCTTAAGGGAAATCTGCTAAAAGGTATAAACAGTGTACTCTATTGAAAACAATTTAGAGATCGTCGTTATGGTTGAACTCAGAGATTCATATAAATCAATAAAAGGCTCCTTTACTGAATTTGATCTCTCTTTTTACATAGAAATTAAATATCTACTTTGGCATCGATTAAACCCAAATTGCTACCGCTAGAGCGGTAAGAGAAAAACATACACACACAGACACGCGCGCACACACACACACACACACACACACACACACACACACACACACAGATATATATATATATATATATATATATATATATATATATATATATATATATATATATATAATTTTCAACGGACCTCATTTTCGTTATATCCTTGGTAGGATAAATGGGCAATTGAGGAATTTTTTCGAAAATTGCGTCAACCCCCCTTGACTTGAATAGCTTACTACCCTTAAAGGAAATATGCTAAACCGTGAAGCAAAGAAGGTGTAACTTAATGTGCAAATTCCTAATCATTAGTTTTATCAACTATATAAAATGATCCAAAATAACTACAAATAATTATTGACTATTAGGAATTATTTAAATCCTATTTTAAGTACTATTGCGTAAATGGAGTATAACTTACAAATTTAGTATAAAATGTAGACGCCACTTATACTATACAGCCATTCAGCAATCTCCTTACACAGTTAATTATACTTACAAGTACCAATTGAACAAGATATTTTTATATTTAAAAAGAGAAAAATGACGTAAACAAGTTATTTAATTATATATCTAATGCTCCAAAATAGAGTTAAAAGGTAATTTGATCTACAAAGAATATTCTTGTTTATTGAAGGAATTTAAGTAAAGGTCAAAGGTCTTTTCGTGACATTTACTCTGGATATTAATTCACGCCCCGCGAAAAATATTAAAGAGCTTTTCGACTCTCCATCAGAGCAATAAAGTGAATTAAAAAGCGAAGCTCTCCAAAATCAATTTGATCATAGTGGATTTGAGTGCCTAATTATCTTTAATCCTTTTTTTACGAATCAAGATAAAAAAAAAAAAAATAATAATAAATCGAAGCCAAAATGTCCAAAGAAATGCCTGAATCAACAGGTGAAATGATCCAAACTTCAAGCGCTTGTAAATCATTCCAGAAAATGATGCCCTAAGAATTGATATTTGGTATATTATTCCAAAGACATAATTATATGGACTCTTAAACAACCTAAACATACTATGCCCAAATATTTATAATACCAATAAAAAAAAGTCCGTCACGCAGGAGCAGCGTAAACTAAGCAGATTTCCCAAGTGAAGTTTTACAATAGAGAAATTTCACGAGAGCCAAGCCAGTGAAGGAAACGGCCGAACTAGCTTTTGGCGGGAAAGTAACTCGTCCGTTAGGCGCCCCGATTTAATAAAAATGCAAATATCTCGGTTAATATTCAAGATAGAGAAAAAATGTATATGACAATATTTATAGTAAATTTAATTTTCAATAAGATTGGTTCTGTACAATTTTTCGATCCGACGTATAGTAACGGAGATATTTCGAAAATCCTCCCCTCTAAATCCCCCACTCCCACTGGTCCGATTTCAGCCGTTAACGAACTTGATCTTTCTTTTTACATAAAACGACTAAATATCGAGTTTGATAACGATTAAACAAAAATTGCGACCGCTAGAGCGGTAACAGAAAATATATATATATATATATATATATATATATATATATATATATATATATATATACAGTCTTGAACGGACCTCATTTTCGTCATTTACGAGGTAGGATCGATGGACATTTGAAGAAAAATTTCGAAAATTCCGTCATGAGTACAACCTCAATAGCTGATTTCCCTTAAGGGAAATCTGCTAAAACTAGTTAATTCCTTCACGAACTAAAAGTCTAATTTGATGTATCTCTGAGATTCCGGCAAGCATAAGCATTTGTTGTGTTATTTGAAAAGTTAGTACATTTCTTCAGTTTGAACTAACACTTTTTTTCGGGAATACCAAAATGGGAATTATGACATTATAGTCGGCAGGAGACACTTAATGAGACTGATGCCAGAATGTTTTGAAATACATATTGCATTTGAATTTATTTATTTAAGCGAATTCTACTCTACTTTCATCATTAATTAGTTATCAGATCCCTAGTTATTGCTACTACTAAGTTAGGATTATCAAAGAATATTTTTCTCAGGTGGGAGAAAAGGAGATTCACTGGATGTGAAAAGTGTTATTCAGCCATAAAGAGAGAGAGAGGGAGAGAGAGAGAGAGAGAGAGAGAGAGAGAGAGAGAGAGAGAGAGAGAGAGAGAGAGAGAGAGAGAGAGAGAGAGAGAGAGAGAGAGAGAGAGAGAGAGAGAGCGAGAGAGAGAGAGGGAGATAGCGAGCGAGGGAGCGAGAGAGAGAGAGAGAGAGAGAGAGAGAGAGAGAGAGAGAGAGAGAGAGAGAGAGTGAGAGAGAGAGCGAGAGAGAGAGAGAGAGAGTGAGAGAGAGAGAGAGAGAGAGAGAGAGAGAGAGAGAGAGAGAGAGAGAGAGAGAGAGAGAGAGAGAGAGAGAGAGAGAGAGAGAGAGAGAGCACATGTATTTGTACGAGAAAGGAGCGTAAGACCCCTGATCTGCGGATGTAGAGGCATTAAATACGGGATTGGCTAAATCAACAATACTTCAGGTTAAGATTAATTATGCCTGCTTGCCGCGGTTGTATTTGATTCGTGAGAGCAACCCCTTGCTGATGTTTACATTATGTTCGATTATGGTTTGGGCCTAAGAGGATCCGGGTGAGTCTTCCCGAGAGGGATTAAGGGCCTTAGCATTTGCGGAAGGTATTAGTGAAAGCCGCCATGCAATATTCCCTCCTACTAATTGTTTCATAAGACTAAAATAATACTGTGTGGTTCCGGAAGCACGAGTCTCTCTGGGATTTTCCTCTTAAAAAAATCAAGTAGTACTGTACCATTTTAGGTCTTCATCCGAATGGACCGAAAGCTGCTTAATTTCGTGGTATTTGGGATGCCGGGATTGAGAGTTTGCGAATATAAGGACTAAGAATAATGACTTCCCATATTAAAAGATGTATTTACTGCACGAGACCTTTGGGAGCAATAATAGGTGTTACATCTAAGGGTCTAGGTCCTAAACTCAGGCATAAGGGGTTGCTATAGGATGATGACTTTAGTTATCATACCTCTATTTAATTTGGTATACAGAGGGAGAGAGAGGCTGTGAGTGTGTTTGTGCGTGAGTGAGAAAAAGGAAAAAAGAGAATGAGAGAGAGTTTCCCAAAACAGGAAAGGATGGAAAACAGACTCAACGCAAGTTTTTTTTTTGGTCAACTCAGCTTCCTCCAGTACACGGCAATCTTAATAAATACCTCAGCAGGATCGAGAGAAGAGCAGATTCCAATTGCGAATGCGGTGAAGAGGAAAACTTCGGGCATAGTCTATTTCCTTGTCCTCTCTCTCTTATAGCGAGAGGAGAAAATTAGCAGGAGAATATTCTTTGCTTGAAAGGCCTTCCCCTTGCTTGAATAAACTAGTGGAAACAGGAGACATTGTCCTCCCATTTAAGTAATTTTCTGCTGATGTGTTTAAAATAAAAAAGAATAGGCAAAAGACAATATAAATGTAAATTGAAATTATATAAATTAGGACTATTCAATGTAAATTATAATTTAAGTGTAGTATTAGATTTTATTGGAATTCCGCTGTATAGGGGTAGGGAAATATTATTGTAATTAAGCAAATAACTAAAAAAATCCGTAACGCAGTGGCTGAGTAAACTAAGCAGATTTCCTGATCACAATCTCTATTTCTAAAATTCGATGAGTATAAGTAGTGCTTTACTGAAGGCTGAAAACAATAAAGTTAAAACAACTCCCTTTATGTTTCAGTTGAGAAATAAGTGGTTAGAACAAAAATTGTACAGCATCAATAGTCCAATAATGTTGGCTCAATAACATTTTTCGATATGATTTATAATAATGGAAATATTATGAATTTTTCTTTAACGCCCACCCTATTCCTCTTCCTGTTTCAACCGTTAACGGACCTCATTTTCGTCATCCTCTAGGTGGGATCAATGTACATTGGAGAATATTTTTCAAAAATCGCGTCGAGTACAACCTCAATAGCTCATTTCCCTCGAGGAAACCCTGTTAAAATACCACCCGAATTTTTATATAATTCCAGAGAGACATTAGATGTTTATTTATATTGATATCAAGTGAAATGAATTTTTCAAAACGCTTTCCTGAGCATGAAAATCTATATACATAAAAAGACTGAACAACCCAAAGTATAAAGGTAGTAGGGTAGGATGAAGTTAATGATGTTGAGATTCAAAATATACCCACCATAATGAGTCATATCGTAAAATATTGTAGGACCAATCTTATTAAATGATTGATGCTCTACCATTTCTCTATGCATTTTTTCGTAACTCAAGTATAAAGTGAGTTATTTGACCTTTCTTTTTTCAGCCTTCAGTAACTCCCTCTCCCCCCACGCCCTTTCTACTCATTTTTTTTTACAGTCAAATAGAGAATATGTGCTTTAGATGAGATCACAAGTGTGCTTTACCAGAAATGGAAAATCTGCTTAGCTTGTACAGGCCCTGCTTGATGACTTTTTGAATTAGTGTAAGAGGTTAAATAATTTCTTCTTCCTACACGATTTATCTTTATAAACTGCTGAAAAATGAATAGGGATATTGGTAGGCTGGTAGGTTTTGTGGTATTCCAACTTGGTAATCAGTTAGTATTTCAGTTTTAATAGTTATGCCTCTAGACCATATGTGGGCAACCACCGGCCCTCGGAAAGGTTTGATCCGACCCCCGAGACATTTTGAAAAACCCAATTAAACAAAAATATTACACTACTTACTCCAAATGAGGAAGATGAGGAGATAACTATGTGTTTAACAGTTCTTTTCAATGATGGAAGTTAATTAATCAAAACATCGTGCAAGGCTGACTGACGGTAATTTGGAAAATTCTTTTCGTCTTAGTATCAGTGAAATGAATCCAAACATCGATGGATTAGTTTCCCAAACTCTAGCTCAAGTGTCTTATTAATTTCGGTTTGCTATTTCACTTTCGTTGTTTGTTAATTCTGAATTTTACGATTTAATTATAATATTGTACCTATTTTTTTTCATTTCATTTTGTTATTTTATAAATTGTATTATAATTACATTGTCGTTATAATTTCATGTCTGATATCTATCGTTAAAAATTATGAACACTACTTTAAAATGCACTACTTTTAAAAGCGGCCTGAGAACGTATTTGCACACTAAAGTTTGGCCCACAACATGTCAAAGGTTGCCCATACCTGATCTAGACCTTTATTTCTGTCGTCCTCTACTAGAGCCCATCAGTTGGTTTTAAAGTCTTCCATGCACTTCGGAAGATCAAAAACATGACCATTTGATTATTGAGGCTTAACCATAGAAAGCCATTAGATAGTGTGTATTTTGTGAAAAAAATAATGTTAATTTCATCTAGTCCAAACGCACCCTATCATCTCCATCTATACATTGTGACACAGTTCCTTCCTCAATTAATGTTAATTCCCTATTTTTTTTCTCCTCACAATATATATATGCTAATCAACTATCTACTCTAATATTATATACAAGAAATAATAATAATAAAATAAAATATTTAAATAAGTAAGATAATTACAAATAAAATTAATAAATGAAATGAAAGAGTAAATAAATAAAATAAGGACAAAAAACATATCAATTAAAGTTAAACGATATTAATCACGGGCAACCGATGTTTAACTTGCGAGTCTATGTAAGGTATAATATATTGAATTATGATTCCCATTCCTCACAATAAACTTTACATTCTAATGCATTTTTGCTACATCCATATCTATACTGTTGATAAACTTTATAACTGTTTCATTAAATTTGTTAAATATAATATGAGGTGGTTTTGGCCAATTACCTCCTTTTAAAATTATTTTCATTATTAAATTTGATCCATTTTGCTTAAATGTTGAACAGTCATATAGTATATGTAAAAACGTTTGTGTTGTCTGATAGTCGCAAGTACATTTGTCATTGTCTTGAATTTTAATTCTTGTTAAATAATGTCGTTTCTGTCCATGTTCCTTTAGAAATTGTTTGTATTTGTGATGGTGACTTTTAATTGTGTTGTAGTTGTTGTGAGTTATAATTGGTATGTATTGGCGTAAGCTGTAAGAATTGTTACATGTCGACCATTCTCTATTCCTCTTATGTATTGTGTCGGTACGTAAGTATTTTTTAATGTATGAGAGAGAATTCTGGAGTTAATTCCCTCTTGGAGCCATTTTTATTTCAATTCACCGACGCCCGCAAACGCAGCTAGGTATGAATTTAATCTGCCCTAAACGTTTGCCAAAAACGCCCCGGATTTATTTCCGGATAAATTTTAGTATTGGCGAGTCCATAAGTGTTGGCAGTTAGAGCAGAGGATTTTCTCGAGTGGACAAATGGCGAAGGCGAGGAAGTGAGGCTGGGAAGGGTACAAATGACCCGGGCTGACGCTGACCCTTTGCCTCCAGGCTGGGCAACAGGCGCCCAATATATAACAGCAACGATACCTCCATCACACCCCATTCGAGGTAGCCTAACCTTACCCTTCTAATGGTAAGCCACTTTGATACATGATCGGAGAAATGGATTACAAAAAGTACAATCAATCAAGATCGTAAAATATTTACAGTCTGCAGGATATATGGCTAGCGGCAAAGGCAAAGAACACAAAGTGTTTTCCGTCAGACCCCAATTAACTTAAACTTTGTTCGAAACCTTTGTAGGACCAGTTGACCTGATATATAGAAGGCGTATAACTTCAACAACGGATTTTTGGTATCATTTTTTCATGCGTATGCACTCCCTGGTCGAGTTAGTAGAGAACTCTTGCCAACTCATTACCTCACTACTGTGTCGAGTCCATCAAGGACAAAACTAAAAACTTTACAGGAACGTTAAGTACTAGATAATAAACTACTCAAAGGACTTGTTGAGCTCATAATCTCTAAGAATTAAATGCAGGGACAAACATAAATAGCAAAAACGACGAGAATTTGGGACAACTCGAAAATTTCTAAATACGAGATACTTATGTATATTGAGAAGTAGAAATAAATGATTTGAGTAATGGTTAAAAGGATATCTGAATTTTTCTTCGTCATAATCTTTATAGATTATTGTTATCGGCCAACGAAAGTATTAGGCGTTGGTGCGTACCAACAGACATAAGTATGATTCTCTGGCTAGCTAATAATAAGAAAGAAATAATATGTAATTATTATACACTATTGTTCAATCCAACTCATAGTCAAGAAGACATTTTGAATTTCCGATTTCCACACACTCTAAAATTCCTCTCCCTGTTCAAATTTCAGCCGCTATAGCGGTGTCAGACAAGCGTGTGTGTGTGTATGTGTGTATGAACAGATCTCATTTTTAAACTATATGAAGTTGTACTTGTGATGCGATGTCCATCGATCCTAGATAGGGCTCAACGAAAATAAAAACCATTTAAATCTATTATTATGAGTCGTATCGAAAAAAATTCTTTAACCAAACTGGGTGCAAAGTAAATACTCTAATTGTTATTCTATGCGTTTGTTCCCTAACTCGAATATTATTCGAGATATATTCATCTTTTTTTTTATGTGCCTTCCATAAGCCCGTACTTAAGCATCTGGCCTTGAAGGTATCATTTTCAAATAAATTTAAATCAGTTTATAATGGTTTTATTATTGCAGGAAAATAGACAACCCATGAAGATATGTATTTAGTATGTCCACCACGAACCTCCGTGACGGACATTTTGTCACCATGTTGTGATGGCTTAACTACTGAAGTTCAGTCGACATTAATCAACATTACACCAAAGTAAAACTCAGAAAACAACCCAAATGCTAATAGCGAGGACAAAGAGAACACCTCCAAACAATCCCATTCTTCTTCCGACTCATTTCGCTCGGAGCAAACATCACAAAATAAATTTACAATAATTTTCGGTTCGGGCGAGTGAATGAGAATAAAAGGCGTGGGAGGGGGCTGTTTGCCAGGGGCTGTTCATGAATATGAGAAGGGTTACAAGGAGCTGCCCTTAATATAGTGCACGTCACCGCCAGGTATACTCACCCTTTACCCTAATCCGCTATTTTAACTGAATACATTTACGAAATGTATCACCCCCGCGAATAATGTTACCCTCCCACTAAGAATGATAAGTGAATCGCGGCAAGTTTCAAGAGAGAGTTGCGAGGGGGGAGGGAGGGCAGAATAATCGCTCTTCTGAGTTATTACCCTTATTTTTTTTATCAACAGGTTGGTGGTGTGTTCCTGAATCACAAAGAGATTTTATTAAAAAAAAAACCCACGCACTTTACTAAACCTTTGAATTTGAATGTCAAGTCTAAATTAGAATAAACACACTTTTTAATATACCTCCATGCGTTTGATTATATAACATCTGTCGAACTGTGAAACGTATGATTTGACTTACAAATCAAGAGAAGCAGTATTTACAAACAATAAGTCTATAAAATCCTTCATTTTGAAAGTATATTTTTTTTAAAAATGTATATATATATATATATATATATATATATATATATATATATATATATATTAGCTGATTTCCTTTGAGGGAAATCAGCTATTTACATCAGCAATTGAAATCAGCTATCGACACGATTTTTGTAAAAAACATTTCTCAAATATCCATTGATCTTACCCAATATATATATATATATATATATATATATATATATATATATATATATATATATTTGTCTGTTAACGACCAGTGGAAGTGGGGGTTTAGAGATGGGCAATTTCAAAAATTCTTAATATCCCCGTTACTATGAGTCGGATGAAAAAATTGTATAAAACCAATCTTATTGCAAACATAATAGTCTACATTTGTTGCTATGCACGTTTTTTCAATATCTTGATTATTAACCGAGATATTTGAACTTTTTTAGTTTTTGGTCTTCAGTAAACTCCCACTCCTGTCATATTAACAATAAGCTGTTATATTATGATGCAATTTATTTGAATTCTTAATACTTAATATTTTTCTCATTATTGCAGTTTTCAGTTTTGAGATAAATGCAAATGCGTGAAGCACGTGGGAAATCAACTGAGTTAACAGAGTCCCTGCGTGACGGAGTTTTCATATTCTTTGATAAATATTTATATATTCTACGGTGAAAATTATGTATTTGTCATTATTTTTGTGGGTAATTCCAAGGCTCAGGAATCTCGTGAAATGATCACCTACGCCAAAACTCATGATTTACAAGTTGAATGAATAACTTTATGGAGAAGCAAAACGCCGGCTTCATCCAAAAAATTTGAAGAGGCTGTAAGTATAAATGGATTAAGATTTGAGGCTGACATAGCGTGTGATGTGAGACTAATTATTTCTTGTATATTACTTACTGTCTGTAGGTTGCAACTGTACATATGATATATTCCGGAAGAACTGTATACACAAAATAATTTTGAAAAAGAGCGGGAGGAAAAATGGAACTAATTCTTCTTCTGAAAGTAAGGTAGCCTGAGAGGAGCTAACAAATTGCCGGAGTAAGATAGGATAGATGGACAGTAGTTTCTTTATCCAAGAGGCAGTGGATATGATTTCCCAAGGGTGACCATGGGCCGAGTAATTAGGTTCTCTTTCCCTGCCCCTCAGCTTGTCTCTAACCACCAACAGATAGAGCCACAGAATTAAAAGCTTAGTCTTGATTCTCTGCTTTTACACCCTTCTAAATATACACCCCAAAGGGCTTCCTGCTTCTTGTTAAGGAATCACAATGTTAAAACCATTATTGTAATCTCGCGATGGCCTAAATGTAGAACAAATGAAAAATGGGAAATTATCGAAATGGACAGGGTTCTTTGTGATAGTAAGCACTTAATTCTATTGGAGATGTTCCCTACGTAAAAGACAGGGGAGGGGAATGAAAGAATACAAATATGACTACTTCGCCTTATATGGACAAGTAAAGAGAATTACTAAAGATTATCATAAAGAAATATGTAAGTAATAACGTATATGAAAACTGAAGTAGGTTAATAAAATAAAACAAAAAGTCCGTCACGCAGGGGCTGCGGTAATTAAGCAGATTTTCCATGTGCGTCACGTATTTGCATTTTTCTCAAAACTTTATTTGGTGTTTAGACTTCACATAATGCGCTTCATAATATAATAAGTTATTGCTAGGATGACATGAGTTAGGGTTTACTGAAGGCCGAAAAATAAAAAATGCAAATATCTGGGTTAATAATCAAGATAATGAAAAAAACTTACATAACAACATTTTTAGAACATTACACTTGCAATAAGATTGATTCTACACAAATTTTCGAACCGACGTATAATAACGGAGAAATTTCAAATTTTCGAAATTCACCCCTTCCAAATCCCCCTCCGACTGGTCCCACCGATCCATTAACATAATTGATCTTCATATTTACATAAAACGTTCAAATGTCGAGTTTGATATTATTCAGAGAAAAATTGCGACCACTAGAGCGTTAACAGCATATATATATATATATATATATATATAATATATATATATATATATATATATATATATATATATATATAATATATATATATATATATATATATATATTGAACGGAACTCATTTTCATCATCCACTAGGGAGGATCGATCGATGGACATTTGAAGAAAAAGTTCGAAAATCAGATCATGAGTACAACCTCAATAGCTCACTTCCCCTAAGGGAAATCTGCTAATATAACCATAATGATGAAGAACCTACTTGTTATCGGAAGGTAGACACTCTCGTATAACAAAATATTTTGACTAGGTTGTTCCCACTGAAACTCATATATCTGACAGAATCCCAGTAGTGAACTATACTGAAAATAAATAATGAACTGTTCAGTATTTCTTTTCAGAGAAGAGAAATATTTGTTGAGGGTATTAGAGGTAAGTAATATTTTGCTGGATGTCTTCTCGTGGACTGTAGGACATATTTATTTCTGACAGAGGGAAGGAGGCAGTTGATCTGCCAGCATGAAGTTCCAGCAGCCATCATGTCTGAAAATGGAATTACCGCGAGTCTTAGTCAAATCGAAATTCATGTTTCGACTGAACCTGTCAGGTCATACAACATAGTCCACTACAGCAGTCTTATTGTAAACCTCATTAGGCTAGACACATGGTTCCAGTCCTTTATAGTTCTGGACCTTTGCATCCATCATTTTAGCAGATTTCCCTTAAGGGAAGTCAGCTATTGAGTTTGTACTCATGACGCGATTTTTGAAATTTTTCTTCAAATGTCCATCGATGCTACCCAGGAGATGACGAAAATGCGGTCCGTTCAAAACTGTGTATATACGGGTATGTACCCGTATATATATATATATATATATATATATATATATATATATTTGTCTGTTACCGCTCTAGTGGTCGCAATTATTGTTTAATCGTTACCAAACTCGACATTTAGTCGTTTTATGTAAAATCAAAATGAAAGATCAAGTTCGTTAATGGCTGAAATCGAGCCAGGGGGAGGGGGGTTTAGAGGGGAGGATTTTCGAAAATTCGAAATATCTCCGTTACCATAGGTCAGATCGAAAAATTGTATAGAACCAATCGTATTGAAAATTAAATGTACTATAAATATTGTAATATACATTTATTCACTATCTTGAATATTAACCGAGATATTTGAATTTTTCAGTTTTCAGCCATCAGCAAACCGCCACTTCTACTCATGTTACACAAACAATACTCTGCTACATAATAAAACACATTATTCGAAATTTAAATACCAAAAATTGTATTTAAGAGACCTTTATTATACGACCCCCTCACGTCTTAAGGTTTTGAACTACTAAAATTTAATTGATTGAGATAACAATTATTCTGACTTATTATTAATTGCAGTACTAGAACAGTAAATCGTTCTCGATAAAGTTAATATGTTATATTCTGATATATTTGAGTAATTGTTTTTCTTTCCGGTGTGAGGCGTTTGTTTACATTTCTAACCTGACGCTTCCTGTCGGCAGGTTTTTGAAATTGGATGAATCATATCTTATTTCCGTATTCACGGTGGCGTTGTGTTACCAGTATGTGGATTTATCTATTACTAAACTTCACGAGGGAAATCTGCTTAGTTCACGCAGCCCCTGCATGAAGGACTTTTTAACCATTGCTCAAAGTTAAACCTCTCCTTCCTCCATTAGTCTTGTACCAAGTTATTAAACCACTTTTGCCTTATCCTATTCCTACTTTCCTACCATCAAGCAGGGCTTTCAGCAACCGTTCTTTTTAGCAGACTTCCCTTAAGGGAAATCAGCTATTGAGGATACGACAATTATTAGCAAAGCTACCACCTATGCTATAGCACCAACTATGCTCATCACCAATATTTGTTATTTTTTTTTTTTTAATGTTCAGTTATAAGATAATTATCTATTTTACTTCTGCTATTTGTCATTGCTTTTTAGTATTTGTTATTGTTACTTGTTGTTATCTATTTTACTACTGCTATTTAACTTTGTACCATTTTTGACTTTTGAAAGGGAAAATTACCTTTGATGTGATGTCCATAAATAAATTCAATAATTTATGTGAGTTATTTTTTTTTATATAAAAAGGAACGTATATCAATAATACAAAAAAAAATTAAATCATAAATCACATATTGTGCAGAGTTACATTTTTGGTCAGGTAAGAGAATTGGATATTTAGTAGCGTGGATTGCGTTAATTCGAGTGAATAGTCGCGATAGGATTACAGAAATACAATATTCAACGAAATGCAACACGGCGGACTGTAATGAAGGCAACACATACTACCAGCATCCCCTAATGGAACCGGGGATCATGTATAATATGGTACGGCGATCAGGGGTTCTCTACTTCTACAAATTTTAGCAATTACTCGGAGGTCCCACTGAGAGAGAGAGAGAGAGAGAGAGAGAGAGAGAGAGAGAGAGAGGGAGAGTAGAGAGAGAGAGAGAGAGAGAGAGAGAGAGAGAGAGAGAGAGAGGGGGAGAGGAGAGAGAGAGAGAGAGAGGAGAGAGAGAGAGAGAGAGAGAGAGAGAGATAGAGAGAGAGAGAGAGAGAGAGAGAGAGAGATTAAGGAATTGACAGCGAAGAGTTGAGTACAATCTGCTTTGGAACTAATAGAAAAAGGGCTGCGTAAACTAAGCAGACTTCCCACGTGCTGGTATGACACACAAGTAATGTTATCCACCACCACTCGCCATATAAACTCAGTTTCTAAGTTGAAATGAAATGAGTGTAATGGGACTTTGTTAAGTTTGAAAACAATAAAGTTCTAAAGAACTCGCTTAATATTTGTGTTAAGAGAAAATCGTATTACATAGAAAATAAGTAGAACATCAGTAGTTTAAAATATTGGTTCTATAACATATTTCGATCCGACTCAAACTAATTGAGAAATTTGAATTTTCAAATCCCCTACTTCTTCTAACCCCCCCCCCCTATTTCGGTTTTCATTCATTGACTAATATGAACTTTAGTATCGAATGAAATAGTTAAATATCGAATATGGTATAGAATAAAAATACGTTTTCGAGTTAAGGACGTAAGTTATGGCGGTCTTAAGTAATGACGTTTATCATACAACGCATTTGAATGTATGTCACAGTAAATATAAAATTTAAAAAATATTTGCTATTTAAGCTTCCAATAAAGAGTTTCATGATATAACATATTATTGTTAATATGATATGAGTAGGAGAGGGGGTTTACTGAATGCTAAAAAACTAAAAAAATGCAAATATCTTGAATAATATTCATGATAGAGAAAATAAGTTATATCAACATTGATAGGCAATTAAATTTAAATCAATAAAATGGATACAATTTTTAGAACTGACTTATTTTAAGGGAGATATTCCGAATTTTCCAAATTCCCCCTTACCTCCAATTTCCGGTCCATCTAGTGCAGTGAGTTGGGTTCTCATAAAACGTTCATAGGAATTTATTTATTGATGAACCTATTAAATAAAATCCTTAGTCTCACTCTGGCTAGAAAAGAGTGGTAACCTGTAGATAAGCCTTCCCAATTTGCATTAGCAACACATAGTGGACGATAATAAATACCGATATTATGTTTTTGATTAACAGGTGGAAAATCATTTATTTTACAAATCAATATATAAATTCATCAAGCTAATTATCATAATACAGAAATAAGTTTGTGTGAAAGATAATACCTGGTTATAGATAGTTCTAGACAGCGGCGTGACTTTTTTTTTTTTTTTTCAAGCTGTGAAATAGAAGAAAATGCGATATTAGCCGATCAAATAATTTTCCTTCTACGTATTCGTGGAGCCTTCGAAGCAGAAAGAATTTTAGAGTCTCTTAGTAGTCGTGGATTTGAAATGGAAATTTAAACACTGGATGGTTGAGTACTGTTCATTGTGAAGATTGAACGAATCTATTGTTCAAGGGTTTACTTATCATTTATGAAACGATGTTGATAAAAACAGTTCTACCGTGGCATTTCTCATTTCAACAGAAGTAACAAATTTATTTATTTGGATGAACTAGGATGAGGCCAACAAGGAAGGTAGATAAATAATATAAAACGTGTTTTTTTTTTTTTAATTTTAAGTAAATTACTAGAATCTCGAGGGTGTTGTACTCTGGTCCGCTGGCTCTTTGAGTTTCTAGTCTCATCAAGAAAATATCAATACAAATGATGGCTAATAAAACTCACAACACTGTGTCTTGGTATGAAGTAGGGAGAATTACTTATTTATTATACAAATTTTTATTTATCTTAATTTATTTTGGAAATTCAAGAACCAGATCGATTATGTGAAAATAAGACAACAACTATTACTTTAATTATTCACAGCACTATTCAGTAGCTTTGTAGTTTGATTAATTGCCTAGAGACAGACCTGCGATTTAGGCTTAAGTCCTGGTGGATTTAAAATAAGTCTTGTAAGTAAGTAAAATATTAAACACTAAAATAGTTTTGGACGATGACCTCATCAGCTACTGATTGATATTAAGCATCCTAAACCATATTTCACTTCTCTGATAAAGTGGGAGGAGTTTTCAGTTGACCAGTTCTAGAAAGCTGCTATCAGTCTGGAGTAATTAGGCATAAACTAGAGCATAGGTTGAGTTTGAAGTAAACGAGACAAGTCATTAATCAAGACCAGCCTCTGGAAACAGAACTTCAACTCAAACCATTTACAACCGAGGATTTAGTCTGGCTGGTATGTGGGCTGAATGTATCTTCTGACTCATTGTCTCCCAAATAGTTTGAATTATAGTTTTCAATTTACAACTTATTTGTGCTGTATTTAATGTCTGGTGTATTATTGAGACACAATTAATAAATAATAATACTAAATCGTGAACCAATAACACCTTGATCTGTGGAAAATAGTGGTTACAAAGATGTGGGATGTTATGTAAAAAATGAACGAAGGCCTCAGGACTCAGGCCTTCTGAATAGCTAACAATATCTATATGTGTCAACACATTCATGTATAAGTCATTAAATATATTTACAATCCTTGTGACATCTGTTGTCATTTAGTCACTCTCGACCACTTACTCATCATGTTAAGATGATTCAAATTCTCCAGTAAATCAGTTAAAAATCCTAAGGTAAAAAATAAAATATACATGGTCCTAGAATTTGAGAGTGTTTATCGAACTTGAAATATAATAC
The DNA here is from genome assembly GCA_019009955.1 of Riptortus pedestris. Classification (NCBI taxonomy): domain Eukaryota; kingdom Metazoa; phylum Arthropoda; class Insecta; order Hemiptera; family Alydidae; genus Riptortus; species Riptortus pedestris. The sequence goes on along the minus strand of CM032230.1, from coordinate 77,396,027 downwards.
ACTGTTTTGACAAGAGTCCTATATGTATTAAATTAAATACAAATTTATAAAAACATTTATTAAGAAAGTACCAAGTAGAAGACTAGTCAGATACAATGTACTTGGTATAGTTTTAATTTGGTTTCATATAACTTCTAAATAACATATATAACAAGTATAAAATGACACCTTTTTACCGCTTATAATTTTATTATATTTTCTATTAAAATTATTATAATTATAATTAACAGTTAGAACTGAATATTAAAGACTAATTTGGGGATGAGAAGATTGATAAGAACACCACTTTTCTGCCCTTATTCGATCATGAAATCAAAATTTCAGAGTATGGTGCACTGAATAACCACAACCAGGTTAACTAATGGGCACCATTGCCTGACTTCACTTTTCAGTGGGTAAATATTTATTTCAACATGTATTCATGCTAATCTCAGCTATAATGAGGATCGAGCAGAAAAAGGAAATGAGAAATCACTGCTTCCTTATTTTAAAAAAAATCATAATTGAAGTTATTAATCGTGTAAGGTTGAAAAAAAGCAAGATGCAGTCATGTTTCCCAGAAGATTTTTTATAAATCATTTTCAGTTTCTTTCATACAGTTGTAATAACCAACCTCTTACCGGCCACCTTTATGTCCATACATGGAACAGCTAAATGTAATATAAATAAATAATAATAAATAACGTATTTCTTAATGCACATGATCCTCTTGATAGTGGATATCATAGGTTATTCTTGTTATAACACTTTTTTTTAATTCAATAACTTCAAATATTTAAATACCATGAACCTATACGCGGGACATAAAATAGCTCGTTTCTTCTTTGAGTGACAGTAATTGTTCAGTCATACCCGAAGAGATTATCTGTTACTAATTCTCAACTTGTTCTTTATAGAGTCTGAAAAAATAGTAATAATAAATAAAAAAAAAGGAAATGAACAACAAAGCGGAACTCTTTGTGGTTTTTGGTCATAAATACTATTTATTAAATAGAGCCAAGTGATTATAAATATGCTGCCTGGTATTAGGTACATTTAAGCAGAAGACGTGTCGTCATGTCTGAAATTAATGCTGTCTGTAGATAACCATCCCCAATTAGCCATATTAGTAAAAACTCAGCATTCATAAAAAATTATAATAAAAATAAATACATCAAACCACAGCTGGGAAAATGTCGCTTAAAAAGAGATTTCGGTGAATGAACACTATTTTTTACCTCGACAGTATCACCACGCAATACGTCATTGTCTCAAAAATACATTAAACCTTTCAATTCTCTGGTTAAAGGTAGTTAGTGACTAAAATTTATGAACAAAAAGTGTCACTAACACTCGGCTAACATAAGTTTATCGAAGTTGATGCTCTTGTATCGCCAGTACCAAAACATGTATAGTCACAATCTGAATAAATGGCTCGCAGTGTTGATTACAGTACTTAGATTAGATATCGAGATTTGAAATTCGAAAAATATTGTATTATTTAACATTGATTAAAATGATTGGTGGGTGGTTACTAGTTATACAATTTTGGGATTATGTTCAACTATGGTTACTTTTCGCTCATAGAAATCCAATAATAGAGACTTCATAACTTCACACTATTAAAATCAGGAATTATTTAAGTAACGTCAGCATCATTTATCACGACTACAGTGCCAACAATCCTCTAAGCAATTTAATGTTTGTTTTCATTTTAATTGTGAGATGAAACATAAATCAGAATCAGCTTATTTCTACACAGACAACTGAGATAGGCAGCCAAGGTTTGATTTATGAATTACATTTTCGTATATCGTTGGCATTCGGGAAAAGGATAAGGGTAACGTAAGGAATATATTGGAATGTACGTCTGTTTGAGAACCATATATTGCGGGAGTTTCTGCAATAAAATAACATTAGAAGATAAAAAGGGCGTTACTATGGAGCACCGAACACCTAGAGCCCAGCTCACAAAAGCTTGTTCCAATGATAAATCTTTGCAGTTAATACCACTCTTCCTTTAAGCCTTTCCACTCCACCTTTACAGTAACTTCGTCATATATCCGTCCTTCTTCGTGTACTTTTATGTGTTCACTTCACATCAACCGATAACCAACAAAAGATACACCTTATAAGTTATATCTTTATAAAAAAAAATCTTTATAAAAAGTCCGTCGCGCAGGGCCTGCGTAAACTAAGCAGTTTTCCAACGTGAAGTTAATAGAAGGAAATCTACATTCCACACAATCAATATGGGGGTGTGGGCATCAACAGAACGTATTTGCATGTATCTCACAAAGTAAAAGGCTAGAAGGCAAGTACGGAGAAAGGTTAGGTTACACGAGTGCCGAACACTTACGGAAATGGCCGAACTAAAATTTACACGGCAATAGCCGCACACACATTTAATAAAAATGCAAATATCTCGGTTAATATTCAAAATAGAGAATAAATGTGTATAACATTACTTATAGCAAATTTAATTTGCAATAAGATTGGTTCAATACAATTTTTCGATCCGATATATATTTCGAATTTTCAAAAATCCCCCTCTCTAACCCCCCCCCCTCTAAACCCCCCCTCAGACTGGTCCGATTTCAGCCGTTAACGAACTTGATTTTTCTTTTTACATAAACTGATGACCAAGTAATCCTGCATTGATAGATTCTTCGAGCTATGTGAACGAAAAGTTAAATGATTCATATTGTTGCGAAATATATATATATATATATAATTTTGAATGGACCTCATTTTCGTCATCTCCTGGGTAGGATCGATAGACATTTAAAGAAAATTTTCGAAAATCGCGTCATGTGTACGACCTCAATAGCTGGTTTCCCTTAAGGGAAATGTGCTAAAAATCGGAATATGCTGATCAACACATGGAATTAATAGAAGGAATTAGGCTATCCACAGAATCTAGTTGTTATCCAATTATTTATTTTTTCAAGTGAATAACAGTGCGTTCAGTGCAGCTTCAGTGAGCAGTGCTTTTAGTTGCAGTCCGGTTTATCTGAAGAACTGTGTAGTGTTGGAATGCGAAAAGTGAACGGAAGAAACCTTCGGATCAAAGAAGCAACTTGCTTCGGTTTACTAATACTGAGATTGTGATGAGAGTTTGTGAACACAACAGTAGGCTGTGGCAAGAGAGATATGCGCTATGAAGCAGTAGTTCATAATATTTACCTCCGTGACCGACAATCAAATTTTGAAAAACAATTATCACTTTTGGCCTGCATATAACTGAAAACCTGACCATGTGTTCCTGTGAATAGTTAAATAAATTGTGCAGTGATAAAAACTTCGAGCTTAATTAATTACTCTAATAAACAGCGGTCAAAAATGAACTAAAAGTTAGATGATTCATATGCTCAATGAACTTATGTACAACATATTTTTGTTGATGTCCAAGGGATATATTCGAAAGTTGTCATCGAAGTCAAAGTGTTTACCGTTAATCACGCCTCTGGGAAACTATATTTGTGCGCTCGTAGTATGTTTCACGAAGAGATATGTGGTGGAGTTAATGTAAAACTTAATTATTATTAAATTTCTTAAAAATATAGTAATGCCTAATGAAGTGAATTACTTCTACAAATTTTTAAAATTCTATATTTTATTATTTTAATATAATGTGCAATAAGAATGAAAACACAAGTTAGCACGGCAATGAAGACAATGCTATTGAAATTGTTTTGCAAAAAATAACGATACTATCTGTAGAAGTATTGTATTCGATTGTAGCTCTGAATCAGAAACCTTTCGCCAGCCAGTTGAAGAGAAAATTTAAAAAAATATTGTCCAAAATTCAATTCATATTTACCGTTTTTTTTGTTCACTATTGGAATCACATTTCTGTAGCTATCTGAATATTTGACAACAATTCCATAGCACATTATAGGGAATAAGTTTTCTAACCTGGAGTTATATTTCGAATTTTAAAAATTTATATTAATAATTATACTGGTGTCACAAGTAAACGGTTAAACGGATCAGATATTTCCAAACAGTTTCCTGATATTTCTAAATTAATCCACTTTGCTTTATATATTAGCACGAACAGAATTAAGGTTTTACTACGAACTCAAAACACAATTTCATTATTATGCGAAGCTGTATAAGGTTAATTAGAAGCATATATTGAAAACAGAATCGATAGAATATGTTTTTCCTCATTGATACGTTATTATTTCATATCAAACTGTAATTACTTTATTTCAGTATTAGGGGCATAGGAATGTACAAGAGAATTGTTTGGCGGAATTTATTCAATAGTATTGAGCGCCAGGATGGAATTTATTAAATTTGTATTATTCGACTCGGAGCCAAATTTATTTCAACCAATTGTCAAATATTAACAAAGCTGGTTAAAATATATTAAACCGTTGAGTATTAATTGAACAAAGTAAGCATAATAAAGTTTGAAACAACTAAGCTGAAACGAAGTTTCCTTTGTAACAATTCTAGAAGTAAGCAATACGTAACATGGATTACGTCATTTCATCATTATTTATTTCTTACTGAATATTCTCATTCAAGTGACGTAAGTTACGTAATAAATAACATCAGAATTTTTTTTTTTTTTTTTTTTTTTTTTTTTTTTTTTTTTTTTTTTTTTTTTTTCCTTTATGAGGACTTTACTCATTACAAATGAAAGTTATGTTATTCATTATTGTTCACTTTATGCTGCTAACGCGAATAGGTTACAACTTTTTTGTAAACGGGGTAGGAATAAGGATTTCGCTAAGTGAGTTCATCTCTAAATAATTCGGGGATCAAATCCTTTACGACGCTCCTATGAAAAAAGGATAAAATCCAAACGCCGTGTAAAACCCCATTTTTACTTGAAGGTTGAAGTTATCCCATGGACAAGCCTAGTCGTTCCTCGGCCCATGAAGTTTGTTGAATTTTATATCAATACCTTACTAGAAAAGTAACCTATCGGATTCACGGAAATCAAAGTTTGTGGCCTAATTGTTAAACAGAGCTCTCGAACGGTTCCTGTATTTTATTAGCTGGAACATTTCTTGCTTTTTAACCATTTCTTACCTAATGTTAACAAAATTCAAATCAGATCAGAAAATTGTGAAAATCAGATGAGTAACATTGTAGCGCGATTATAAATATATAAGATAATCAAGTATTCAGGTAAGTTTCGTCAATCCTACCTAAGAGTTGACGAAAATGAGGTCCATTCAAAACTATCTCTATCTCTTCTCCTCTCTCTAAGTAGAAAAATTGAAGGAATTGTACTAAAATCGTGTCAAGAGTAACACAAAATAGCTGATTTCCTTTAAAGTAAATCTACTAAAAAATGAAATTGCAAAAACGTTTTAATGCAATATATATGGTTAAGTACCTATGACCTCGGCGTCATTCTTATACAGTATTCCATCATTTACGTTCTATTAGGTACATTATTCGTCCCACTAAACGTATCAATTCTAAATATATAATTTTATTTTTTCCCAATATAATTTTGTCTAAATGGATGATACAAGGAACACGTGAATGGCACATACTCGTATATGGCATGTGAGCATGAGTGGGTAAATGGATGGAAATTGTCTGACGATTCGCCGATATCATAAGGTCATCCTTGTACTACTGCTACTTCTGGAATATCTTTTTAATAACGATAACAAGAAGCCGTGGCTAAAGCGGATTTGAGTTTTACTATAGCACCGTTAGAGCTCTAGGAGCGGTATTCCAGGGCGGTTCTAATGAAGGTCGTGGAAGGAGCCTAGGAATGCTCTAGGAAGAGAGAGAGAGAGAAGCCAGGAAATTGAGCAGCCGCCACAAGCTTCCACTTGGTATTCGCTTTGCGCCCCCTCGACACCACTTATCAGATAATCCATCCTCTCTGATGACCCTCTACCGCCCTTCTAACCCTTACTTACTATAAATTTAAAAACGGTTTATAGGTCGGAATTTTTGTAAGCACCCCACTTTGGGGAATGCTTACCCTCTTTGCAGGCTCATACTTCCTCCCTCTCTCTCAAAAAAAAATTAAAAGTTGGTATATTAGTATTTCTTATTCATGAGTGCAAACGATTCTTATCTATTGAGAGTGGAAGTGGAATTAGCCTGTCAGGAATCCGGTAGTGATCGAAATAATAATTACATACAAAAATTAAATATTGTACAGTATTTGGCTTTTGCTATATTTCCAATGACCTGGAGTGCAAAAAAATAATAACATCAAAGATGATTTGCCCTATAAAAAGTCCAAAATTTTACAAAGTCTAATAACAAAAGTAAAATAAATAAAAAACATCAACAAGTAACAATTACAAATAACAAAAAAACAATAACGAATAACAAAAGTAAAATGAATAAACACTTTATAAAGAACATAATACTAAATATAAGTAATTATAATAAGGTTATTAAAAGAGAAAATAAATTGGTGATGAGCTCAGTTAGTGAATAATTAATAGGAAATGAAGGGCTGAAAATGGTACTTTAGCAATTTATATATAAATACATTTAATATAATTAATGCATTTAATTTGAAACATTGTTGTGCACTACAGACTTAATTTGTATGCTACATTTTGTCGTACATTTGAATTTTCTGGATGCATGAGAATATGTTGTTAATGTATGAGCTGCCTTCCGCCTATAGTACTTGTACGGGACGTCCTGATGTTATCGGCATTCTGTCAGTATATGTCTTATCGTCCTGAGAATGTTACAAGTTATCAAGTAGGTCTGTCACTCTTTGTTATTATGTGTGAGTGTGTTAATTTGGTCATGCCGATTCGAAGTTTCGGAAGAACTATTTCTTCTCTCCTACAGTTTCTGACAATTGATGGCCACATGCAAATAGTATTCTTAATAGTTCGTAGTTCGTTGTATGTACTTGTGTCAGTCCAGTCGGTTTGCCATGCATCATTAAAAATAAAGAAATCCTTTTAAAATAGTTCTAATTTTTGTTAATATTTTGTGATTGTCCCACAAAAAGGAGACACATATTCCATAGAGGCTGATTACTCTCCTAAACGAGGACGCTTCAAAACGCCCCTCCCTGAAACATTTTTATTTTTTTTTCATTTTTTATAACACGAGTGCTAAGTGCTAATGGTGGAAAGTCAACAAAATAGAAAACCTCAAATGATTGTTACATTTGGCCGTCCATAGTAGACCACTATATTAAATATGGTCATAAGTTTGATTTTTAAAACGTAAGTATACTACAAAAAGAAAGAAATATTAGAGTAAAATAAAAAAAATAAAGAAAATATTCATATGAAAAATAGAAAAAAAAGTGATAAACAAGAAAACAGTGATTAGCATTAGAATTTTTTTATATTTTAATTTATTAGAAACTCTGAAGGAATATTCATCAAAATCATTCCAGGTTTTTCTTTTTTATGGTCCTTCCGTCATCAGATTGTTTAGGAAAACTCAATAACATATCAAATATTCAGTTGAGTTACACCAGTGTTCTGCACCGTAGTAATTGAAACTACTATATATATATGGGGGGGGGAGAGAGAGTTTACTTTTTATTTGATCCTTCACCAAACGATTTATCATTCAACAAACAGTTTATCATAGTGAGAGAAAATTAATTTGAGAACCGAAAGAACATTTTTGGAGGCATCTCAGTTTTGTGGCGTCAGAATTTTTTGTTCCGTCCAAAAAATAAAATGATAATGCACTTATAAATAATGTTAATTCCGTAGATCCCCTGGTTTTAAATATTTTCAAAATTCTATCCTTGAATATAAATAACTTTTCCTCACATCATCTAAATATTTAAAATTAATTACTTTATTTTTATGGAATATAAATATTTTGATATTTTCTTCCAATTTAAATGCGATTCTTGGGATTCCATTTTGTTGCGATTTTAAGGAACTGGGTTATGAAATATACTTTACAAGTGAAGATCTCCCAATTAAGGACGAAGAAAAAACTCCATCGTTACATCAGAAAGTTTATTATTGCTTAGCCAGCTTTCGTAGAATTAATTCTGCATGTTCAGAGATGATCTTGCCACTTTTAAAACCAGTTGTACAGAAGTTGCCTGGGGGTGAAGTTATTCTCTGGAAGCCGGCTGAACGGTATTAAACTTTTGGAAGTTTTTTTTTAATCCTTAATTGCTTTGGATTAAATTTGTTAAATAACGTTTTAGACATTTCTCATTTAAAAAAAAAAAAAAATGTTCACTATATTTTAACTCAGTGTTTGACGACAAAGCTTAAGGAACTCTTTCAAAACCTAAAAGCCCCAGAAGTTAGCCAGCTCTTCTTATCGTGCATTTTATTTCTTATTAAAATATGCCTAATTTACTTTTATACAGTATACAGCAGTTTCAATGTTAGTTAATTTCTAGTTGTGGATCCATAAAATTGATATTTCTTTAAAGTAAATGTTAGTGTAAAAAAATTTAAATCTTGTTTCTTCAGAAACTATCAGGGCTATGAAAACGTCAGTAATTTCACTTGACAATTATTTTGCAAAGTATTTTCAGGGCCCCTGATAACATTATACAAGGTTACGTTACGTTCAAAACGTCCGTCACGCAGGGGCTGCGTAAACTAAGCAGATTTCCCACGTGATGTTTTACAATAAACAAATTTCACGAGAGCCGAGCAGTTAAGGAAACGGCCGAACTAGCTTTTGGTGGGAAAGTCACTCGTCCGTTAGCCGCCCAGATTTAATAAAAATGCAAATATCTCGGTTAATATTCAAGATAAAGAATAAATGTATATAACAATATTTATAGTAAATTTAATTTGCAATAAGATTAATTCTGTACAATATTTCGATCCGACGTATAGTAACGGAGATGGTCCGATTTCAGCCGTTAACGAACTTGATCTTTCTTTTTACATAAAACGACTAAATATCGAGTTTGTTAACGATCAAACAAAAATTGCGACCGCTATAGCGGTAACAGATATATATATATATATATACGAGTATACAGTTTTGAACGGACCTCATTTTCGTCATCTTTCGTCGATGGACATTTGAAGAAAAATTTCGAAAGTTTCGTCATGAGTACAACCTCAATAGCTGATTTCCCTTAGGGGAAATCTGCTAAAAGTCATTCACACAGGAGCTACGTAAACTAAGCAGATTTTCCAAGCTGCTATGATGCACGTGATCTTACCTCACCACATATTCTCTATTTCAGTGGCAAAAAAAAACGATGAATAGGAGGGTGGGGGGGGGGGGTACTAAATGCTGAAAACAAGTGCGAATAACTCGTTTAGTGTTCTTAATTTCTTAATAGTTTTCCGACTACTTGAACCGGTTATAAGTCGTTAGCAGCCATTTACAGTTAATGCAGTTATTTATTGACTTCCGCTTTCCGTAATCTGCTTAATTTGTATCCTTATTCTCTGACTTTGTTGTTATTTCCATGAAATCTCTTACAATCCTTTTAGTGTAACTAATAACAATACCAAGTACCTTAATTACTGAAAGTTGATGAAGTTTTATGGTAGGTTTGCCAAAAGGGTTAACTTCAAAAATTCTTTAAACTTTTGTCGCATTTTTCAACACATAGATTTAGTTAATTATTCCATCAGAGCAATACATTCCGAGCCCAAATAACAGATTATACCATATTTCTGGTGGTTTCGTTTGGAGATCGTTTTTAATACCCAGAATCAAAAAGATGTTTTGAGTGTAATTGATAAGTACTGTGCTATTAAGCTAATTCTGGATTGGATTTCATTTGCAATGCATTCCAAAGTCTCCAAGCATACAGATCCATGTATCTTGTCTATTGCCCTTATAGAACTGTGTGTGTATTAGCGATAGGTCATACAATGTGAGGTACATATACCTAGTGCAGCCTACTATAAATTATACGTCTTTACTTATTTTTTCCTATTTTTTTTTAAATGCGTGATATGATCAACATCCGAAATATTATTTTTTACCAATATTAAATGTTTTTCACGTCGACCAAGTTAAACGTTTTTGGAATCGATATTTAGAGTTTTTATTAGTATATGTTCTATTAGTGATGATGGATAATATTGTTGACGTAATAGAAATATGTTCTTCTCCTTCTTTTCACTAAACAAAATACACAGTTTTGACTCATGATCATCTAATATCTGATATCAAATTAACATTTCATTTAAAAGAAGCCTTAATGGTAGCACCCTTCATTAAAGGGAAGCTGAAGAGAAGAAGCCCTCCCAATTAAATTTGTGGTATCGTTTTTCAGAGCACTCCTTGTATAATACAAACATATATGTACACAGTAATTAGTAAAGAAGTACCACATGGAAAATAGTGAACCTAATATATAGAATTATGAAATGGGGAAATGAAAAATCAGGATAATTTTTATCTCAATCAATCAAATATTAGCAGCACAAGAATTTAAGAAGGGAGGGGGGGGGATACAAGAACATATTTGCATCTATCTCGTATAATAAATGTTTCTGGATAACAATATTTGGTATTTATGCTTCGAATAATGTGATTTATTATATGACTGAGTATTGTTTATGTAATACGAGTAGAAGTGGGGGAGTGCTGAATGCTGAAAACTGAAAAATGCAAATATCTCGGTTAATATTCAAGATAGAGAATAATGGTATATAACAATATTTATAGTAAATGTAATTTGCAATAAGATTAAGAATTTATTAGTGGTTATTTATAAGAATCCTTTAGTGGCGGAATTCATTAAATAAAATCCTTAGCTTCATCCTGGCTAGAAAAGGGTGGTAACCTTGTAGATAACCTGTCCCAATTAGCCTTTTTTGCAAAAAGTGGACGTTAATAAATAAAAAAATAAAAATTATCTAAAGATCTTTACTTTTAATAGCTTTTAATTAATTTTCTATAGAGCTTTAAATAAATTAACAGTATAAGTCAATTTCCCATTTTAATTGAATACTATCCACAAATAGATAGAGGTGATTGATATTTTCAAATTTAAATTCAAAACAAATATATCATTTTAAATCGATTTTTAACAAAACAATTAGTTATGAAAGACAAAGTCACACATTGACTCTAGTGATAAATATGTGAGTGAACGATCAAGCAATTCTTGAAAACAGTTATTTAAACTGACAACGCTTTGCAGTGGTTTCGAATTTTGAGAAGAACATTAAAACCATAACTTTTTTCAATACTGCTAGGTTGATAACGGTCTACTTAAATAATATTTTATATATATATATATATATATATATATATATATATATGTATGTGCGTGTGTGTGTGTGTGTGTGTGTGTGTATTTAAATGAAAAATAGACATATTTATCACAATTATTAATGCATAAATGCCATTTACGTTGGGAAGAACAAGGAAAATGTTAGTTCTAATTGTTTATCAATTTGACCTTTCTGCCTCTTAAATTAAATATTAATTCAGTTGCACGCGAGCTTCGCCTTAAAGGTCAACTTTATTCAGAGCAAGTTCAGAATATAATGAGGCTCATAATACAGCTACCGAATGCGACCAACAAACCGATCGCAATAAAACCCCTTCACTGTTTTGCCCGTTCATTTATATCATATATTGCTGAAACGAACCATGCTAATTAAAGGACTTCCTTTTAGTGGATTATAGATGATAAAAGTTTACAATAGCAATTCTCATAGTAAAAAGCCGGTCACGCAGGGGTTGAGTTAACTAAGCAGTTTCCCACGTGCGTAACGAATTTGAATTTATCTCAAAACGTAAAAGTTCAATGAGAACAATATTTGGTATTTAGGCTTCAAATAAAGTGCATCATAATATAACAGATTTTTGTTAATATGTGAAGTATATGAGGGGGGGTTTACTGATGCCTGAACACTAAAAACATGCAAATATCTCCATTAGTAATCAACATAGAGAAAAAAACGTACATAATAACATTTATAGTACATTATAATTGCAATAATAGAATTTATCGATCAGTTTTATACAATTTTTCGATCCGACGTATAGTAACGGAGATCTTAAGAATTTTCGAAATTATCCCCAGAAACCCCACTCCCCCTGTTCGGATTTCAGCCATTAACGAACTTGATCTTTAATTCTTCATTATTCATTTTTCGTTAACAGACAAATGACGTAACTTAAAATTATATGTGTATATATATATATATATATATATATATATATATATATATATATATATATATATATATATATATATATATATATATATACAAACACACACACACACACACACACATATATATATATATATATAACGTTTAGATGATTTCCGAAAGCTAGCTATGTGTGATTAGTGGGGAAGAAGTTATTCATGTGAAAAATTACTAAATTTTTCTTATTCCGATAAATCAAAAATGGAGCTCAGGTTAGCCATGTGAGTTAAAGCGTTGGCTATAATCTCAAATGGTGAACCTAGAGTGGCGAGTTCGATTCTCGCATGTGCAAATAGGAATTTATTTAGTGACGAAATACATTAAATAAAATTCTTAGTCCCACCCTGGCTATTAAAGGATGGTAACCTGTAGATAACCCGTCCCAATTAGCCATAGTTGCATAAAGTGGACGTTAATAAATAAATAAACAAATGAAAAATGACAGAACTTTAGTTACAATTATAGGAAAAAAAAAGTTTCATTTTCGAGTCACACGTAATAATTGAGATTCTGAGAAATGAATATACCTCAACCGATTTGAGAATTAATTAGGTGAAGTAATGTCTGTATACGTTTCTGTTTCCTCCAATAATATTATATTGAGTGGAAGTTCACTTTTAAGTCAAATAGAATTTCATCAATATCCTCAGAGAATATATATATCGAAAAACAATAATAAATAGTGCTTAAAAATTTGTCTCTCAGGACTTAGAAGTCATTTATAATTTCTAGATATTATTTTATTCGCCTAATTGAACTTTACTGGTTTTCCTTGAGGATGCTTCAGTGGAATTTTGTATTTATTGGTGCATAAATAAAGAGAATTTGTATTGTTAGCTGTCATATAATTTATAAATATTTAACTTAGAATTTAATTTGTATTTTTTCCCTTTTTCTTATTATCGTTTTTTTTTTTGACATATTTTTAAATTTATGACTAATTGGTTTAGGGGTATTGCAATTGAGTACTTTATTTGGTAAAGTTGTAATTACTTTTGCAATACATGCCATATTCCAAATGAAATGGGATATTTATTAAATGAAATTTGGGGTTACAATATTAAAGAATTCTATACAAGTAAGAGGCGATTTCGGATTTAATGAATCTATAATTTATATTATAAATGAATAATTGCCAATTCCTAATTCCATTTGGCATGTAATATTATAGGCACGCTGGAATACGTAATTAATCCAATAACCATTTCAACAATTCATATCAATGGTTGAAGGTACAACATCTGATTAATAATTAGCAAACCTAACAGGTGTTAATAAAGGGCTAGTTAGCATTCATCCTCCGATATCTAATATGATTACGTATCGACTAATTATTATATCCTAGCCTAATAAGGGCATTACTGACAGTTAAATCCTAAGATATTAACTGTCAATAATCAGATGGTAATTTCCATCAACAATTAATTGGTGGTCTATTGTGCAATAGTCAAACAACCTAAACTACACATCGGGAGCAAATGTAAAATCAATTCTTAAGACATTAAGTTCAAATTACGTAATAGTTTTATTATTGTGAAATGCCATACCATAAATCGATAGTCTCATTTTAAATACGCACACTTTATTTTTAATTTATGTTATTTTCAAACCATTTTCAGTAGTTTACGAATTTCACTTCATTTACAGTTTACATTATGTCTAATATTAATCTATTCGGAGTATACACATTGGGAGCAAATGTAAAATCAATTCTTAAAACATTAAGTTCAAATTACGTAATAGTTTTATTATTGTGAAATGCCATACCATAAATCTATAGTCTCATTTTAAATACGCACACTTTAATCTTAATTTATGTTATTTTCAAACCATTTTCAGTAGTTTACGAATTTCACTTCATTTACAGTTTACATTATGTCTAATATTAATCTATTCGGAGTATACACATTGGGAGCAAATGTAAAATCAATTCTTAAAACATTAAGTTCAAATTACGTAATAGTTTCATTATTGTGAAATGCCATACCATAAATCGATAGTCTCATTTTAAATACGCACACTTTATTTTTAATTTATTTTATTTTCAAAGCATTTTCAGTAGTTTACGAATTTCACTTCATTTACAGTTTATATTATGTTTAATATTAATCTATTCGGAGTATACATCTTTTATTAAACTGATGTGATAATCTTTTTAATATCAAAACAGTTTATAAATTTACCGCCTTAGTAAAAATTTATTAATATTTATGATTAAGACATTTGTAACCACTCAGTACACTGGATACAATGGCACAGAGATAAACGGGGCTTGTGAGTTGGGTTGAACAAAGTAAAATATTACGATGGCAAAACATAATTTCTGAAAAGAGTGTCTAAATAATTTTAAGAACAGAGTTCGGTATAAATGAGTCTCAACTTGCATTAAGGAGCTTACACAGGAGCTGCCTTACTAGTAAGTCCCAGTTAAGACTATTAAGAGAGGTTAGGGAACCCAAAAAAAAAAAAAAAAAAATTCTGAAACTTTGCGTGCAATTAGGGTAGTTCCTACTGAGTAGGGTACATCCTAAAACTACTCTTTTTTGTAATCGTGCGGAACTACAATTTGAAGGTTTTATTTAAAACAGTAATAGATATAAACAAAATGTAAACGATTGTTTTATGGCTTTTAATTACTAACTTTAAAACAGTGCAATAACATTTTTTTTTTAATGTCATTATTTTAAAAATGTACCCTCTCCCCCTGTTTAAAACTCGCTGTAAGTAGTGAGTCATAAAGTGATGAATGAGGTGCACTCATAGCGAAATACAGTAAAGGCATATTTAGCTCATTTTTTTAAAAATGTGATCGGAATAAAACATTATCATATATGCTTGAATTTTTCGCTAAATATTCTATATGATCCATTATTAAGCAAACTTAAAAATTTTAAATACTGAAAGGAAAGGGAACACTTTCAAAAGTATCACATATAAAAAGTCGGATTGCTAAGTTTTCAAGTACATTATTTATTTATTTAGGTGTGTCTCAATTTATGTGATTCACAAATTTTCTTGTTATAAAACTAAAATAGTTTAAGTAAAGCCACCTATAAAACCAAAAAAAAAATCTACAGAGGTAGGTAAAAGTTTTTTTTTCTCCAGTATTATTATATTATATTATTCTAGTCTAGTGTTTAATTATTTAATTTTAAATCTGATTGTAAATGTGTGTCTTTGAGGTGTTTCATGATTTTTGTAATGTATGGGCTGTTCTCATGTAGTAGTTCTGATAGGTTGATGGGTAAGTTCTTGTCGGTTATTAGTCTGCAGTCTGTAAGTGTTTGATAGTTAGTTGTGTATTGCACAGTGTACATAAAGATGGTTCAGTCCTAGTCATGAGGTGTCCGTGTGTTATCCGTGAATGGCCGTGCCTCAAACGCGCAAGGATTATTTCTTCTCTTCTAGTGTCCCGATTAGTTGACAGCCATTCACGAATAGTGTCTTTTATTTCTCATAGTTTTGTGTGTGTGTGTGTGTGTATTAAAACCATAAAACTATCATTTGATTTTTTTTTAATATATCTTACTATTTTTACTATATTTTGCTAAGAAATTTAAAATCCGATTTTTTTTAAGAGGTGATTTACTCCTTGAAATCGTAGTTCCGCACGAAAGAAAAACCCTTTTGTGTTACGGACGAACTATTTGTATGTTTCAATCTCGTCAATGGCCGCATTAATGTACAAGAATAAACAATTAATGACCTAATGTACCGATTAAAAATACATTTGAACTTACCTAGCTTACCTTCCTATTTCTTGAGTATTGAGTATATTGAGTACTTACGTATTCATTATAGGCATTTATATATTTAATGAGACCTTATTTTGTTTAACTACTGGGCACCTTAGCTACATTGGAAGTAAGTTTTGAAAAATTAGAATATGACATATTCAATTGCCAGTGTACCTTAAGGCTTCAACGAAAGGCGCTTTAAGTGTACCTACATTACAGCATCCGGAAAAACTCAAAACCGTTCAATAAAAATATGTATGATATATTATTTGCCACTAAAGCCAAAGTTCCTGAAAGCTATTTATCACTCTATATATTTCTTATAAGGAACACATGAGGTATTTCATATTAGGGGTAGGAGAGCGGGAAGACGGGGAGGGAGGGAGGGTTTGATGTATGAGGGGAGCAATTTGTTCCCGTAAACGGGGATAAGAAGGTGGGGTGAGACCTCTGCTAGGAGCCGGTAAGATAGCTATAATACCTTCTAATATATCAGAACTGCGAGGAGCCACGTGGGAGACCTGTCAAAAAATTGTGTGTGGGCACTCGTGCAACTTGTCCATCAATAAGCATTTATACAAGGGTTTAATGGACCCAAACATATCGGAGCATTAGCATTCGATATCTTGAAAAGCTTACAGTTTCCTAAATAAAATAAGTTATCTTAAATAAAAGAATATAGGAAATAAGTTTCCTAAATAAAATAAGTTATCTACGTAGAAATCATTAACCCTCCTGAGAGGCCAGTCACGCACACTTTTTGATGTCCCGCCTCTTCCTGTCACCATTCCCAATAGCTTCCTGATTCGTGTTCATGCTTCTTTAGTCTATTGTCATCCTTCACCCGGCTCGTCTTGACCCAGGTGGCTTGTGAGGGCGTCTTGAACCCATCATAATTTCAAAGGTGAGTTTTTTTCAAGATATATCTATTGCAATCGTTCATTTTACTAAGAATAACTCTATTCTGTTGTCCAGGCTACACTGCTATTAATCAGCAGACACTGACGATGGAGCGCCGACTCCGAAAGTGCACTTTGCATAAAATTAAAAACAATAGTAGAGGACAAGGCCTTTTTATTGATCCTGATCAATTGGTTCCTCTACTATCCTGCATATTCCAGGGAAATCCTATTCTGTTCGGAAGTTCGTTGATATCTTGAGAAATAAGTGCCATTCTTATTTTGGCCTCTCAGACAGAGTGCGTGAGATCAATTATACTTGTTTTAGTTTAAGCTTCATTCTATTTAATGAAGTCATTATTTTACGTTCGAAACGGTATATTTGCTTTTCCTAGATCCTTGCGAAGGCTGCCCTTCCAGCGTATTAAATTAAAATTGATTAGGTGGGTAGTGCGGGGTTAAAATGTGTTGGTAGCCTCTCAGGCGCCCGATTTTGTTTCGTTCAGATGTGCGACCGATGGAAGGTTAATAATACCCATAGGACTGTTGTGAACAATAGATTATATTTCGAATTCGATAAACATTCTCTCATGTTAGGACCATTTTTATTTTTTTACCTTGGGCTTTTTAACCGGTTTTCGGCGGACTTTGTATTGTCCTTAACATGAGCGAGGAAGTATAGTAGAGTGACTAATTGACAACAAATGTTACACGGATAGTAAACATAGGTATACACTTCTACATTAATTAGATTACATTAATTTGATAACACTGTAATCTCATAAGTTTATTGTGATTTATTCCTGAATGACTCACGAAATCTAATCTTAGAAGAGAGTGGCGAAGACTTAAAATCGCCATATTAAAGGAAACAAATGTTTTTTTTTATTGCGTTTGAATTCCTTAAACGTTTAATTTTTATTTATGTACACAAGAAAATAAATATATCGTCGTCGTAGAATAAAACTGTTCCGTCTAAATTAAAAAAAATATTTTTATTGCAGATTAAGGTTGAACGCTGTTTATCTTATCTCTGAAAAAATCGCGAGTAGGGAGTTCAGATGTCTATGGTGCACCTTCTAGAGAAAATAAAATCTGATTTGGATGCCCTATGACTTACTCGTACTCCTATTAATTAAATGAAATAAATAAACGAAATGATTGGTAGCATTTAATTTTCAATTACTTCAATCGTATTTGATGCACCGTATCTTCGTATCTACGTATCGGATCAAAAAAAGACACGGGCACACAATTTGTTACCTTGCTGTGGTAGACAAAAAGAATTCCATAAACAATTTTAATATCTCTAATACATACGGAGAAATTTGCAAGTTTTAATCTTTTCCCTGCGACAACTAGAATTTAAAACTATTCCGAAAATGGGATTTCAGCATTCTAAACCTAGGACTTCAGTTATGCCTGACATTTACATAGGTACAGACTCCACGCCGAAACTGGTCAAATTGGGATGTAACTTATCGTTCAATGAGCGTTCCAACATGAACTATGTTAATTTACAAATACACTAATTAATTATTGAATAAACCAATTATATTACTGTTAGTCTTAATTAGAGAATATCCACATGTATATTCCACCTAGACATATGTCTATAAAAACGTCTGTCACTCAGGGGGTACGTTAACTAAGCAGATTTCCCACATGCGTCTCGTATTTGCGTTTAAAAACTAAAAACTTAAAATTCCAATAAGAACAATATTTGGTACTTATGCTTCAAATAATGTCCTTCATAATATAACAGCTTATTGTTAATATGATATGAGTGGGAGTGGGGGTTTACAGAAGGCAGAAAAATAAAAAATGCAAATTTCTCGATTACTAATCTAGATAGTGAAAAAACGTACATAACATTATTTACATAATATTGGTTCTATACAATTGTTTGATCAGATGCGTAATAACCGAGATATTCAAACTTTTCGAAATTCCCTCTTTTAAACCTTCCGCCCCCCTCGTACTGGTCGAATTTTAGCCATTAACGAACTTGATCTTTAGTTTTACGATCAAACAAAAATAAAGACCGCTAATGCGTTAACAGAGAAATATATGTATATAATATATTAGATAGATAGATAGGTAAAAGAACCATGTGTATCGCGACACCGAACTTCATTGAGGAATAAAGAAGCTCTTGTTATTTTTCTTTTAATACATTTAAAGAGCATTGCGTAAAAAGAACACACACATGTGTAAATTTGAACGAATTCAGAATTTATTTGTTTATTAGAAGTGTATCAAAACGATAAGTTATATTGACACCCAGGCGTAGGGAAATGCCGTATTCCCTTAAAGAATATTCACCAGTCATCTGATATGAATATACAAACAAATTTATTTAACTAATTTTAGTTTAATTATCATCTGAAGGCATCAGTATAACTACCGTTAATGCTGAAGGCCGACAGTAATTATTTAACGTCAAGTTAGAAAAGGTCGCTTTAGTAGGTCAATATTTTGAAAGCCATAGTGTAAGTGCTCAATGAAAAGCGTTGTAAATTATAATAAATAATAATAAAGCATGCCGGGAGGAAATACAAAGGAAACAAGTAGAATTTATAGCGTGTGGTATAGCGTTGGGGGACAAAAGCCGTGTCCTTTCACAATATATTGCATAATGAATAAGTGTCACTTGTGCATCTATACACTGCTGAATGGGCATCGTCCCACCTGTGTCTGCAATTTTCTTTACTGTTGCAGTCCGCTCTGATTGTGACGTGACATTTACCGCAAAGCAAAATGAAAAATAAATCTCTACTATTTTCCGTTTTAGTATTCAGGGCGGTTTAACGAACTAGTTGTTACATCACGTGGAAAACAATGAGTCTAATAGTCATGGAATTGTTTGTGAGTCCTACTATGTCTCCGGGTTTTGAAAATTTTTATTGTTTTTAAAAAATCACAATAACTATGTAATGCAGTAAATTTACTGGGAACCATGTGAAAATAATTAATAATGTTTATGTATTTATATATGCGTTCATTTGTCATTGTCTATAGACAAAAGTTTCAATAAAAGGAAAAATGGACATCTCATGGCTTCCTTGTACACCTATTATAATAAATATTTTCTTTACTTCTTTTCAAATTATTTCATTTGAATGAGACACACGATATCTCAGCACCCGAAGATCAGACAAAAAAAAATCTTATTCAATATATTTTATATATCATTATATGATAAATAAATAAAAATTCTATTATATGTTTATTTATTTGATGCTCCGCAACTAGGCTATGTCGCTCAATATCATTTGTTTTCATTCAGAAATTTAAAACATTAGATTAACGAAAATTTCTACAGTTTTATTAAAACATAAACTAAAGTATAGCAAAATAAAATTGAAGAAGCTAATATTAAATTAAAAATATGTAACGCCATAAAGTTTGCAATTTAATCCTGGAATGACGAGTACATGGAATGAAGAAGCTCAAGGCACATGTATACAAATTTATTTTACACTCTTGTTTACTCATGTAACTGGAGTAAAATAAATAAAAGTCCGTCACGCAGGGGCTGCGGATGAACAGAACGTATTTGCATAAATCTCACAAAGTAAGGAAGGTAAGGTAGGTTAGAAGAAGCTTCCACCTGAGCCGAGTACTGGCCGAACTATACCCGACCACAGACTTCATAAAAATGCAAATATCTCGGTTAATATTCAAGATAAAGAATAAATGTATATAACAATATTTATAGTTTATTTATTTTGCAATAAGCTTGATTCTGTACAATTTTTCGATCTCCGTATCGGGACGGAGATATTTCGAAGTTTCGAAACTCCTCCACTAGAAACCCCCCCCCCCTCCCTCTGGTCCGATTTCAGCCGTTAACGAACTTGATCTTTTTTTTTACATAAAACGACTAAATATCGAGTTTGGTAACGATCAAACAAAAATTACGACCGCTAGAGCGAAAAATTTCGAAAATTCCGTCATGAGTACAACCTCAATAGCTGATTTCCCTTAAGGGAAATCTGCTAAGACGTAGAGGGGAGAATGAGTAGAGTGTCTGTGGTTTAAAGTTTCTTGGAAATTTCAATTTTTTTAAGTGATTTAAGAGTGTATTAATATGTCTGCCACATTCTGTTAACGTCTGACTATAAACTGTAAGTCGTTTGGTATGTTCAGATGTTCTCGTAGTCTGTGGTCAGTCAGAAGATGCTTAATGTTCAGTGTTGCGTTATACTGAGTGCATGAAGGTCGATCTTTTCAGTTTATGAAGTTTGTCCGATTCTAAGCTAAGTAAATACCACTTGATCTCATCTAGTAAGATTTTCCTTTATCTGGGTTGTTTGAATTTGTTGTCAGTATATAGACATTCGGTTGCCCCGTCATTGAGTACATGTGTTTTTATTACTCTTTCCAAGTCTTCTGTAGTCAACCTTTCCGTGTCCACAGTTCTTTTTCTGGCTGCTAATTTAGTTTGTCTATCGATGCCCATGCAGTCACATCACAAAGTATATATACCTACCATATATAAATTTTCTATATCACTAAAAGGTACGTAAAAATTTGTATTTTTTTTATTCTTTGGTTTTAATCAATAGAAAAGTTGTACAACTAGACGTTACAAGTGTCCTAAATATGAAATTTCGAGATTTAAAGATGCTCGAGGACAAAAATATGAGAATCCTGCACATCGCACGGAATAGTTTCAAATTTAGGGTGAAGTCCAAGTCCTGCAAGAAAATTCGTGCCTAGTGAGTAGGCACAAGTTTGTAGTTTTAGTTTTCAGATTTTTTATTTTTTTTTGGTATTTTTTCCTAAACAACCTGAAGAAAAAATAAATTAAATTAATTGAAGGATATATACTCTAAGAAATAAATAAAAACTATTTCTACGATAAAGGAAGTGCTCTACGTAACGCAAGCTGTAGATATTAAAGTTAAAGACTTTTATGGAGCTGATGAACTCATATTTTTTTCGTATCTCGTTAAGCCCAGTAATTAAGAATGCAAATTAGCCTACTTTAAGATTCAACAGGGAGCACAAAACATATTATTAAACTTAATCGCTTTAGGCGTTTGTTCTTCCTTGGCATAAACTATTCTTGACGACGGAGAGGCAAAAGTATGAATATAAAAAGTACGAAACTTCTCTATTCGAAATAGTAAACACTTTTAAAGTACATAATAAAATATTATACCATTCAAAAGTGAAATAATGGAAAAATAGGTAATTTATGATAACATGGTCAAAACCAGAAAGTTTTCTTAAAACAGTGGTCCTATTTTCATTGAATTAAAGATGATATACGGGTACAGTTATCTATAGGTTACCACTTCTTTCTAACAAGGGTTGCACATAGGATTTGGACTCCTTAAATATGTGTATATATATATATATATATATATATATATATATATATATATAAAACATTCCTTTAATCGTTACCATCATTTATATGTAAAAAGAAAGATCACGTTGTGGGAATTTTTAAAATTCGAAATATCTCCGTAACTATACTTCGGATCATAACATTGTATAGTTATAATCTTATTGCAAATAAAATGAACTATAAATGTTGTTCCATACGTATTTTATGCATCATTAGAGTATTAACCGAGATATTTGCCTTTTATAGTTTTCTACTTTCAATAAACCCCAACTCCTGGTCATTTCATATTAATAATAAGCTGTTATATCATCAACCACTTCATTACAAGGTTAAATACCGAATATTGTTTTCATTGAACTTTTACTTCGTGAGATATATGCAAATACGTTCTTTTCACCCCCCCCCCACTTCTTTTGTTCCTGAAATTCTAGAATTTTAGTGATTGATATAAGAATTATTCTGATTCATTATAAATTACAGCACTAGGCTATAGTAAATAGTTTTCAATAAAATTAATACGTTACATTCACATATATTTCATTAATTGTTTTTCTTTCCAGCGTAGAATATTTCTATCTATCTCTTCAGCTCTGCGAGGTTGGCTAAACTGTTTGTTTAAAATTCAGACTCTTTCCGTTGCAGATATTATTAAATTCTAAATTGACTGAAATATTCCTCATTACAGTTTGTATTTATGCACTTGATATTCACGGTGGTGTTAGCAGAATGTAGTTTTATCTATTGTAGTTTATGCAGCCCGTGCTTGACGGACTTTTTTACGTTTTTAATATAGTTTTTTGTTGTTTTATTCTCTCAAGCAATATTACTATTGTTGCATATGTACAAATAAATAAAAAAAATGTCTTACCTCTAGACAGACTCGGTGATTTTTATTAAATAATAAAAAGAATCATTTTTTTTTACTTTTCATTAGTTCATTACGACTTCGCAAGGTTTATTGTACTATAAAATGCTATAGATATTTTAAAAACATTTTTGAAAATAGCTCTTTTTCCGAATATGGGTTCGCTTCATTTTACAGACTCGTTTGACTAATTTCATTTATGGCTTTGTTTGATTAATCCGCGACCTTAGCTGATGAAATACAATAAGTCAGTTGACAATTTTAAAATAGAACAAGAATGGCTGTTCAGCAACAGCTGTTCAAACAGGAGAGAGGTTGTGAGAGCAGTGAAATGGGAGCGCCCTGTCAGCGGTATGCTTGCCTGTTTCTCTGATCGTCCGGCAAATGCATACGGAAGACCGGCCACTGTTGACTCAGTGTTGACATACTTTCTTTTAATATTTACAGTGTCGTGTCATCTGGTCTCCGCTATTGATCCGCAAGAGCGCATTGGTACCTGTAAACCAATAGACCTCAATGTGACCTACTACGTCAATGCGGTATGTACATATTACGTCAATGGGGCTATTTCTCAATTATCGATCTTAAATATTTTATGAAATTATGTACAAAAGCCTTACATATTTTTCTACATCCTTTACTAAAATAGGAGACTGATTCAAGTGAAATTCCTTAAAACAGAAATTCACAGCATTTATATCACTAACCAGAATGGTAAGATTCAAAGGTGAACTTTATATAGCAAAAGCTGCCATTCTATAAAGTTACAAAGTCCGTCATCACAAAACTTAAAAGTTCAACGAGAACAATATTTGATGTTTAAGCTTCAAATAAAGTGCTTCATAACATAATAAAATATTGTTAATATGATATGAGTAGGAGTGGGGGTTAACTGAAGACCGAATATTAACAAATGCAAATATCTCAGACAATAATCAAGATAGTGAAAAAATGTACATAACAAAATTATAGAAAATTATATTTGCAATAAGGTTGGTTAGATACTTTTTTTGATCCGTCGCGTAATAACGGAGATACTAAGAATTTTCGAAATTCATCTCTTCCAAACACCCTTCCCCTTGGTTCGATTTCAGCCTTTCACGAACTTGGTATTTCGTTTTGTATAGAACGATTATATGTCGACTTTGTAACGATAAGACAAAAATTACGGACACTAGAGCGTTTACAGACCAATATATATAGATGGATAGACAGATATATACAGTTTTGGACGGACCTCATTTTCGTCATCCCTGGGGTAGGATCGATGGTCATCTGAAGAAAAATTTCGAAAATCGTGTCATGTTAAGGGAAATCTACTAAAAGTACTGCTGTAAATGGTATATACATACTCCTCTGTGTGTCTCCGTTGAGGCAATAACTCTTGAACCGAAGGCCCATTATCACATTTGGATTTATGCTTAATATGGTCATTTGAATTGAAATATTTTAGCTTCCACAATATTTATTCAAATACCAGAAGACGGAAGAAATTAAATTATTAGAGGGTTACTTTTTCCCCTGAAAATATGGATGAAATACATTTACAGAAACCGCATAATGATAAAGGGTCCCCCCCCCCTACTGGATTTACAAGTTTATAAAATAGGAGTGTATTAGGAGGGACATTTCTGCAATTTTGAACATATAACTAGTAAATATAACATGTACGAAATTCTTACAGGTAGTAGCCCATATATCAACAGTATAATTATTCAGCCTAAGAAAATTGAAATATCTTTGCAAAGTTTAACTTTTCCTTGTTTTTGTTTTTAACTTAGTGAAATTTTAACATTATTTTGAACAATAATATAAATAAATATTCTAGTATGTAGCATAACATGACTTATTTTTAAAAGTATTTCCCAGAATATTGCCAGGAGGAAATCGCCACTGCAGCGGAGCTCCTAAACCATAATAACAACAAAACTAGTTACATGTTTATTCTTCATTGTGAAGATTTCGGCTGGAGTTTTATTTAAACTCCAAAACATATGATTAATTGAAGTAGCCATTCAAATCAAACTTATGCCTGACGAAGATGGACATGTACGAAATTCTTACAGGTAGTAGCCCATATATCAACAGTATAATTATTCAGCCTAAGAAAATTGAATTCTCTTTGCAAAGTTTAACTTTTCCTAGTTTTTGTTTTTAACTTAGTGAAATTTTAACATTATTTTGAACAATAATATAAATATTCTATTATGAAGCATAACATGACTTATTTTTAAAAGTATTTCCCAGCATATTCCCAGGAGGAAATCGCCACTGTAGCGGAGCTCCTAAACCATAATAACAACAAAACTAGTTACATATTTATTCTTCATTGTGAGGATTTCGGCTTTCTGCTCCAGCGGTTGGAATTTTTGTTCTGCAAATTTTCGATGGAAATGCGTCCATCTTCGTCAGGCATAAATTTTATTTGAATGGCTGACTTAATCATATGTTTTGGAGGTTTATTTAAACTCCAAAGCATATGATTAATTGAAGTAGCCATTCAAATCAAACTTATGCCTGACGAAGATGGAAGCATTTCCATCGAAAATTTGCAGAACAAAAATTCCAACCGCTGGAGCCGAAATCCTCACAATGACGATACTTCCCAGCGATGCAGCCTCAAAAGTAGAATATTTATTCTTATTATTTTCGAATTTCTCAGACAGGTGCTGATATTAGAACGACATGTCAGTTTACATATTTACGTATATTCATTTTTGCATATATTTTCAGAATTATCCAATATTATAATTTTTCAAAAATTTTGCTTTGTTTTAGTAGTGAAATACGACGTCTAAAATACAGTTATTTCATATGTAACAATAAGATAGATAGATTTCGTGTAATTTTGACACATACTCCTGTGCAATAGTTCAAAGGGGGTTAGTTGTATACGTATGTTATGACGTTAGTCTTAATACACTTGGTATACATAAGAGCCGTGGGTCCGATTCTCAAGTGGCAGTAGTAGTTTATCTAGCGACGTCCTATTTATAAAAAAAACTTCCTTAGTATTGCCCCAGAAAATAAAAAAATCCGTCACGTAGGGACTGCGTAAACTAAGCAGATTTCCCAAGTGCTGGTATGAAACACTAGTGTACAAGAAAGTACAATATCTCTCTTAATACTTAAGTTAACTAAAAAGGTGTGAAACAGCAATTATAGAACATCAATAGTTTAACTAGAGTTGTCCTATAACATTTCTCCATCTGACTCATAGTTCCCGAGTTATTTTGATTTTTCTAATTCCCCCTCTATTAACCCTAGTATTACCGACCTCTCCCAAGTCGCATGGATTACCAAGGGGGGGGGGGCTCCTTGAGCCCACAACCTTAAAAACCTTTTATTTTGGTTATTTAATTTTTTTTAAATTTTATTTCTATTGGATTATGTTTAATGAACGTTTCTTATGACACCTGTGGGGGGAAAAAATTAAATACAAAAATAAAAATAAATTTAAAAAAATTATTTGTGGATGGGGAAAAAAGGATGACTTCAAATTAAATATAATTTTATTCTACTAGAGGAACATATCTAAACATTGTTAGAATAAAAAGTTATCTATATCTAAGTTATTATAACATTATAATAGAATAATAATTTAAGAAAATCTAATTATCAGATTCGTAATTGCAATTATCGGTGCTTTTGCACAATAATTTTTTTTCCGAGTGTTTGTTATACACTGAACGTTTACATTTGAAGCAACGCTGCTTAGATTTTGATAGATTGTTGTATTTTTCTTTTTTTGATTTGGCTTCTCTAACACAAGTGTAACACCTTAGCCTTCCACTTGATGAACCTTGTTCCTCCAATTGGGGATAAATCAGTTCTCGCCCTAGAGCATGCTCCATGGCCTTCACTGAAGATCTAGGAATGCCCACAAGATTTTCACTCCTTTCAGCAACACACAATTTTACTAAACTCTCAGATAGTTCAAATAAAAAGTACTTTCTTCGGCCAGCACTATTTCTTCTCCATGTTGTGTCCAGGATGCAGCATGGACTAACTGTTCCCCTAGTTGGGAACAACCTAGAAAATCTTCTCTTTTCTAAAAAAGTACCTATCAGGAGCAATAATTATAACCATCTCAGTAATATATTTTTTATATGAAAAAAAAATTATATGGGGAGAATATATATATTTTTTTATTGGGAAAAAAAAACTGGAAAGGTTTGTGTATGTTAAAATTACATCAAAGTAATTATTATTTGAGCAATATAATTAATATCACTTGAAATACTAGTTAAAAGTAGTATTAAATATCAGTGGGCTCGAGGAGCCCCCCCCCCTTGGTACTTAAGTGTATAACTACCCCTTGCATTACCAAGGGGGGGGGGCTCCTCGAGCCCATACGTCAAAAAAATTTTTTTTTCTCAACATAGAAATTTTTTTATTTAATTTTGTTGTTATGCCCTCATTCTAGGATGTTTTTCTGAGGAATACATAAAATATCAAAAATATCCCATTAAAATTGGGTGATAGGGAACAAAAACAAAAAGTTGTGGGCTCAAGGAGCCCCCCCCCTTGGTACTTAAGTGTATAACTACCCCTTGCATTACCAAGGGGGGGGGGGCTCCTCTATCCCATACGTCAAAAACATTTTTTTTTTCTCAACAAAGAAATTTTTTTATTTAATTTTGTTGTTATGCCCTCATTCTAGGATGTTTTTCTGAGGAATACGTAAAATATAAAAAATATCCAATTAAAATTGGGTGTTAGGTAAAAAAAAAAAAAATTTGTGGGCTCAAGGAGCCCCCCCCCCCTTGGTACTTCTAGGGTTAACTCCCCCCCCCCTTCTATTCCGGGTCTGATTTCAGCCATTGAGTAATATTATATTATTAGTGATGAACGAAACAGTTAAGTTTGAAGTATGATATTGAATAAATAAACATTATTGAGGTAAGAACGTGAAATCTTAATTAATGACGCCATCACACGACGAATTTTCATGTTTCTGTCATAATAAAGGTCTCTTAAAAACAATATTTAGCTTAGAATAAAGTGGTCAATGACATAACAGCTTCTCTTTAATATGACTTAATCAGGATTGGGGATTTACTGAAGTTTGATAACATAATAATACAAATGTCTCTGCTAATATTCGAGTTAGAGAAATGACAACAGTTATAGGTAATTAAATATATAATAATATTGGTACTCGTACTTTAAAATTTTTCGATCCGACTTGAACAACGAAATATCTTTAAATGGCCCTTTATAAGCTCCGCTTCATCCCGGCCCTTTTTCAGCCGTTAACCAACTTGATCTTTAGTTTTGCGTGAAACCCTTGTATATCGAGTTTGCTAACGATAAGACAATAATTCCGACCTCTTGAGCGGTAACAGACTAATATATAAATAGATATGATCATATATATTTCGTCAGATACTTGGAAGGGTCGATGTACATTTGAAGAATGTTTTTTTGAAAATCTCGTGTTGAGTACAATTTCTATGTTCAATTTAGCAACAATTGATATTAATTATTTTCTAGTATTAATTATAGGATCAATTTATTTATTACATAAATTAGAAGTTACTATGCTTCCTGATGATTTTAAAATATTGGATGCCAAATCTTTTAAGTCTGCCGCAGTTAGTCTAAATGATAGGAGATACTCTTTTGTAACTTTAGGAATGGAAGATCTCGCTACAAAAAGTTAAGCTTTGATGTTTACCATTCTGGGAAGTCATTTTTTCCGAAAGTAGTCGTAGTGTGGTTCTGATATTTTAGCTTTCTGCTTTGTTCTTTTTTGTTTAACTTCAATAGCCTGATATTTGCGGTCCCCAAACTTTACCATGGGATATATATTAACCTAACAATAGAAGGAATAGTCTTTTTGAGAGTCATCTAAATGAAACATTTTCTTCTTGCCGAACTCTTCTATGTGATCTACATTAATTGGTTATTTTCTGAATGAAATTCGCAGAAAAGGGTCTTCACTTATCTTCTATATTACTAATAGAGTTGGACGGAAGTTAATTATCCACATGCAATTAAATAGCCGTTATAACATAGAAAATTTACAAAATAAAAACAAGAAAAAATAATTGTTTTCGAAATAATCAATGAACTTCATGGAGATTAACCAGATAGTATTTTAGATTTTGTCATATTATTATATCCTTTTAAGGCATCTGTATATTTGTGAGTGTAGGTACTAATCTATACTCTATATAAATGTTACAATCCCATTAGCCATATATAATGCTGTATGCTAGAAAAGCGAGACTAAAGTAACTCTAAGATTTCTCCCTAAGTTTTCATGTACAGAATTGAAAATTCAAAATATCTCGGTTACTAAGAGTTGGATAGAAACATTTTATGTAACCAATGTTGTTGGGTTTTTCGTTTCTGCAGCTATTGTTTTATATATGTTTTTCTAACTTATATATTAACAGAGGTGTTTGTACTTTTTTTTTGTGGTGGTTTCAGGTTTTTACGAAGCCTTAATTTTAAACATCCGATTTTTCTTTATGTATCTCAGTCACTATACACGTCAAGTCCAACTAATATTTTAATTCCTCTTTATGTAAGGTACTCACTGGGAGAAATAGAGAGCGAGTGGTGAGTTAAGATTATCAGGGTATCATATTTCAGTTCTTGGGATATATGCTTAGTTTATTCAACTTTTACATCAATTCTTTGATATTTCTTTCTGAATTGTTTATAACCGTTGATAAAGAACGAGAAATAATTCGAAACACTTCAGGGATGTTTATTAGCAGTTATGATAAGAGTGATAAAAAAGCGGCCAGGAACTCTGGAGTTAACCTATACTTGGTTGACAGTTTAAAACTTTCAGCTCCGAATTAGCTATTAAAAGGAGTTTTCATTCAGGCATGCAATCTTTTCAGAATTAATGGTGCATTTCTATACGCCCTGCTGGCTCCCCTTTAGAGCCCCTAAAATTCGACATTATACTTCACAGCTACCATGAAATATAAAACTAATTTTCTGCTAAACCCCTTGGTTCGGGTGATTTAGTCACTTCAATGAGCCCTCTGTCTTATATCCTATTCAAAGTCTCCTCTTATACTACTGAAATCATATTCCTCTTATATTACTGTACATCATATAATACCGTCTCAAACAAATATGGATGTCAAAATATTGTTTATGTGTTAGATTTATATTATCTAGCTAAAGTTGTTTCTTAATTTATTGAAAGTTAGGAACTACTCCCAAAGTATGAATTTTCAAGAGATCAACAAAACATTTTAATTATTTGAAGAAGTAAAATGGTGAGCTACCCCCTCTGAAAACGTAGATTAGGGGTAGTCCCCCTCCCTCTGGACTAGTCTGGGCGTGTGTGTGTGTGAGACTGTTAACTATGTTTTTTATTCAATTAAATTATTATCTATTAGGTTTTATACGTTGGTCTATGACTTTAACGTTTTTAACATTAGAATATTTTTTGTAATGTTTTTATACTAGTGAAGTCGCAATTATGTTCAACATTAGCAGGTTTCCATTAGGAGACCTTAGTTCAGGGATCCTCCTCCGCTTGGGAAATTGGTTTAGTTTACGCAGCCCCTGCGTGACGGACTTTTTAAAATTTAATTGTTTTTTTCATTGCATGTCCTTAAACATGCTGCGGTTTTTTTGTTTTTAGCACCTGATGATGGTACAATTGTGCTTCATGTCCTTTTGCTTTAATGAATAACTTGGTGACATCTTTAAAAGGCTAGTTATAAAACCTGTTTCCCATAATTAAATTCCACTTTTATTTTAAAAAGTCAACAGATAATTTTTTTTTTATTTCTAAACAATTGGCCACTCTCCTCTCCAAGTTCAAAATAAATATGCTCCTTGAGAAATTTTAATAAAAATAAAATGAATGTTTTTTAAAAAACAATTATTTGTCCCAAATTATTATTTTTCCTATAAACTTATAGCATTAATTAATCAATAATAAAACAAACAAAAAATTTAATGCTTTAATATGTAAGGGTGAGTTCTACAGATTTTGCCTAGACGTATACTACGAATTTTGATAAAAACTTAATATTAGTTTAGAGTGTGCGACACATCAATGTTCATACGTTAATTGTATCGTTTAGATTGAGAGTATTTATGACATACTTCCTAATTTAATAATTTATTTATTTATTTCCTACAGAAATATAGAACACACCAACACCTACCTTTCAGAACAATATCTCCCTCATATTTTTGTAATGTAGCAAACCTGTTGATGATGAGTGTTTTTGCCGATTTTGTTCCAACTTATTCAATGACATTAATCATTTTTGGTTGACATTAATTAACTTTTGGTTTCTCTTTCAGAACGAAGGCGTATGGTTTCCACAATACCGTGTTCTAGACACCAAGAGGCACACCAAAGGAAATACATACTCTTGCCATACAACCTATGAAAAAGTCTACTTGAGTGAAAAGGGCGGGGCAAAATTAGAGTCAGACACCTACTACACATTGTAATATTCCTTTATTATTTTTGTTTTAAGTGTTAACTATAACTTTTCGCCATAAATCTTATTTTTATTTTTATTTTTATCAAGGATATGGATCAAGTGCCGTACAACTTCATTCCAAGAAAATATATTTCAGTCAGTCCGAAGATAAAAATTCTGACTGGGTGTGTTACGTACATAAATTATTTGAAAAGGAAAGAAATTCTTTAACATCTTTCTTAAATCTCCTCTATCGAATAACTTCATTAGTTCTACCATACTTTTATTCTTCAAATAGAATGTGTTCTTGAACAAAATAAGATTCAATATATCATAGTGATAATACGAATGATATTTCTCGCTAGCTTATTCATTGAAAATATATGCTAATAATTCTTTAATGCTTGTAAGGTAGAAAAGTAAATTTGAGTATAATTTTTGGAACAAAATGATGCAGGTCTGTTGCAAAAGTCGGTCGTTCTTAAACTTAATTTTTGTTGACTTGAAATTAAGTTAATAAAAAAATAAAATTTGTATGTTGTTCTTTTCTGTCTATAAAAGTAATTTCTTCAACAAAAACAGTGCCAACCAAATAACGATATTATCACAACTCATGGAAGATAAATCACCGATACATTCCTTGAATAAAACTGAGAAGTTTCTGCTAACTCTGTATTTGTGATCTCAACAAAGAGCGACTTATTGGGAACGAGATTTACGTTCTATAAATTAAAAATGTTTACTATCGATCTCCATCGTATACTGTACAAGTTATATAAGAGTATTTATTTAAGAATATGCTCCACAGTTATTGGGGAATAGGTACCATAATAGCTATGATTATACCTGCGAAGGGTTACAAGATGCTGTGGTACTAGTCCACCCATTTAAAGACCATTATTAAATCATAATTAATATAAAATCACTTTATTATTTATAATAACACTTCTAAAATTTACAAATTACAAAATGGTTAACGGAAGGCAACTCACTATTTTTTCAGATAAAATATTTACAGTTTCAAAACCACTTACCGCTATTATGTGGTGATTGTGTATAAGGTGGTTCATACTTGATTAGGTTATCTTAGTCATTCTGTTTCATTTGTAATCAGAAAATGAGTGATTGTTTGTTAAAAACACTTGGTGACCATTTTTTTATTACACCACTTGGACAGCTTCCTTGCAGAGTTGATGTGGCTGAGGACGGCCGGGGACGACCGCTTTATGCACCTAGTCCAGTTTTGGGCTAACTCTAATTTATAATCATATTTTGTTATTAAAATAAATTCTAGAAGTGTTTATTTTTCTATTAATATGATTTAATGATTGTCTTTAAATGGGTGGCCTCCCGATATCCGATAATTACCGAGGCTGTTTTACCAATATTGCATCTTATTTCTAAGTGTTAATGCTATGTTAAGTCAATCGTTGCATTTCGACCTAAATTAGGTCAAGCCAGAAAGACAGGAAACGTACTCTTTGGTATATTATTCGCCTATAACATTTCCACGTTAATTATCAATCAAGTACATTCAGAAGTAACATGTTTCCAACAACAATCAAGCATTTAAGGAGTAAGTGAGACAAATATTTTAGAATAAGTCTTGATAAGCTTTTACAAATTTGCCCTTTCTGTCTTTTCAGACTGAGTAAACTAACTAACAACGTGGAAAATACTTTGGCCCTTTTGGAGGGGGCGAGATAAAAGCGCGAGCCTCAAAAGGGCAGGCCCGGAAGTTAAAAGGAAAAGAGAGGGACAACAATTGTTCCGGGAGGGAATAACTCAGCGGGGTTTAGCCGGCGCGGAATCAAAAGTAATGAAGACCTACAGGAGATGGGCCAACTTTTGAAGGGCTTTTGGAATTGCGGGGAACGGCCAGCCCAACATATAATTTATATAGATAACGCAAACTTAACTTTGCCTCCCTTCAAGTCTAAAGGGAATCCCTTTGGTTAGGGATTCTGAAGAGAGCCAGAGATAACCAAGTCTTTGAGTTAGTTCCCTAGGTCACATTTCTAAGATATCAAGAGAAAGGACTCGTTTAGATTGCAATATTGTCGTTGGTCGTCTTATCTATGTTATCACCTCCCTAAGGATGGGGCTTAGTGCACTTAATTACTATGCTGAATATGGTGTATTAATTTTTCAGTTAAATTTCAAAGAATTGATTTTTCAATTCCAATATTTACGGCAACTATTTTCCCAGAAGATTTTCACATAAGAATGGTTTAAATGTATTTGTTGTCCAGGTATAGGAAAACCTCCGACGTTTTGCAAATTTATTTAAGGCTTTTCCAGCTCCCGATATCTCTTCAGAGAATAAAAAAAGTCCGTCAACAGGGGCTGCGTAAACTAAGCAGATTTCCCACTTGAAATTTTAAAATACAGAAATTTCACGAGTGCTGAACAGTTAAGGAAACGGCCGAACTAGCTTTTGAAGGAAACTCACCCGAAGTTAGCCGATTTCAACTCGTCCGTTACCACACACAATAAAAATGCAAATATCTCGGTTTCGAATTTTCGAAAATCCTCCCCTCTAACCCCCCCCCCTGGTCCGATTTCAGCCATTAACGAACTTGATCTTTTTACATAAAACGATTAAATATCGAGTTTGGTACCGACCGCTAGAACGTTAACACACACGCACACACACACACACACACATATATATATATATATATATATATATATATATATATATATTTAATTTTGAACGGACCTCATTTAAGTTATCTCCTGGGTAGGATCGATGGACATTTGAAGAAAGTTTCCGAAAATCGCGTCATGAGTACGACCTTAATAGCTGACTGGCCATAAGGGAAATCTGCTAAAATTAATGAAAATAGGAAACGTCACGTAAATGATGACAGTTGAAATACTTAAATTAAGTATATAATTGAATGCACAGGAGATCTAGAAAATATTCTGGACCTAGGCCAGTATAAACCTAGGTTAATAAGAGTTCAAAATAACAACTAATGTTCAGTGAAGTAATGTTTTAATCTAGAAAATGCATGAGAAGGAAGGGATTTCTCAAGGGTGAAGTTCGAAAACACAAAGTTCTCTCTTAATATTTGCAGCACGCTATGAGCAACATAACTGATTAAACATAAAAAAATGAATGAAAACGGGAAGCGTCACGTAAATGTTGATAGTTGGAATCTATTTAAAGGTAGTAATTTGTTAGGTATTGGAAAGAAAAAAAAAAACATAAATGTTTGAATATTCCGTGTTTTTTGTTTGTGAGGTCGTTTATTACTGTTGCGTGTGAGGGGGGGGGGCGCGTGGGATGAAGTCAACAAGACAGCAAGTTGAATGCTCCTTATCTACAAGATACAACGAAATTTGTAATGAAGCTCTTTTTCTTTATCATAATAAAGGAATCATCCAAATTCCCCCTAAATACATTTTTGATTTCGTTTTTCTACCCCTACATGGATAGTCTCATTTGGACTTCAAATAGCACACGCTAAAGCAGTGCACTAAAAATTTAAAATACTATATTTGACTGTCATAATTTATAAATTGAAGACCTGTTAGTAATGTTGTACTTTCATTGTGTTATGCCTTAAATCTGGTTATGGTCCTCATAAATAATAAATATTGACTTAAGCGGGAACTGCAAGGGAAGAGGTAAGGCAAATAAAGCAAAATGCCGTGATTTGCGGTTTTTTTCTATCAGACTGTCCAACAATGAAGGCATAAGGAAAAGTGGTGATAATTCCTCTTGATGGTATAATTGCTGGAGTGGCATCCCTCCTTTGTTCGCTACTTGCATGATCTAATTAATTCTGAAAATTGCCAGAATATTTATTTTTATCCTCCAATCTTGACCCACTGACACCTTGTTACAATATATAGAAGAAAAGAACAACATAACCAAAAATAAAATGTCCGGTACTTGGAATCAAACCCAATCTTTCAGGGTGTAGGAAAGTTACTCCAGTTACTTGACCACATCAGAGTAAAGAAGCCAAATTTTCTCCCGTATATACAAGGTGACTGAAGCATCCATCATATGCCCGAGACAGTCGAAATTCAGATTTTTGAGAAGGCTCTCATATTTCTTAATTTATAAACTCTCCTAAACAGTCAATAGCAGCTATCTGAAGTAATAGCAGGTTGCTTTTAAATAATATTATTTATTCAAGTCCACTTTGTGCTACTAAGGCTAATTGGGACAGACCAGCTGCAGGTTACCACCTATTTCTAGCCAGGATAGGACTAAGGATTTAATATGAGTTTGTAACTAAATAAATTCCTATAGTCCAGGTGTGAATTGATCTCTCAATTCTAGGTTTACTAAGTCAGATTAATACCAACGCTTTAACTCACACTGCCAACTTGAGCCACGACTTTCTAATTAAGTTTTGAAAAAAAATCCAGAAATCTGACACAGAAAAAAAGGAGAGGAAGGAAAAATGGATATAAACAGTTCATCAAGGGTCTTTATAGTATATATTTATGATTTGAGATTGAAAAGTTCTAATCTTGATATATCAGAATGGCATAACTATTTATTAATCAAATTTACAGTTATACAGAATATTATGCAAAGTAAGTACTTTTCAATGGGTTTTCAAAAAAAAAAAAGATCTACTGTCATTCACTTACTGTTTTCATTCATCTTTTTTTTTTCTTTGTGTTTATTTTTAGAATTTGACTTTACATACATAGCCAGTAAGTGAGTCAATTATATAAACGAAAGACTTGCTGTTTATATTGTATGAATATATTGAAATTAATATTCCTTCTTCTTTCTGCTTACAGGAACGGCAACGTAATAAAAGAAGGATATAGTAGTTCCTATCGCAGGACTGAGCAACGAGGGAAAGTCGTCTCTTCCGTTACCATACCTAGTAAGGATAAATAGCTTTCCTGTACGGGCAGAGGAGGTCTTTTTATCATATCTTGGAAATGGAAATTTTATATGATTTCAGGAGAAATAACTCACTGACTGATTTGCTCGCAAATATCTAATCCAAATACTTTGATATTTTTCCTTGTTTTGGCCGCTCCCTATAGGAATATTGGATTACTTCTACTGTAGCGTCCTCAGAACTGATGTTCTCTTTTCCTTTCTCCCGACTAGACTTCGATCCAAAAAATATATACAGAATTTTTGAAACAGACAGAAAAGAAAAAGTCCGTCACGCAGGGGCTGCGTAAACTAAGCAGATTTCCCACGTGAAGTTTTACAATAGAGAAATCTGCCCAATAACAAGTGTAGTAAGTATTAAGGGATCACTAAACGTATACACGAGGGACGAATAGTTACGAAAACGGCCGCCAGAGCTCTCTTCGGAAAGTACCAAACAGCTCACTCCTGCCGACCAATGCAGAATACAAATGCAAATATCTCGGTTAATATTCAAGATACACAATAAATGTATAGAACAATATTTATAGTAAATTTAATTTGCAATAAGATTGATTCTATACAATTTTTCTATCCGACGCATAATAACGGAGATGTTTTGAATTTTCCGAAAATCCCCCCTCTAAACCCCCCTCCCACTAGTTCAATTTCAGCCATTAACGAACTTGATCTTCCTTTTTACATAAAACGATTAAATTCCGAGTTTGGTAACGATCAAACAAAAATTGCGACCGCTAGAGCGTTAACAGACAAAAAATATATATATGTGTGTGTGTGTGTGTGTGTGTGTGTGTGTGTGTGTGTGTGTGTATATATATATATATATATATATATATATATATATATATATATATATATAAAATTTTGAACGGACCTCTTTTTCATCATCTCCTGGTTAGGATCGATGGACATTTGAAGAAATTTTTCGTAACACGCGTCATGAGTACGACCTCAATAGCTTAAGGGAAATCTGCTAAAAGTGGTTCCCAAACTACTTTTTAAGGAGAAAACAATTAAATTTGGAAGTAATGAAAATCATGTTTTAAGAAGATGTCTGCAACGCTGAACACCATAAACATAGCAGATAATCGAGATCCACCATCAACGGAAGGATAAAAACGTCAAAGCACCTTCACTCTTAATAATTCTTTATTAATTTCAGAGTACTTTCGGGGCTGGCCGCCCTATCTTCAGTGCTCTGTGACACAATAAATAAATTTATATAAAACCACGCAGCATAAATAAATAAATAACATAAGTCAAGTAATGTCAACATATTAAAAAAAGTTAAAAAGAAATATATATATATATATATATATATATATACACACAAACCGTGAAACGAATTAAAATCAGAGCTAAAACAGTTTCCAATCTTCCGAACCTAACTAAAACCACACTAAAATAAGTTTAAAATAAATAACTATTAAATTAAATATACAATCGAATGCACAGGAGATCAAGAACATATCCTGGACCTAAGTTAGAAAAAACCTAGGTTAATAAGAGTTCAAAATAATAACTAATGTTCTTTGAAGTAATGTTGTAATCTAGAAAATGCATGAGTAGGAAGGATTTTCTCAAGAATGAAATTCGAAAATACAAAGTTCTATCTTAATATTTGAGCAAGTTAAGTGATTTAACATTTACATAAACATGGCATCACCCACAAGATCGTCAATATACGTACACGGATATTTCCAATTTTACCATTGACTTTCCAGTAATCTCTTTCAACGTCGACTTCCCCCACAGAACGAACTTGAAATTTTTTACTTACAAGAAACATTTAAATTTTAAATCTTGAAAATTCAAGGTCACCAGATGAATATATATTTTATATGTTTATATAAACAGTAGATTTAGACGCTGACTATTTATTATTTAAATATTATCGTATAAGGATATTTGTTTTTAAAAATAGAGTTGATGACTGTGAGTAGAAAGAAATATTTATTATTAAATATTAAATCAGTTAATTAATAAGTAGTAAGGTATAATAAAAGCATTTAACGAACTTTTTGTCTATAATAATCTCTTAAGACGGAGTGGAGGTCACTGGAAATGATTCGGGGATTAAAGAAAATGGTTTTATGAAATCAATTATTATTTTCCCCACCTTATAGCTGAAAACAACTTTCATTGATATGCACAGCAAAAATAAAGCAAACCTTGTTGCTTATTGACCTCTATTAATGCCACTATATTTGATAAATGATGTGAAAATTGAAATTCATGCCTATGAAGAGATGCATGTGCAATGTATTTAGGATTTAATTACACCAATTGGAGAAATTCCGAAAATACATTACAGTTTGCCATGGAATACAGACGAACGATAGTTTTCTTGGCAGAAATATATTTTAGATAAAATGCTGGAGCAGTTGTCTCTTATTGATGTAATAAATGAGCACTCTATTTTACAAAAAATACAATGCAATACTTAATTTTTTCGTACAAGGATGTAAAAACTAGTAATCCAAACATTAAACTACACATGTGATCTGCTGAAGTGTAGATCATTCAAAAATTAAAAAAAAAAACTAACTGTAAATGGAGATTGCATATTGTTTTAACTAATATTACTTTCCTTATTTAAATTTATTATATTTCAGATTACGGGGAATATCGAATATTTAACTACATCCTCAAACTAACACCTGAGTATAGAGTGAGATATGTCTGCACTGATTTTCCTTCAACCAGTAAGTATAGTAACTTCATTATAATGAACTAACTTTTTTCGCATAATTTAATAATATAAGAAAGCAAATGGAGTGTGGATATACATATTTTAAGTCATTCAGAAAATATTTTCATGATACAACTCCAATAAATTACTCTGTCACAAACTGCACGTGCTGTTTCAAATGAATGTTTCACCCAAAGACTTTTTTTTGTCTTTTAAAATCTTTTTCTCTAAAAAAAATGATTTATTTCCATTTAATGGGCTCAATATTTAAAATGAATCACTTAATGTTTATTTGGGTTTCTTATTTAGCCAAGCTTTTTTAATTTGAATATTCCAACTGTTAAGAATTTCAAATATTTGAATTTTACCAACTGCTAATGGATTCAACTTCGTATTCCTTGTTTCTCGAGATATTATTGTACAACAATGAGAGCGGTTCTATACTTTTGGCAACGTATTCATATTTTGACATTTCTTCAGGTAGTTTTAATGCAGCAGTATTGACGTAATAATAAACTTTTATGAATTAATTTCATATTAGAAAATTTCCTATAAATTATTTATTATAAGTGAAAATGCATTTGGAAATTCGTTCAGTGAACAGGTTACCAGAGCTGGAGTATTTTGTATATGAGCAACTATTTCTGTTTTAGTGTATTATATTAGGAGGTAGGAATAAATAAACCAATTCAAGCTTCTGATAACACCACATGACTTATTGAAAATATTACGGTGATGCTCAGAGGCATTAAGAGCCTGTCAGACAAACAGACGTTTGCTGCGTAAACTAAGCAAATTTCCCACGTTTGCCACGTATTTGCATTTATCTCAAAAAGTTCAATGAGAACAATATTTGATATTTATGATCAAATAATGTGCTTCATAATATAGCAGCTTCTTGTTAATATGACATGAGTACGAGGGGGGGGGTTACTGAATGTATCTCGGTTAATAATCAAGGTAGTGAAAAAATGCACATAAGGACATTTATATAACATTAGATTTGCAATAAGATTGATTATATGTAATTATTCGATACGACGCATAACGAATACATTAAGAATTTTCGAAATTCCTCACCTCTAAATCCCCCCTTTTCACTGGTCGGATTCCAGCCATTAACGAACATGATCTTTCACAGCAGTGTTGTTGGAAGTGAAGAATATTGTTTACTTGAAGAGAGAAAAATACGTCCAATTCTCACAAATTTAGCACTGAAATAAAAATTTGTGAAGAATCGGACGTTTTTTTCTCTCTCCAAGTAACTTGATCTTTCTTTTTACATAAAACGATTAAATGTCGAGTTTGATAACCATTCAACCAGAATAGCGACCGCTACAGCGGTAACAGAAAAATATATACATACATATAACAATTTGAATGGACCTCATTTTCGTCACGTACTAGGTAGGATCGATGGACATTGGAAGAAATTTTTCGAAAACCACGTCATGAGTAGAACCTCAATAGCAGATTTCCCTTAAGAGAAATCTGCTATAAATCGTTTCTCGTCTTTCTGCAGGCAGTAAAAATGATTCTCACACGTTGAAGTAGCACGTTGCAACGCTTGCATGGATGACATGATGGAGAGAACCAAGCATGTTGGTTTAGCGGGATTATGGATTAAATTGACTAATCTATCCATTTCATAACACCGAGCTCATTAAGTCCTGATTGGACTTACCAGACATCAGACCACAACAAGGTTTTCACTCCAGTGGTTTCTAACCATTTCCATTTTGCTCTGGTTTAACGAGAACACAGAACAAATCAGAAAATGGCTGACTTTCAACATAATTAGAAAAAAAAAATAATTTAATGTAAAATCTCATGTCAGATCATTTCACTGATTGTAGGGGAAATTATTTTTCTCATTCGTTTAAGATAATTTCCAGTAATTGGATATGTACTATCACCATGCATTAGAGACATTATAATAAATGAGAATCGACAAATACTAACAGTAATGTTTAAGAGGTAATGAGAAAATTATTTCAAGAATTATAACCAATGAGTACATATAAATACATCCTTAAAAAAAGAAAATGTTATTCATTAGTTTCTATTTCTATGCTAATACTGCTGACAGTCGGATCATCAACAGATTACTACACTGACTACACTGTAACTAGTCAGACAGGTTTTAGTATCCCTGTTCGTAAAATAAATAAGAATACCAAAATACTGAATTTCATAATAGAAAAAAATGTTCGGAAGTCAATAGCAGTATAATTTGATATCAAACTATAAAGTATTAATCAATTTGGCTTTTCCTGATTACAATTAATTGTTTGCAAAAATACTTTAGTAGATTTCCCTTAACAGGAATCAGCTTTTGAGGTAGTACTCATGACGCGATTTTCAAAAAAGTTCTTCAAATGTCCATCGGTCCTACCTAATAGATGACGAAAATGAGGTCCGTTCAAAATTATATATATATATATATATATATATATATATATATATATATATTTGTCTGTTACCGCTCTAGCGGTCGCAATTTTTGTTTAACCGTTACGAAAC
This sequence comes from Riptortus pedestris, assembly GCA_019009955.1. Lineage (NCBI taxonomy): Eukaryota > Metazoa > Arthropoda > Insecta > Hemiptera > Alydidae > Riptortus > Riptortus pedestris. The sequence continues at coordinate 77,354,579 of CM032230.1, read as the reverse complement.
TGGATATATACGTGTTTTATGTAAAAAGAAAGATCAAGTTCGTTAACGGCTGAAATCTGACGCGGAGGGGGGGGGGTTAGAAGGGAGGAATTTCAAAAATTCCTAATATCTTTGTTATTATGCGTCGGACCTAAAAAATGTATAGAACCAATCTTATTGCAAATGTAATTTTTCATTATCTTTAATATTAACTGAGATATTTGCATTTTTTAGTTTTCTGTCTTCAGTAACGCCCACTCTTACTAATGTCATATCAACAATAAGCTGTTATATTAATAAGCACTTTATTTATAACAAATATTGTTCTCATTGAACTTTTACGACATGAGATAAATTCAAATACGTGACGCAAGTGGGAAATCTGTTTAGTTAACCCAGCCCCTGCGTGTTTGACCTTTTTTTATCTTTTGCTACAACAGTTCATATGGTACAAATATTGGGCAAGGAACATTTTTCCATACTGTCTTTATCATTTTTGTCTTCAGAACCCATTGACAAAATACTGTATATTCTAGAAGTTATGAATGTAAAGAAATTCTTGGAAGTGTCACTTATTGAATATAATTTGAAAACCCTACTTCAAGCTCGTAACTGTGACTGATTATTAAACATTTTGGGGCGCATAAAACAGATTAATTCCAAACACACACACACACACACACACACACACACACACACACACACACACACAAGCGCTATTTCCGATAATTCAATAAAAAAAATTAATAATGGAAAGAACGTACTTTTCTTTTTAATAGTCAGTATGGCAGCTGAGAAAATTCTTACCTCAGCCAAATATTGGTGGCTGCAGGTGGCTCACTCTATACCCCTCATATGAATTCCTCAAGCCCACAGCAAAGTTTTGGAATATCATCAATATCAAAATTTCAATTTTAATAGAAATGTGCCAATCAGAGGTATTATACCATTTTAATCTGTAGCCATTGGTGTGACTATAGACAAGAATTTTGCAGAATTTAAAAAAAAAAAACATAAATTATGGATATAGGAAATCATTATAAAAGAGATAAATGAAGTAAATTGAATTTATTGTTGAAAATTAAATCCACATAAAAAAAAAAAAAATAAAAAAAAACCCTCTGAATCAAGCAAATCAACCATATATTACATAATATTAATTTTCGTAATGACATAAAATTCGAAGAAAACCCCCATAACTTTTTTTCTTTTACAAATTTATATATACGGGTGTGTAGTTTTATTTTCTTTTTTCAGCTTATTCAATGAGTAAACATGACTGAGATCACGTATAAAACCTGAAGCGTTTATTAAAGAATAAAGATCTATTCAAAGTAATATGATAACGTTTGAGTCGTTAAAAGAGAAACCGTTTCTACTGTAAGGAAAACTTAAAAATAATTGAATTTTATTTCTGGAAATTAATAAGTTTCCCGTACACAATATAGCTCTCATTCTACCTTAGAAGTACACGGTCAGTCGTCAATGCAAACATGCATGTTAGCAATTTCAGTATAAAACCAAAAAATAAAACTCATTGTCTGTCTGTATGTTCCCACATTTCTTATTTATTTAAAGGTCAAAGATTTCAACAAAATGTTGAGTATTAACTACCTCAAGGTTGTAAAGGAATCCTAATGTCAAAGCATTCATTCATGAATAACATCCTTCCTATTGGTTTTATTGAGAGCAATTAAATAAATACTTGTGTTTAGAATATATCAAATTTACACCAATGAGAAGTCGTTTTCTTCAATTTTTAACTTGATTACTGGTATTACAAGAATTGAGAACTAGTATTGTATTTATATGGAAGGAATGGCTAAAAGAGCCAAATCTTTTGATTCACTAATACGCTTATCGTTTACGTAATGAGGGGGGAGATATTAATGTTAAGATTAAAATATATGTTTTCAGTACTAAGATTCGTTTTCAAGTAAGTACTTCAATTGTATGAATACCAACGATATTTACCAGAATCTCAATGCATTATAATTATTGGAAAGAAAAAAAGGGGGACCATTCCTGTTAGTGCAAGTAACTCAAGCGTAAACAGAGCGTATTACCAACGTGTCGGTATGTCACATTAAAAATCTCATCTCTCCATATCTCACACAGTGAAAGTTCAATGAAGACAAAATTAGGCATTTAAGCTTCAAATAATGTGAACAATATATTAGCAGATTTCCCTTAAGCGAAATCAGCTTTTGAGGTGGTACTCATGACGAAATTTTCCCCATCGATCCTACCTAGTAGATGACGAAAATGACGCCCGTTCAAAACTGTATATATATATATATATATATATATATATATATATATATATATGTCTGTTACCGCTTTAGCGGTCGCAAGATTTGTTTTATCGTTACCAAACTCGATATTTAGTCATTTTATGTAAAAAGAAAGATCAAGTTCGTTAATGGCTGAAATCGAACCAGTGGAAGAAGGGGTTTAGAGGGGAAGATTTTCGAAAATTCGAAATATCTCCGTTACTATACGTCGGATCTAAAATTTGTACAGAATCAATCTTATTTCCAATTACATTTATTATAAATATTGTTATATACATTTATTCTCTATCTTAAATATTAACCGAGATATTTGCATTTTTATTAAATCTGAGCGGCTAACGAACGAGTGACTTTCCAGCCAAAAGCTAGGTCGGCCGTTTCCTTAACTGCTCGGCTCTCGTGAAATTTGTCTATTGTAAAACATCACGAGGTAAATCTGCTTAGTTTACGCAGCCCCTGCGTGACGGACTTTTATTAATATAGAAGTGGACGTTAAGGGATGGTACGAGATCGACTGAGTTAAATCAAAAATATATTTGATTTTAATAATGGTGTTTAAGTTTATATAATGTTAAGTGCCTTCGTAAAACCCCTTCTCCAATTTCCACAGGAAGGGGAAATACTCAAGAAAACAATTACGATTTTTAAGACATAATTATCATTATTAATTAATAGCCATCCATTTGATACACATAATAACCAGTCAATTAATTTTAAGATTTTTGAAGATGTTAACTACTACTACATTATCAGCTGATCAAGTTGCCTTTCAGGCCCAGAGACTTCAGAAGATAATTGTGAATTTCTCTCATGCTCCGAGATGCACATTGCATATGAGAGCGAATGTAAATGTATGTATATGCGTGTATATGTCATCGAGAAGCCATGCGTGACTGGTTCATGGTGACGAAAATTAGTAGGTGACATGTAAATCAAGTAGAGGAGCTCCAAATCAAAGCGACTAGTGTTCGAGCCAAACACATCCCTACTTTCGTACCTACAAATCACCGGCACTGTCCTCTCTAGCAGTCAACCATAAACCTCGTTTTAATCACCGTTTACAATGCCCCAACACAAACACTTCCATTTTCTTCGTCAAGCAATTTAACAATGTCATTTGTGTGAAGAACACTGTTCACAATCTCTTCCTCAATGTGTAATAGAGCTTAAAGTAGTACATGAACACTTATAACTAGGTCTGCTAAGATATTACATACTATATTATCATAATTACTTATGTAATAATATATTATTTAACCTGTACTCTTCCTTCATGAAAGAAGAAGAAGAACAAGAAGTTTATATATTTATGACTTTCTAAACCATATCATATTTTGTGAATTAACTATAGTTCAATACTATTAACTAGATTTTAGCAGATTTCAGCTATTGAGGTCGTACTCATGACACGATTTACCACAAATTTCTTCAAATGTCCATTGATCCTACCCAGGAGATGACGAAACAGAGGTCCGTTCAAAATTATATATATATTTATATATATATATATATATATATATATATATATATATTTATATGTATATATATGTCTGTTAACGCTCTAGCAGTCGAAATGTTTGTTTGATCGTTATTAAACTCGATATTTAAACGTTTTATACAAAAAGACAGATCAATTTCGTTAATGGTTGAAATTCGACCAGTGGGAAGGGGGGTTTACAGGGGGGATTTTCAAAAATTCGAAATATTTCCGTTACATACGTCGAATCAAAATATTGTATAGAACCAATCGTAATGCAAATTAAATTTACTATAAATATCGTTCTATACATTTATTCTCTATCTTGAATATTAACTGAGATATTTGCATTTTTATTAATTGTAATGGCTATGTTTGTTTTATTAATGAGATCGGCTAACTTCGGGTCTAGTAGTGAGTTTCCGTCAAAAGCCAGTTTGACCGTTTCCATAATTGTTCGACTATCGTGAAATTTCTCTATTGTTAAACTTCACGTGGGAAATCTGCTTAGTTTACACAGCCCCTGCGTGACGGACTATTTTAGAGGTGCTATGGTTTCATATATAGCCATGTTAGCTAAGGATTCATAATAAACTACTTATACCTTGGCTCATGGGGTTGGTTCCCACAAGGGCAATAAGAATCTATTTATTGACGAACTCTCTAAATAAAATCCTTAGTCCCTCCATGGCATTAAACGGGAAGTAATCTCAACATAAGTCGTCTTTAAAACATAAATATCAAGCAATAAATACAAAAAAAATTGTTATTGAAACATAGTGGATTCAAATCGTTTGTATGTTTATTCTAAAGTAATACACATTCACATAAAATCGTCGTAAACGTTCAAAAGTTTATTTTTCATTCAAATTTAGGTGACTATCTTCTAGCGTAATACAATAAAAAAAAATAATAATAAGTTGGATGTGTATTTTAATTTTTGATTAGTTTGTAGTGGAATATTAGCATTGTGGCATTCGGGGTTATTAAGATTTTTTTCAATTGATTACACACTAACAGAAATCTGTGACAAATAAAAGTCTTTTATTGTGTGTTTCTGAGTGCGCGGGTATTGGCATTACTGCTGTATAGTGAACGAACATTAATGGCCACTCTTTCGATTTCTTTAGAACCACATGTGATAACAAGAATTTCATGTGTGTTGTGAAAATTTTTGTTCCACATAAAGAATCTAACCTGAGGGCCTGGTTAGCTAATTAAGTTAAGGTCTGGCCTATATCAATCAAATTATAAATGAACCCATTAAATAAAAGTCCGGCAAGCAGGAGTTGCGTAAACTAAGCAGTTTCCCACGTGATCTTTTACAATAGACAAATTTCACGAGAGCCGATCAGTTAAGGAAACGGCCGACCTAGCTTTTGGCGGGAAAGTAACTCGTCCGTTAGCCGCTCAGATTTAATAAAAATGCAAATAATAACATAGATGTTATCTCACCACATATTCTCGATTTATATTTAAAACATTATGAGAAGAAGGGAGGGGGGGGGGTGTTACATACAGCAGAAATAAGAAAGTACGAATAACTCTCATAGTACTTGAATTACGACAAAACGCATAAACAACAATTGTAGAACGTCAATATTTTAAAAAGATTGGTTCTGTAACATTTTCCGATGAATGAAGATATTTTGAATCCCTCTTGAATAACAAATACCATCTTTAGTGTTGAATGAAACGCTTGAATATGGAGTATGGTATAAATCAAATAACGTTTTCGAATAATGAAAGAATAATCTTAATTGTTGACGACATCACATGACGAATTTGAATATTCTCACAAAGTAAATGTTCAATGAAAAGAATATTTGGTATCTGACCTTGGAATTAAGTGGTTCAAGTATAACACATTCCTAATACGACATGAACAGGAATGGTTGTTTCCTGAAGGCTGAAAACTATAAAATCAAAATATCTCGGTTAATATTCATGATACCGATAATATGTAAAGAACAACATTTATAGATCATTCAATTGGGAATAAGATTAGTTTTATATAATTGTTCGATCCGACTAATTACCACAAGCTTATTCTTAGAAAAATAAATAGACACACACGCGCATTAAAAAAAAACAGATTTTAAAATTATTTATTAATTTCATAATGCACTTAAGAGTGATATTTATTAAAATATTTCTGTAACTAATTGATTTTCTTCAAAGTTCCAGGAGTTTTTGCAGTCTACATTGAAACAAGAAAGACATTCCCTCCTTTATCCACTATAAGAAAAGCTCAAAGGATTCTTAAGCAATATAAGTTAAATAAACCAATGGTTAAAATAAACCAAACGAATTGTACAAGACCAATTCACATGGATGGATATGTATCTTTGGTATCGGAAGAAAAATCGAAATAAAGTGAGAAAAATTCAGTTTTTTTTTATTCATTGGATTAAAATGTACTTTCCACCAGCACCGATAATAAAAAGTATTATGTGTTTATTTTACCTCATACTTTTTATTTTTATCACCTTACAAACAATATGCAGTAAACTTTTTATTATATATGATTGAAGAGATAAATCATTTTTTCAATAAAAAAGAAAACATATACACATATGAAACTTTAAGGTACTTAAATTGGACAATATCAACTTTTTTCGATCATCTTTGTTTCGATTTTCAAATGATTTAGTGTTTATAGACCATTGGTCATACATAAAAAAATGTTATAAATCCTTATGGCAAGATTTCAATACATTTATCATCCCATGTTGGGCTCAAAGACAATCCATAGTTGTATCTTTATTATTTTTAAAATCTATAATTTTTCAGTATCTTAATAAAACATTATAAGTTTTCCCGTAGTTCATGGCGTCATTATTTTTATTAAATTTTTACTTTAATTATTTTCCTCAATTTGTTAAATAAAAAAAACAGAACACATTTTTGTGGCTCCTTGCAATTTATTTCTAAAAACGCTTAGCGCTTTCAGGAATTTACATTTCCGTCATCAGAGCGTGAGGGGATAGGACCAGCTTTGAGAAATATTACTGTGCTGAACTGTGCCGAGTAGCATCTTGCTCTGCTCAGAGTATCGGCTGAGTTCAGCCCAGTAATATTTCTCAAGGCAGGTCCCAGGCTCTCATGCTCTGATGATAGAAATGTAAATTCGTGAAAGTGCTAAGCGTTTTTAAAAATAAATTGCAAGGACCCACAAAACTGTGATAGTTTGATATTAAGTTTTGTACCTAGTTTTGAATTTTGTCTTTGTTCCCTTGTTTATTTATTTTGTTCTTTGTTGTGTTCCATTTTTGTTTTTTGATTTCCATTCTTGTTTTTTGAGTTCCAGTTCCGCGTTTGTGTTTCATTCAGTTTTGTTATTAATTTCGTCGTTTTATTTCTTTTAGCAGATTTCCCTTAAGGGGAAAATGAGTTCCGTTCAAAATTATATATATATATATATATATATATTTGTCTGTTAACGCTCTAGCGGTCGCAATTTTGTACCAAACTCGATATTAAAACGTTTTATGCAAGAAGGCAGATCAAGTTCGTTAATGGCTAAAATTGGACCAGTGGGAGGGGGGGTTTAGAGGGGGAATTTTCGAAAATTCGAAATATCTCCGTCGCCGTACGTCGACTCAAAAAATTGTATAGAACCAATCTTATTGAAATTACAAATAAATGTACTAAATAAATTAAATTTACTATAAATATTCTTTATATTTATATATATATATATATATATATATATATAAATATATTTATATTCTTCTCATTTATTCTCTATCTTGAATATTAAGCAAGATATTTGCATTTTTATTAAAAGTGTGCCGATAACGGACGAGTGAGTTTCCCGCCAAAAGCTAGTTCAGCCGTTTCCGTAAATGTTCGGCTCTCGTTTGGAGATTTCTCTATTGTATAACTTGACGTGGGGAATCTGCTTAGTTTACGCAGCCCCTGCAAGACGGACTTTTTTTTCCCCATTTCTGTTTTGTGTTGTGATACTATTTCTTTCCCATTTCTGTTTTGGTTTTATCCTTTTGTTTTCTATCTGTTTGGCAATCCTTTTATGTTTGTGTTCCTTTTCTTGTTTTTGTTCCTTTTTTGTTTTGTTTTCCTTTTCTGTTTTGAGTTCCATTTCTGGTATTGTTTAATTTTGTTAGTTTTTTTGTGTGTGTTTCTTTTGTTGTTGCTTTTAGTTATAAAGCTTTTGTTTTGAGCCACAATTGCGAAGCTCCAATACATAAAGAAAGAAATAATAACTTGCTTCATCATCTTTACCACCAGCAGAAAATAAAAATGAAGAAATATTGTTCATGTAATGTATGAACTGAGCAATTTGAGTCGGAATTATTTTGCATTAATTTTCCCCATATTACTTATGCGACCTTTTAGTTGGAGAACTCCACTTCGGTTGGAAACAAGGAGTTGGACACAACTATGCCAATCAATAACTGGAAATCGAGCCCAGTGTGGACAATCCATTTGACTTGCCAATACACACTCTAAATTCCAAATTAGGGCGAGAATATGGTAACGGTATGCCGTGGAGTATATTTGGGAGAGAGCCATTTGCCTAAAGTCGTCAGGAAGTGGTTGACAGGGAGCTGGACAGTCCTCGAGAAGAGCATTATAATGGAAGCCAGGACATGTATTCGGGGATATGTCCGCTGATTAGGTTCGTCCCCGTGAATGGCAAAAAGCAAAAGGGTGAGGAGAAAGGGCCTATCTATCCCCGTAGCCCTAAAATCTCTCCCTAGGGTTTTTGCCTCTACTTCTGCCAGGCCCTTCCACGACTTCTTGTGATAAGGCACTCCAAGGGAGGCAAACTTGCCCCATAGGCTCACCCCACCCCTAATTATCTTCAGGGTGCCTCAATCTCTTCAACTTGTGCAGGGCTTCATTAACTAATACAGTTTTGAACCAATCTTGGCCCTTCTTAAGCTTGATCGAAAAAAAAGAAGGGTCCGTGAAGCACTGATAACGTTATCAATATCTAATCCGCTAATCATTCACTAATTGAGTTTCTCATTAGGAATTCTGTACTCTGCCTAAATTTTTAAAAATATTCAACAGAATAATAGGCCTTTATTACCTCCTTAGATATTTTACTCTAAAATAATGAAAATAATCTTATAATAGATCTTCCAACTAAAGCATATTCGAAATTCCTTTAACAGCCGAATTCAGTTGTGTTTTTAAACTCAATCTATGGAGCATTCAATATTTTTATCAATCCCAAGCCTAATGTGTGATAATTATGTTTTTCACCCCAATTTAGGGTTATTTTTTTATTTGAGCTCCTCAACAAGAGCCTATTTTCTCTGGTCATCAGACAGAGACCAAAATAAAACCAATAATACTGTACAAAAATGACTCGAAAACAAAACAAAACAGAATAAGTTAAAAGCAATTACAAATAAATAAATAATGTAAAAGAATGTTAAATTTATTTATTTTGGAGCGTTCGCAGCGAGGCGATATTGCTCATAAAAAAACAACAAAAACAAAAACAAATTAAATAACGGAATAAAGTTAAATTTATATAACGGATTAAATGCATTAGAAATATAATTGGATTTTGAATTTATTTTTTTGAGGACATCAAAGGTGATTTGCCCTTTTGAATAAGAGCTAACAACAAATAACAAAAGTAAAATAAATAGACATTTTAGAAATACACATATTACTAAATTCAAATAATTACGACCAGAATAAAAAAAGTCGGCGACGATGAGCATAGTTGGTGAAAGATTTAATAGGAAATGAATGGCTGAAAATGGAACTTTTGCTAATCACTGTCGTAACTTCCTCCTTCATCGCAGCTTATATATTATATAAGAAATGTAATTAAAACTAACAATAATAAAAATATAAGTAGACGTACAGAAACAGCAATTGCATAAAGTAGAAAATATAAGGAATACAAATTTAAAACATTTTAAAAATTATAAAATAAAGAAACGATGAAAAAATAAAAGTGTAAAAGTTAAATTTAGAATAAGTTATTACAAGATTTAATTTTTTTTTAAATATATTGTTTTTAAATTTATTATTTATAAATAAGTTTATACAAAATGAAAAATATGAGCAATACTTTGTACATTAAGATATCACAAAACGTCATTATTTATTAACATCCACTTTAAAGTATCCAACCCATTTGTAAATTTGGGACAAGGGTTGTACAGGGTGGTCCATGCGAATCGGACATGACAAAACGTCTTATCAATGAATAATAACCGCCTTATCAATGAATAATAATTATGATTATGCATAAACCGTCCGTTTCCCGTGGACCACCTTGTATTATCAACGGAACTTTTAACATGTGCTTCTAAATGTCATAATCCATCCATTAACGCATCATTTCTTAGAGTTCCAACGCTGTTCATTAAGCAATTACAATTACGTCAACTAATTTTCCATAAAATCTTCGACGATTCACAGCATACTAACAGTATGTTGTACTTTTTAATAACAAATGCTCCAAAAACAATTATTTCCTGAAATCATTTGTATCCCAAATATCAAGTAGCATTTTCTATTGTATTCTTCACGACTCCAGACATCCCTAAAGATTAGACATATCTGGACCATAAAATTTCATATCGAGAACAAAGTGTCAAGCCCCTTACAGTAAGATATACTTCAACTTCGCGCTAACTCATTTTAAGAAGAATGCTTCACCCAAGCTATTTTTTTTTTTTTACATAACCAACTTTGTAAAACTTATTTAAATAGCGATTCGGTAAATTATTTCATGTACACTCACGGACCGATAGATGAATATATAGAATGGAATTAGAGACTCAGGAGGCATTAGAACAATTATAGTATATACAGAGGAAAGACTATATTTGCGCATTAATAATGAGACCACAAAATTGTTGGCTACACAGCATACAAATTATTCGCTAGGATAATCAATTATTATAAAGCAAATATAAATTTATTGCTAAAACATAATAAGAAAAATAAATTGTAAAGCACCCCAAACGTGACCTCATTTTAGTCATCTCCAGGATAGGATCGATGGACATTTGAAGAAATTTTTCGAAAATCGCGTCATCAGTACGACCTCAATAGCTGATTTTTCTTAAGGGAATATACTTCGAATCAATAAAAAAAAATACATCCTTGCATTAAAGCTTCTGCCCGTCCATCCATGAATAAAGAATATTAGACAGGCTTAGAATCGGTCATGTATACTATTATTTAATAACGAAAACGGACATGCTCATTTGAGCTGTTGTTGAATATGTTTTGAACATTTGTATTCCAAAATTACTCAAAAAGAGGACGTTTGAATTTATTAATTTCTTGCCTACTCAATCATTGCTGCAATCATTTTGAAGGAGTAATTTTTATTTATTTATTTATTTTTTTAAGAAATGAGTTTATATCTTTAATTTATGTTTGATATTGGTAGTTGTTATATTGCATGGTTATTTTTCCATACATAATTTTTATTTATGATCGCTGATGTCTTGTTAATTAAATAAAAGCCTAATAAAATTTTAGCCACTTTGTGACGGTTTGTAAGAGGCAAGTACTTACTTATTGTTTACTAGTGTAGAATCAGAACGAGTTATCTACACGGTAACCCAAATGAACACCATCTGTCTTTTTACTCCATTAAAAGAGTTTAAAAAGGGCAATTTTTTTTCCAACATGGGCAATCAGTAAGCTTACGAAAACTATTAAAATAAAACATTGCAACGTGGGTGCTGGTATTAAAAACCTACAAATAATTATGCTTTCAAATTAGAGGCTAATGGAAAAATTATTTTCGAAGTAATATTAGGCATTTTTAACTATTTATAAAATGCTCTCTTAAATTAGTTTCACATAAAGATATTCATTCTATATGAATATTTTAATAATCAAATTAACCTATTTCTCGAATACTATTATTCGTTACCCGTTTTCATCATAGTCAATGAAGAAGAGTTAACGGGAGGGGAAAAAAATCCAGAGAAAATTTCCCAAGGATATGAAGAGATCGTTTTAATAAATTGGAAACTCATTTCAGAGGACTCGCAAAAAAAGATAGAAAAAATGTATCAGAGTAAAAATAACAAATGTATGAGCAAACTTGAGGGAAGGTTTAAAAAAGTCCATCCAAACAAAGAAGGAAGTTTTAATTTACTGTGGTCCTCTCTTCACATACCCAGCTTCCTAAAAACATTTCCCAACTACCTAGTGGACTAAGCCATTCTTTTAGTGAAAAAGGAAAAATGAAATAAAATATTCATCAATAAATGGCAAGTTCTTACATCAAATATACTTAGAAAATCAACGCAAAAAACTTTTTAAAAACATTTTCTCAAAGTGGAAAACTGTTTCATATTACTTCAATTAAAAAATTAAGGATTTGCAACACAATTTTTAAGGAGAAAAAAATAACTGGAAGACAGGGCTCTAAGGATCAGTTAGCTTCTAAGCTATCATCGAACCAACAGCAGAAGGATCAAACCAAACCCTAAAAAGTCTGTCTCGCAGGGATAAACTAAGCAGATTTCCCCACACTTGCTGGTATTACACACTTTTGATCTTATTACGCCACATATTCAAATTGAAAACCATTAAGTGCGAATTACTTGCTTAATATTTCAGTTACGAAAAAAAAAAAACATAGAACTACAATTTTAAAGCACCAACAGTTTAACAATATTGATTCTATAACATTTTTCGTGATATGATCTTCAACCAAACAGTTAAATTTCGAGTATGTTATAGACAAAATAAATATTTTCTAGTAAAGAACAAAATATCTTGGTTGATGACGTCATGTCACAAGAAATTTGCATATATCTCGTAAAATAAAGGCTCTTGAAAGCAATATTTGTTATTTAAAATTAGAATAAAGTGATATAACAGCTTATTGTTATTATGACATGAGTAGGAGTAGGGGTTAACTGAAGAGTGAAAACTAATAAATTCTAATATCTCGGTTAAAATAATGAAACAGAAAATTTGTGTAGAGCAACACTTTTAGGACATTACATTTGTAATAAGATTACTTATAAGCACTTTTTCTATCCAACGTATAATAACGGAGATATTTTGATTTCCAAAATTCTTACCGTCTAAACCCACTCCTACTAATCCGACTTCAGCCGTTTTTTTTTTTTTACAAAAAACGATTATATATCGATTTTGGTACTGATAATACAAAACTTGCGACCACCAGAGCGGTAACAGACAAATATATAAATAATATATATAATTTTGAACAGGCCTCATTTTCGTCATCTACTAGATAGGATCCATGGACATTTAAAATTTTTTTTCTAAAACCGCGTCATGAGTACAACATCAATAGCTGCTTTCCCTTAAGGGAAATCCGCTAAAATAAGGGGCTTCACAGATGACTTCTGAGGGGATCTATCTCATATTCACTCCCTTGCTCGTAAGTAAGTAAAAAACCAAACAATACTAAGAAATCTGTCCTTTTTAGAGTATCAATAAAATGCATAGACTAGAGAGATAGTTCCAAGAAATTTCTTTATCAACAAAATTGCATAGTTTTCAATGGATAGCATTATTTCATCTTCTCAAGATCGAAATTAGTCAGTTCCTGAAGCTCTAATGTAAATTGATGGTGTCGGAGTATAAAATGTAATAATATAAAAATTAACAGTTACTCCCATTTACAGATACCACAGGACGTACCTGGCATAGTGAAGGTAGCCCATACATACCCACTATACTACAGCATCTAAATGACATTAACATATACACAAAAATTGAACTAAGATACTACATTTACAATTACGATTTGCATTTTAAAATAGATTTTATAGTTTCGTTATAAATATGCGCGAGCGTATTGAGTCTTTGTGTGATTGTTCTATTTTTCTATTTGTTCTCCATTTTAGTTCTTGTTTCCTTTTCTATTTTCTTTCTGTTTTTGTTCCTTTTCTGTTTTATATTCCCTTCCTGTTATTGTTTTCTTTTCTGTTTTGTGTTCCATTTCTGCTTTTGTTTTCCGTTTCTGTTTTGTGTTTCGCTACTTTTTAGTTAAATTTCGGTGTTTTTTCTTTGTTTTTTTTACTTATAAAGCTTTTGGTTTTAAGCAACATCGCCATTGCTGCGAAGTTCTAGATAAATATTAAAGTTAAGCCATAAAGTCAAGATACTGAAATAAAATAGGCAAAAAGGTTATGTATACCCAATACTCTCTTATCAGCCATATCTAAAATGGTAAGACCCTACCATATATATATATATATATATAAAATAATTATATTGAAAATTCCACACCCAAGTTGCTTTGAGACGTGTGACTACGACTGGTTACAAGTGCATAGTGCCTATTATATATTTATACGGTTTATCTGGGTTCCTAAACTGGCTAAGCCAACCGATTCATGGCCCGTTTTATCTCCTTGTGACAAAAAACTCTACTACATAATCTTAAACGATATAAACTCTACTAATCTTAAACGTTATATACTCTATTGTTCTACTCAACTAAACATTCATTGACATATTTATGACGCGCTGCTTCTAGATAACTTCTACTGGTATAGATTACTTCGTTACCACTGCAAGCATTAAATTCTTCAGCTACTAACTTTAATGGGGAATCTTCATTTACTAATTACTGTTTTCTGAAGACATCAAGAACGCAATCTCTTTAATAAGAACATTTAAGTTTCAAATTATTTTCTAATAAAGCTTCTTTAAATTTATTAAAGTGATCTTGCAGGGTTGACTGTAGGGTTTTCTGATCTTGTAGGGTTTTTAGAAGTCGCTCGTATCTAAAATGATGGCATTAATATCCTCAATCCCATTTCAACAAGTTTTTTGGAAGATAACTATTGCAGTCCTGGTGATCTCCCGCCTTCTCCTTGCCTGTCTTTAAATATTAGATCACATGAGACTGTGATAGTAAACGTGATTTTCCTGTTTCATTCAATTTTGTCCTAGGCTAGCACCTGGAAATAAAGCTCACGCGTGGCACACACTAGCTATAGAAATCCGATAAATCGAAATTTATATACATATTTGTCTGTTATATACATCTGTCAGACAGCAAAATCTTTTTCGGATGTAGGTCAGCCTTCGGGGTGGCATTCGGCGGCTACTCAGTAGTTTTCCACGATAGGCACTGTGGAACTGCAGTTCTCCCAATTTCTACTTTATTATCCATAATATAATGAGCCTTCTTTATTTAATTCTTTCTTTATACTTGTATAATATATAATCATCAAGCTTAATGAAGTAACCATCGCCCAGTTTATGAAAAAAGATACAAAAATCTTTGTATGGAACTGTGCGCTTCACAGTTCCAGCGGCGAGGTGTTTGACTGTTGCGCTTGCGCACACAGGAAGCTCCAGGCGAGACTGCAAGGGAGAGAGAGCTTTGTCGTTCCCGCAGTGCCGACCCTGGAGTACTAAGACAAAACATTTCAGGAGCACCACCCCCACTAATTTTAGCTACGAGCCGCCACAGATTGCCGAGGACCGGCGGCACCATACGACGGCACCCTTTGATCTCCTCTGTACTTCCCAAATACGTGACTATCTCTGATTAATTTTTCATGTCTTTAATATTCGCTATGTTTAATATAACCTTCACCACACTTTCACAGTTGCTCTCTTAAATCCTTTCTCAAGCATCCACTTCTTCCTAAGGCAGTTCTACAGGCACTATCATTCACGACAGAAGAATGAGCAAAATATATGTATATGCATGAAGAGAAGTTGGAAAGGGAGAGGCTAAGAAGAGGCAGGTGTGTGAGTGAAGACAGGGGAGTTAGCCAAACTCTCCTCCAACTCTGTCTAGTGAACCAGCTTTAACCGGGTTAGAACTTATAATTGCGTATACATCAAGGAAATGACAGTCCCTCCGGCCGCAGGAACACCCCTCCCCCTCTGCGAGTAATTAAATTTACTGTTCGTAATAGGTGAGTGGAGTGTGTCTCTGCTGTCTGTTTGTCCCGCTGTGAGCTGGCAGGAGAATGAGGCAGAGAGGAAGCCGTGGGGTTGCGACAACCTTGTACTTCATCAAATGTTAGCAGTTACTCCCCCTCACAAGTGGCTTTGCTCAGCGATATATACCCCCCTATGGACTAGTCTCGCCAAAGTTGGTCCGCTTTATCCCAGATGTTTGCGGTACTCCTCAACTCTGGCATTACCTTAATCATAGACCATCACGGCAACAGCTAGCTAGCTCCTGATATGTCTTTTGAGAACCCGACATCAAACTTCTACGATTTTCAACCCCACATCCCAAGAATGTATTTCTAGGCTCAAAAAAAAAAATCTTCACGCAAGGGGCTTCGCAAACTAAGCAGATGTGAAGTTTTACAATAGATAAATCTACATACTGGTAACTGCATACTGGTACACACTTAGCACCACCGTGGATGTTAAGTGAATATAAACAACCGGTAATGAGAAATCTTTGACAATTTTAACAACCTCCCAACGAAAAGCTTCTCAATTATAAAAAAACAGGTCTGCCTATCAGATATGTTCTGCACCAGAAAGAAAAACAATTACTGAAATATATCTGGTTATAACATATTAATTTTATTGAAAACTATTAACTAGGTATATCTAGTACAGTCAGTTATAATGAATGATAATAATTTTTATCTGGGGGGGGGGAGATTCAAAAGACCATATTTGCTTGTCTCTCGTATAATAAAAGTCTCTTGACAACAATATTTGCTATTTAAGCTTCGAATAAAGTGGTTTATAATAATGTATAAAAGAGTATTGTCTACAATACATCAGTGAGAGTGAGATTTGCTGAAGGCTGAAAACTGAAAAATTCAATTATCTGGGTTAATATTATGTATGTAGGTAAATTTAATTTGTTGGTTCTTTATAATTTTTCAATCCGACGTATAGTAACGGAGATATTTCGAAAATCCTCCCCTCTAAACCCCTTCCCCTCCCACTAGTCCGATTTCGCCATTAACGATCTTGATCTTTTTTTTTACATAAAACGATTAAATATCGAGTTTGGTAAGGATCAAGCAAAAATTGCGAACGATAGAGCGTTAACAGACAAATATATATATATATATATATATATATATATATATAGTGTTGCGAAAATTAAATAGATAAATAATCCTTCAGAGAGAGAGAGAGAAGAGAGAGAGAGAGAGAGAGGCACAGGAAGACCTGCATGAGCTCCATGAGTTTGTACGCAACCGTATTAAAATGACAGGTGATAAGATGAAAGCCAGATATGATCGGGCAGCAAATACGGAGGGATTCACTGAAGGGCAAATGGTTCTACTATTCAACCCACAACGAAAGAAAGGACTATCCCCTAAATTGCAAACGCACTGGGAGGGACCTTACAAGGTGATCAAGAGATTGAACGACGTTGTCTACCGGATACAGAGATACCACAATCCGAGGTCTAAAATGAAAGTGGTACACCTAGAGCGACTAGCCAAGTATGGCAACGGCGATATTGAGCCTATTCGGGACGAAAAGGCTTAAGTGGGCGGCAGTGTTGCGAAAATTAAATAGATAAATAATCCTTCAGAGAGAGAGAGAGAGAGAGAGAGAGAGAGAGAGAGAGAGAGAGAGAGAGAGAGAGAGTGTCGCGTATTTGGAAAGTGTGACGTAGATCAAAGAGACCGACGGAGGGTCGAGACGCTTCTACGCTCGTCTAGCCCAGCCTCGAATGAACTAGACAATTCCCCTTTGATGTATGCCGACAAGCTATATAAAGAGGGCCTGCCGGGAGTCAGTCAGTTTTATTGTCACCTGTCTCGATGTTCACATCAGTGCTTCAGTGCGACTTAGTGCAGTGCGGTAAAGTGTTTTTAAAAGAAGAACAGTGTTGTGCCGTGACTGTAAGTAACAGTTTAGTGCCGTGTTTAAGACAGTGCAGTGCCGCGAAGTAAAGGACAGTGCAGTGCCGTCTTTCTGTGAATTTCAGTGGATTATTGGACTGTGACTCATTCAAGAACAGTAACGCTATCAGTGTATACTGTGAGTAGTAATTAAGAATAATCACCAAGTTTATTGTGCATTGTGAAATAAATTTTGCAGTGATCAAAACTAAAACTTGCGAGTTTTTAATTTTGCAATCCAAAAGAACTCTTATTAAAAACGTTTATTACTGGTTTTGGTAATAAAAACGTAACAATATATAAGAGTAATCTGCTAAAACATTGAGAGCTGAGTTTCATGGAGTCAAAATTTGTAGAAGGAAATTGACATTGTTTAATCAATAATAAATGACAATCACACGTGCTCCGTAAATTAGGAAGGGTTTTCTTCTTATTTAGGTGACACGCTGACGTTATCGCCCATTCTTTTCACAGTTTCTTCCGTAGAACAAAGTCTATGTGAACAAAGCAAAACTTTTAAGTGGCACTTAAAATGTTTATTGAAGCAGTTGCTGTAAGCGAAATCGCATGAGTAGAAACGTGGTTTAAATATGGAGTTTGATGACAAACTACACACACACACACACACACACACACACACACACACACAAGCATATATATATATATACTTATATTTGATAATTAAAACCTGAACACTGCTTATGAAACAAACTTATGTTTTCATAATTCGTTCCATAAAATTAGCATTTACCCTTTCCATTTAAGGGGTAACTTGATATTAATATTTAAAATTCAATGAAAGTCTAACCTATAGAGAGCATTTGCGACAATGGCACAGCTGCGAGGCGAAATCCGATACTTGGAGCAGCTGGGTTAACCCGCTATAGTCCATTTAAGTAAAACAAACAAGTCAAACTTAGTTACTTTAGAAGTTAAGTACTTTGCATGGATCGGAGACTTTGCCAATAATATAGCCAGTAATCCCTTTACTTATAAGCACTATAATTATGCTATAATTTTGCTAAGAAGCATTGACATAAACTTTTCTTAATATCAATTCAATAAAAGCTCCAAAAGTCTTATAACCCCATTCTGCCGGTGTCGGGCAAGTACATTTGAAGCTGCCCTGCTAACTAAACAGATTTCGTGCGTCACGTTATCTCAAACCGTATAAGTTCAATGAAAACAATATTTGGTATGTAGGATTCAAATAAAATGGTTCATATTGTTAATATGACACATGTAGGAGAGAGGGTTTACTGGAGGCTGAAAAGAAGAAAATGCAAATCTCTTGGTTTATAATGAAGATAGTGAAAAACATAAACAATATTTAGAGAACATTACATTTACAATAAGATTGTTTCTATACAATGTTTCGATCCGACGCATAATGACGGAGGTATTAAGAATTTTTAAAATTTACCTTTCTAAACTCCCGCTCCCACTGGTCGGATTTCGGACATTAACGTACATGCTCTTTAGTATTAAATAAAACTCTTAAATATCAAGTTTGGTAACGAACAACCAAAATTGTGGTCGCCAGAGCGTTATGAGACAAATATATATAGTTTATAACGGACCTCATTTTCGTCATCATCCTGTGTATGATCGATGGACATTTGAGGAAATTTTTAAAAAATCACATAATGAGTACAACCTGATTTCAATGAGTAGCTGATTTCCCTTAAGGGAATTCTTCTAAAATCCTTCACGCAAGGACTGCATAAACTAAGCAGATTTTTCGAGCGCTGGATGATACAATGATGATCTCATCTCAACACATATTCTCTAATTCTAAGTTAAAATCCGATAAGTCGAAGCGAGAGATTGTGTGTATACACCTTTGGCCAGCCTTCATTTCGCCATCTCCTAGCTAGGATTGACTCTATGAGTACAACCCCAGTACTTATAGGGAAATCTGCCAAAATGGCATGTTTCATAGTTGTCACATTGTTTGCTGATAAGTCACAACAGGTATTTCTTTTTCATATTTTCTTTCAAAACAAGATTGAGTGGGATTGAAGAAGATACATTTATTTTTATTCATTTATTTATTTTAATCTCTTAAGATATTGAAAGAGTTTTAAACAGCACATATAGCCAGAACTTAAGAAGAATTAGCTCTCTTGGCAGAGGCGAGGAGTACCTGTACCAAAATGTGCCATTTTTTAAGGCCAAAGTTATATCTCAAATCTGTTTATTAGGTACAAAAAATCAAAGATTGATAGTTGGTAGGACAAGTTACATATTCAATCCAGAAAGGCTATGCCCCCTTTGCGAAGATACCCAAGACACCATTACGCACTTCATCCTTGAATGCCCCGTTTTAGCAGAGAGAAGAAACCACCTCCTGAAAAGTCTCAACATTCCCCAGCAATCCATGGATAATTTGTTTGACCTTATGGACAAGAATAAAGTAAACTACATATATGCTTTCATACTTAAAAGTCTTTACTTCAGAGGGGAAAAAATACAAACAATATAATTATTAAAATAAAATTAATGTTTTATTTTGTTTTCTATAGAAATAGAATATTGTATATAGTTTTTGTTTTTGGTTATTTTTAAATGAATTCTCTGTTTATGTTTCTATTAAGAAAAGATAAACGAAAAATGTAATCATGAACATGGGCTAAACCCTTGCTATAAAATTGTTAAATGTTTAAAAGCAATAAAAATATTCAGTCATTCATTCACTTTCATTTATTTATTTCAGACATCACAGCAAAGGTGATTTCCCCTTTCAAAAGTCAAAAATAGTAAAAAGTAAAGTAACAAAAGTAAAATAGATAAGAGATAACAACAAGGTAAGATACACTTATAACCCATCTTATATTAAAAACTCTTAGGATAGATCTATATGAATTCGGTTTAGGAATAAATATTTCCGAACTTTAATAATTCAACTCTAACAAAAAAAAAGATTATCCTGACACTATAAAAATCATTAACTGAAAGACATGAGTGAAGATGATTTCTTTTTATTCAATTCACTTTGATGTTACCTTGTTGCCACAAGCTTTGGAACTAGAAAATGCCGTTTCAAAGCTGACAGTATAATTACAAACGTCTCAATAAAATAAACGTTTTGAACCTCTGAACGTTAAGTAATAATTACAAGCGTCACAATAAAATATATATATTGAACATTTGAACGTTAAGTAATAATTTATTTCAGAGCGAGCTAAAGAAATATCACTTTAATCCACTTTAAACCCACTTGCAATGGAACTAATAAACTTACAGAAGTACAAGTTGGAGCAAGGCGAGGTGGGATTAAACAAATTAATTCCTTCGGTTGTTGATAAGCTCACCCATTTGTTTCTATTCTCTTTTTGAATTCATTATTAAACCCTTCCCAATATTTACTATTCAGAAAGGCTCGATCCAATAATATAAGCGGAATAATATTTAATTTTATTCGCCATGCTGCCATCAATTCCCCTACATATGAACAAAAAAAAACACAGAAAAATGCTGAAATCCCCTTATATTTTTAAATTAGGGATCCGTCGAAAACTTACTTCTGGAAGTTTAAATTGCCCGGCTCGAATGTGAACGTTTCATCCTCGAACAGAAAAACACTTTAGAAAAATTCAGGGAATGTTGACTCCATACACTAGCCTTGAAAGAAAGTTTCCACGGCAAACTTTATCTTACCCTTTATCTATTATTTCGCCTAAGCGTTATTAACTTATTTTATGTTTAGGCATAGCATATTTTTAGGAATATTATTTTATATTGCACTTATTTGTATTTCATATATATATATATATATATATATATATATATATATATATATATATATATACTAGCTCAGATACCCGGCTTCGCCCGGGAATTGATTTGAGGCTGAATGGTGATGGTATTTTTTTTTGGCAAGGCTTTACTTTGCACAATATTTTGACATTTACCCGTCCCAGTGTTTAGGATTAATACCCGTTGTTGGCATTTGTTAATAATAAAATTAATTTTTTATGTAAGTCTTCACTGTCCTCCAAATTGTCATATTTTCCGTCTCCTGTGCATTATGCATAGATTTCAGTTATTAAGGACAAAATATTGACATAGATTTGAATAATTTTTCCAGGTGAGGTACCTCATAGTTCAAATTGGATGAATTGTTGAGCATATCAACACGCAAATTACTTAGCTTCACACATTGTTCCTGGAGAAATGTAGAAAACAAAAGTTAGTCTAAATAACAAAGTAGACAAAGAAATATCGCGAATTTTTATTTCAGGCCTCCCTTATAACCCCCACTCCCGTTCTAACCTAAACATTTTAATATAGCTTATAATCATGGAAGAATTAATGCTAATTGACATACCGAGTTTTGTTAAGTTCGATCCAATCGTTAGCGCCCAATAAAATAGTTGACTCCCGCTTTAGTTTATAGTATATATCTCGTTTATACATTGTTAAAAGACAAAAATGAATATGACAAAAGTTACTCAAAATAACAAAATGAACAATTGTTATGTTCATATTTCCCGAAAAACAAATAGAAAACAAAATACCGCTCTTTTAAATTCAGGCCTCCCTTACATCCCCCACTCCTGCCCGTCCATAGAAATGTTGGTATGGCTTGTTATAATGAAAGCGTTAGTGCTAATACACATACCGAGATTTATTTATTTCGGTTGGGTCTTTTGCCCCAAATAAAATCATTCACTTCCGCCATAGGTTTTAGCGTATATCTCGTTTATAATTCGGTATACGAAAAAAGTGTATATAACAGAAGTTACTCTAAATAACAAAATAAACAACTTTTGTTATGTTCATATTTGCCAAAAAAACAATAGGATACGAAATAGTGCTATTTTTAATTTCTGGCTTCCCTTATAACCACCTCTCCTGTTCGTCTCAGAGGATATTAATACAGCCTTAAGTCTAAGTTGGGTTAGTAGTAATATACATACCAAGTTTCATAAAATTCGGTTTAGCCGTTTATGCGTGAAAAGGTAACAAACAAACAAACAAACAGACACCAAAGAAACAAAATGCAGTTATGGTGTCTATGACATGTGAAACGAAAAGTTATCGTGAAATTTCGCGAAAAAAATTAATGTACAGACAGAGGTTACAATTTTATATATATATATATATATAGTTTCTTCATTGATGAAATTCTTCGTAAAGATTCATGTAGTATAGTAAAATAAAACCTCATCGCTTTTTCAACTTACTACACCAACTTACACATAAATGTATTTAAATAGCTTTTGTTAATAATTAAAAATCTCTTTATTAAAAGAATAAAGTTACTTCAAAAATAAAACAATTCTATAGCATTTTATTCCATAGGAGTACACACATATATATATATATATATATATATATATATATATATATATATATATATAAAACTATAACTCCATTAATAATTAAAACTAATTAACATATGATACCAATGTACAGCCCACACATGCCCGCCCGCACATAAACGCATAATAACTAGGTGTGTCTGTGATGAATGCCACCAAATGGCCGTGATTTCCTTTTAATTCATGATTAGTTAATATTATTAAAAACGAATAGATATTCATTTTATTCTAAAATATCGGCTTTCAAAATTTGAACCTCAATAAAATATTCTCAAATAAATCCAGAAGTCGAGTAACTTTCTGTCTCTCTCTTATACAAAAACACCCCTCCAATAAGGTTCAATATATTTACCAAATATTATTTGTTCTTTATTAACTCCAATTTACCTACTTGGGGCCCTTATCTATAGGTTCCCGCCCTGTTCTTGCCAGGTTGGGACTATGGGTTTTATATAATGAATTCTTCAGTATTTAATTTACAAATTCAAACCCACGTCTACTCAGGGACTCTAAAGTTCTTCCAGCTAAAAATGAGGATATATAGATATTATTCACGATATCACTAATACGAATAAGGACAATTATTATATTCTTTGATTATCACAGGTTGAAATAAAAATGTCAAGCCCTTATCTAGAACTACCTACAACCAGGTTAGGATCTTGAATACAATGTATTTATCTTTTAACTTATTTATGTAACATGATCATTAGCTTGTTGCATTTCTATGTTGATTTGTTAGTGGAAAACAAAATAATGGGGTTTAATAACGCCCTCTACGTGATACTAATACTAATTGGGGTGAGTTATCTACAGGTTACCACCCTTTCCTAGCCAGTGTGGGACTTCGGATTTTATTTAATGGACTCACCACGAAATGAATTCCAATTGCCTAGGTGAGAACCAAACTCACGACTCTAGGTTTACCAAGTGAGATTAAGACATGATTCTAAAAAAAATAATTAATGAAGTCAATTTTGCCTCATAAATGTAAAATTAACAACTTTCTACTGTAAATATTCAGTTGTAAAATACGTTCGTAGATTTTATCAATATTTCAATTCAATACTCTCTATGATTATAAAATCATGTTTACTCGGTCCATAATGTTTACATATTCTAAAAAAGTATTAGTTAACGTGCTTTTAATGATCAGTTTCAACCGAGATTCCTTATCTTTAAGTGGTTCAAAAATTCAAAGGCACAGTTTTCCATCACGACAATGCCCGTCTTTAGGTGTCTTTGCAGACCCGGCAGAAATTATTGGAGTTTTGCTGTGATGTGATCCCCCACCCACCCTATTCACATATTTAGGGCCCTCCAAAACTCCCTTAACGGGAAACACTTTAATTCGCTCGAGGACTGCAAAACTCACATAGAGGAGACAAATTTACAAGAATCTGAAGTATTTATTGAAATACGCTACGAGCTTATTTTACAACATAATATTAACTTTCATATAAAATGAAGAAAGAAGCAGAAACATTCCTTTCTTATATAATTATTTTATTCACTTGTGGTGAAACACTTTTTTCTATACTCTGGTAGAATTGAAGGGCTCAACGCTGAGTGCAAATGAGTAATATCTTTGAAATTTGTTATTAATGACTTCTACCACAATGATGAATAATATTTTTATCTTGTGAAGTAGCCGAACTGTAAAAAGTAAGTTTTAATTTAAGGCCAAGAGGGCACTGTAAATCAAAGTGGAAGACATTGTGTAGTAGGATCCCCAAGGTAGTGCTCAAAGGAGAAGGAAGAGCTAATTTCCAGAGCAACTCCCCCGGGTAGCATTTTAATCAAGTCGAAGATATATGCCGCCGTTGCAGGTACTTGTCGCTAGTTCACTCTCTACAAGAAAACTCTATGGCACCGTTCTGGAAGGATCTTTCAACGGTCCCAGAAGTATCTTAGTGCTACAGCTGAAAAGAGTTATTTCGAATGAGTAGCCCCAAACTCAGGCGCAAACGTTTTCAAAAAGATTAGAAGATTCAGTTTTGGAACTGAGCAAATTAAAAATAAGCTTAACGTAACAACAGATAAACCCCATTAGTTCATCCTAAAACCAATTTCGTTTTATTTATCTCCGTACTCATTCTTGTACCTCTTATCAAAGGCAAATTGAATAAGTTTGAAGAAGGTTGTCTTTTTTGATATATAATACTAGTCTCCAACTAATACTGAAATATTATATTTGGTAGAAAACCTTCAAATATCATGATTTTGTTTTCCATTTCGATAACAAAAGTAATATAAATTAATTTAAAAGAATTATTTGTTTTAATTTATTTTATTCTTGATAACACTATTTCTGTTATTATTTTATAGCAGATTTCCCTTAAAGGAAGACTGACAATAAGTAAGAAAGGCTGATTATAATAATAAGAAAGACACACTGGAAACCATATTCAGTATTTAAGCATGAAATAAGACGTTTTTAACATGTAATGACTAATAATTGGGGTTTACCGCTTATGTCTCCGTTAATATTCTAGAAATAGAAAAAAGTGTTCATAACAACATTGGTAGGACATTACATTTGCAATAATACTGGTTCTATACGAATTTTTGGTCTGTTGCAAAGAATATTTTGTTGGCTACAACAATTATGTCGCAGCATTTTAAAACAAAACTTGGCGATTCAGAAATAAATTTGTGCATTTTATGCCTAGTGGATGCATCAATTAAAAAAAAATAAACATCAAAATAAACTCGTTAAATAATTTGATTTTCTGCAATAATCCGTCATAAAAAGTATGACATTCCATTGGAAATTCCCATGTTATGGTTACTTGAGAGGTCCTGGTAAAGGTTGTGATTTTGAATATGGACTGAAAATATTCTTGAGGGGTCACAATTATGGCACACCAATTCTCAGCTTTTTATTAATACAATTGACAATTTTATGAACTTGGGGCACCCTTTATATATAGTTTTTGAAAGAACGTTATTTTCGTAATTTCCTGGGTAGGATCGATAGGCATTTGAAGACATTTTTCGAAAATCGCTATATGAGTAATAGTTCAATAGATGATTTCTCTTATGGGATAGATAACTTGTATGAATCAAAATTATACAGCAAAATCAAACTGAGCAGTGCTATAATACTGTTGTTTCCTTTAGTGGAAGAACAACAACTAAATTGTGGTGCAAACGAATTGTTACCTTAACGGAAATCTGCTGAAAACGGAGTTTACCCTTGGCCTAGATAGAGATCCTTTCTCTAGAAGAGCTTCTTCTATTCGAATATGGAATTGCCAAGTCTATTGGCTTTTTATAATTTCTGATCCTTTGCCTACTAGTGATGTCAAAATGGTTATAGTTTGTTTTACAAAACAAGAGGTTAAGATGTAAACCAGCAATAATGAGTAGTGTACTTACGCTTGCAAGTTCCTTCAACACCTTCAGAGCGGACGTCAGATACAACGCATTCGAGGCCCTTTCCACATGTGCCGAAGAAGCCGTAGGGCCCTCCACAGGGCTCGCCTTCGGCCCTGGCGCAGATCCTACAGCATCCGCAGGGGTCCCAGACCGTCCCCGCACCTGGTGGACAGTCTTCCTCTGATAGGGGCTCGCATTCCGCCGGGGCACAGACGCACGAGAACCCGAGGCTCACCTGGACCAAGCCGAGCAGAAGTGAGCTCAGCAGCCACATCTCATTCAACGACTCTTGAGGAGGAAACTCTTACTACATTATCCCCTCTCCTCCTCCAGCCTTTCTGAAAAAAAGAAGGAATTTATTAATGAAGTTAACGTCAAAATAGCTACAATTTAGAATTATGGTCGAAGCGTTATTTTTAACTTCGTCGCTTGGAACTCATTAAAGATTTCGAGCGTGGGAAATCTTCAGCGGTCGGGGTTACAGGTAACCAGGTGTCAGTTGACTGTGAAAATATGAACTTGACAGTAGTATTGTCGGAAATGAAGAATATTATGTACTGGGAGTGAAGAAAACGTCCAATTCTTCACAAGTTTTTTTTTTTATTTCAGCGCTAAGCCCTTTCAAATACTCTTGTTTCCATCTTCAGAGCTACTTGCTGCACTCATTGGGAAAGACTGCAAGTGACTCATTGCATGCAAAAAGTTCTGAAGATGAAGGCAATAGTTTTTGATAGCACTTAGCGCTGAAATAAAAATAAAAAAACAAACAATTGGACATTTTCTTCTCTCCAAGTAGAATATGAACTATTTAACTTCATTTCACCAATCGATGGCGGAAGATTAAAAAAAACTATGAACGTCAAATGAATTCTAAAACCGATTTTATTTCTCTACTAGATTCACGTCCACATGACGCCTCATCAGGACAAAATATAATACAAAGAGGTAACTAAACTTTACAGCAATTGTATGAATGGCCAAATTCCAGGAAGGTCCTATAGCACAATGTAGCAGCCAATAGTATAGTTACATATTTTATGTTTTCTCCTGATGAAGTGACCTGCGGACGCGAGACTAGTAGATAAATAAACGTTTTTTTTTTTTTTGTTTTTTGTTTTTGTTTTTTTTTTATAATTATTTGAGGTTTATCGTTTTTGTTGATCTTCTGCCATCTATTGGTTAATTGAGGTCAATCACAATATTTTGCAGCTTTTCCTATAGGTTTTTCGGGTGGTTCCTTTGTGGCTCGCGGCCGCTCCTAATGATTAGTAGCTCCGAATCAGGAGTTGCCTAGTGCCATAAAGAAACGTGACCACACGAAGAAACTGATGGGAAAATCGGCGAAATGTCACGAAAACCAGTAGCACTGATACGGTTGGGGATATGCCGACAACTTTAATTATGGCCAAGTTATTGGAAAGCAAAAGTAACCATAAAATTCCATTTATGGTATCACAAAGTATATGAATGAATTCATATTATCTAATGTCTTCATGGATCCATTGTTGTACATACGAATAAACACATTTTCTACTGATAGGCTTACTGACAATTTTAATGATTAATTACATCCTGCTTTTCGATCTTCAGCAGGACTTGTGCTACTTAAAGAACGTAGGACATTACACCCGTTCAGAAGGTTCCAAAACCAGTGCCACCGGAAAGACAGGACTACAACACAACAAGTAATGCTAATAAAAAAGAAGTTAGTTCAGAAGCATTTTATAGTTTACACCACTTAGGCGTTTTTACAAGAATTTAATATCTACGAGATAGAATTTTCTTCAGTACACTAAACTTTGTGTAATTGAAGTATTTTCCCGCTAAGTCGATAACGTACTGAAATGTTACTCCTTAAATAAGACAACCTCAAAAGGAATACGCAGAGTTTTTTAGACCTGACCAAAATCCGACCTTTCTTACGAGATGGAAATGATACAATGAATATTGAAAAATGAAACTGACAACCAGGTTAGTCAGAAAAAACTTTTTTGTTGCTCCTCACAATTTATTTTTTACAACCGCTTAGCGCAATCGGGAATTAAATTCCCATCCTCAGAGCAACAAACAATAAAGCACAATAATTAAGGAGTCTAAAAACTATTTATCAAATAAAAATGAAACTGACAACGTTTTTCTAGCCCAATATACATAGACTCCCGGTTGTTGGTACACATAATTATACCTGCAATACGCTTTCAACCTGTATACCAAATATAGTTTCCTAGAAACTAAGTACTAGAAAGTAAATTCCTTTCAATAAATTCGAATAAATAAACAAAATTGACGTCTCACAACGTTTTGTATAAAAATTGAAATGTTTATCTTTTTAGCCTGCAGAAGGTCTAGGCTATCTCAATTGGATGGACATTCCTAAATCATTTATTAAACAATATCATTTTTTTTCAATCTATTGGTGAATATTAAAACAAAATATTGCGCTGAATAAACATTTTATTGTGCATTTAATAAATAACTTCATTAAAATATGGCAATGAGCTTCCACAACATCAAAACTAGAGGTGGAAAAACTTAAACGATGAACACGGGGAAAAAGAGAAGCAGTTATTTAGATGAAAAACGTGTGTGTGTAGAAACAAATCAAATTTTCCCGCAGCAGTATCACACCCTCGTCCCTTCGAAGATTAAACTTAATTTGGCCTGAAAGCAATGTCACATAAATTCCGTGTCACATGGTTGACCATAACGGCCATAAGTTTTTGTATTTTTTTTTTCTTCTTTTCCTTTGACATCCATAAATTACAATAAAATTAAGCATATGCCTATTTTACTTTTATTAATCTTTTTACTTTTAGATGGTAGCATCTCCACCACTTTTTTTAAAGTTGTTTAGGTTCTTTTTTGGCATACTCCAAAAGTGGTTAGTAAACTAAATTGATATACTAAGTGCTGGAATGACATGATGTCATCTCACAATCTATTATTCGCTTTTTAGCAGATTTCTTTCAAGGGAAATCAGCTATTGAGGTCGTACTCATGACGCGAGTTTCGAAAAATTTCTTCAAATGTCCATCGATCCTACCCAGGAGATGACGAAAATGAGGTCCGTTCAAAATTACACACACACACACACATATATATATATATATATATATATATATATATATATATATTTGTCTGTTAACGCTCTAGTGGTCGCAATTTTTGTTTGATCGTTACCAAACTCGATATTTAATCGTTTTTATGTAAAAAGAAAGATCAAGTTCGTTAATGGGAGGAGGGGGGATTTTTGAAAATTCGAAATATCTCCGTTATTATGCGTCGGATCGAAAACTTGTATAGAATCAATCTTATTGCAAATTAAATTTACTATAAATATTGTTCTATACATTTATTCTGTATCTTGAATATTTACCGAGATATTTGCATTTGTATTCTGTGTGTGGTCGGCAGGAGTTGGGAGGAGTGTGGGCTATGCTCGGTACTTTCCGAAGAGGCGGCCGTTTCCGTAACTGTTCGTCCCTCGTGAATAAGTTTAGAGATCCCTTACTACTACACTAGTTATTGGGCAGATTTCTCTATTGTAAAACTTCACGTGGGAAATCTGCTTAGTTTGCGCAGCCCCTGTGTGACGGACTTCTCTTTCTTAATAAGGAAATAAAAAGAACATTAAATTATGGCTGGAAATATGATATTTAGTTATAAATTTAATTGTTGAGGAATGAATTATTACTTAAGAGTAGGGTAAACTGAAAAATTCCTTCGCGTTCCATGAGAATTATATTTTGTATAAGCTTCAAATAAAGTGCTTCATGACAGATTATTGTGAATATGACATAAGTAGGGGTTGACTGATGGCCGAATACCTCCGTTAATAAACAAGATAGTGAAAAATATATAAATTATAGAGCATTTGATTTTCAATTATATATGTTCTAAACACTTTTTCGACCCGGCCCATGATAACGGAGATATTCAGAATTTTCGAAATTCCCTCCTATAAACACCCCCCTTCCCCCGGCCCGATTTCAGCCATTCCCTAACTAGAGCGTTAACAGATATATATATAATTATGAACGGACCTCATTTTCGTCATCTTCTGGGTAGGATCAATGGGCATTAGAGGAAATCATTCGAAATTGACGTCATGACTACGACCTCAATAGCTGATTTTCCTTAAGGGAAATTGCTAAAATTGAGACACTCTCTTATGTCATTTATGTGTATTTACCTATTCGAAAGCTTTACAAATTTTATTGAGCCCACTACAAACTACCCACATCTTTTCTTAAATATTGACCACCTAAAAAAAATTTAGATTAATTACAAATAATTGGTGTATGTAAATTGAATGACTTCTTAAAATAGCATAACCCTTATGAAATAATTGTAAAGCAACATTTATTTTTACATTCGAGAATTATTGATTGGTTGAAGGAGAGCAAAGTGGCTCGAGAATAGGTTGACAGGTCCTATCTCTGGGAGAAGATGACATATTGACATGTTCTTCAATGGAGCCTAGCCCTCACAAGATATTGACATTACTGATGAAAGATTTTGTTAGGCACCTTTTGCTTGTGATATTAATAACTTTTAAAAACTTTCAGGGCACATAAAATATCACGCACAAAAGGCGGACATTGTAAAACTATTGCAAGCAATCTTTATATTTCGTAGTATAGAAGAAAAAATATAAAAAGATTATTCATACAAGGAAGAAAACTTCTTAGCTATTTAAAATAAGTAGTTCGACTCATTCTATCTAATATATATTGTCAAATATGTGACACCATTTGTGGGCCTGTCATTCATTAGACATTAATCATCATTCACCTTAAATGAATTAGCAGGGATAACAACAAAAAAGTCAGCCACGCAGGGGCTGGGTAAACTAAGCAGATTTCCCTCGTGCTAGTATGACACACTCGTGATATCTCATCGCATATTCTGACTGGAAACTAGAATGTAGGAATTACTCGCTTAATATTTGAGATGCGAAAAAATATATATAGAGCACGAGAGCATCAATTCTTGGTTCATATTGATACAATATTCATTTTATGGCATTTTTCGATTTGAATCATAATAACGGAATTTTGAATTTTCGAATCCCCCATCTAAACCCCCTTTATTCATGCTGCGATTTCTGCCAACAACAAATATGATCTTTAGTGTTGACTGAAACAGTTAAATGTCGTTTATTGTATAGAATGAAATAAACATTTTCAAGACCAGAAGTTAAAGTCTGAATTGACGTTATCGTAAAATGAATTCGCATGTATCTCCCATAATAAATGTCTCATGAAAACAATACTAGGTATATATATGGTACTCTTAGAATAAACAGTTTCACGTTATAAAAGCTTATTGTAATAATGACATGAGTAGGAATGGAAGTTTACTATAGGCAGTAAACTAAACATTCCAAATATCTCGGTTAATATTCAGATTAGAGTAAATATGTATATAAAAATATTTATAGGCAATTAAATTTACAATAAGATTGGTTCTGTACAATCTTTTGATCTGAGGAATAATAACGGAGATATTTTAAAATTTCAAAATACCCCCCTCTAAATGGAATCGGAGGGCGGGGGGCACTGATCCGATTTCAACAGAATATATATATATATATATATATAACGAATATATGTCGAGTTTAGTAACGATAACACAAAAATTGCGACCGCTAGAGCGGTAATAGACAAATACATACACACACACACACTTTGGAAGGGAGCTCGTTTTCGTCATCTATTAGGTAGGATCGATGGACATTTGAAGAAACTTTTCGAAAATCGCACCATCAGTACGACCTCAATAGCCTGATTTCCCTGAAGGGAAATCTGCTAAAAACTGAAAGTTGAAACATATTATTCAGAAATAATTTTAAGCTTATCTTCAAGTATTATTTATGATCAACAACTTTATATATTGTAACAAAGCACTTTTTTTGAGTTTTTTATTCATTTCATTATTTATCTTTGGCTGATAATGTTTTTAAAGAGTTCATACATCGACATAATGTCCATCAACACCAGTGGCGGCTCGTAGCTAAAATTAGTGGGGGTGTTGCTCCAGAAAATTTGTAGTCACTGCGGAAACGACAGTGCTCTCTCTCCCTTGTAGCCTCGCGGGGAGCTTCCTCTGTGATCATGCGTACAACAGTCAAACACCTCGCCGCTGGAACTGTGAAGCGCACAGCTCCATACATAGTTGTTTGTATCTTTTTTTCATAGACTGGGGGATGGTTACTGCATTAAGCTTAAGAATTATATATTATACAAGTGTAAAGAAAGAATTAAAGAAAAAGACTCATTATATTAAACGTTATAGATAATATAAAGTGGAAATTGGTGGTGCTGCAGTTCCACTGTGCCTATACGCGAGACGCCACTGATCAAAACTGACATTCGGGAGCATTATAGGCACGAGCGAGCCCTAATTTCTACAAGTGCGTCAATGAATAACAGAGTAGATTGAGTTCTACCAAGACAAGCAGGTGAACCTTCCCCCGGTCTGTGATCAAATCGGAGTTTCTAATTTTAATAATGCCGGTTGAAGAAAATACTGGACGATGTTCTAGCAAAAGTTATGAAGTATGGAGGAATTTTTTTGAGGAAAGTTTGTGGAGTTATGATGACACAAATGAAAAACATTACTGAACCATGGGAATGGTGTGGAGACAAAGTTTACAGATGCATACATAAAAAGTCCGTCACGCAGGGGCTGCGTAAACTAAGCAGATTTCCCACGTGAAGTTATACAATAGAGAAATCTACATAGCAGAACCAAACGGTTACGGCAAAGGGCGGAACTAGCTTTTCGCGGGAAATTCAAAAATCCGTTATCGGCCCAAATTTCATAAAAATGCAAATATCTCGGTTAATATTCAAGATAGGGAATAAATGTATATAACAATATTTATAGTAAATTTAATTTGCAATACGATTTATTCTATACAATTTTTCGATCCGACGCATAATAACGGAGATATTTTGAATTTTCAAAAAATCCCCCTTCTAAACCCCCCCTCCCACTGGTCCGATTTCAGCCATTAACGAACTTGATCTTCCTTTTTACATAAAACGATTAAATTCCGAGTTTGGTAATGATCAAACAAAAATTGCGACCGCTAGAGCGTTAACAGACAAATATATATATATATATATATATAATTTTGAACGGACCTCATTTTCGTCATCTCCTGGGTAGGATCGATGGACATTTGAAGAAATTTTTCGAAACTCGCATCATGAGTACGACCTCAATAGCTGATTTCCCTTAAGGGAAATCTGCTAAAATGCAATAATAGAAACACTAATGTGGGTATTTCCACATATTCATCTAACTTCATATGAAAGAAAGTTGAGCATTGCAGCCGATTCCACTTACAGTACACAATACTGCATGGAAACACTCAACACGAACCCTCGCTGTCTGCTCGAGACTAACCAACAAGAAACTAGCAGCCTCACGATGCAATAATTATTATTTGTTGGAGAACCATTCAAAATGGCCTGCAAATACAGACTAATAATTGATTGGCATCACCTATTTTCTTTATAAACCCAAACTAAATCACCAACATTCAACTACTGCCTCTCAACAATCATGACCAACCTTAATACTATGCAACAACACACCTATAAATATATTAGTGTATATTATTCAGTAATTTATTCTTGTCCAAGTAAACTAATTTGTTTCTCAAACAAATAAACAGTTCACTCTGTGTCACAATATGATTCAAGCGCTAATAATAATAACTACATTTCAAAATATAATGCATTATTTATTTATATAATTATAATTATATAAATAAATATTAAGGACTATGTAGCTGCAATTCTCCCACGCTCGGCTAAACGCTGGCCGCACAACTCTCTTTCCACAATTGAAAAGAAAATTGTCGTAACCAACAACTTCTCAGAAGGGAAAAACTGTTCATAATTATGAAGTTTTAGTATATAATAATACAATACTTTTAATACAAATGTGTGCTTACTATATTCATATGTTAAACAGATCTCATTTTCGTCATATTCTAGGTACATTTTGGTTGGGGGTTGTATGAGAAAATTTACCGAAAATCATGTAATGAGTACTACCTAATGGGCTGATTTTACCTAAGGGAAATCAGCTAAACTAATAATAATAAATTAAAAGTCCGTCACGCAGGGGTTGCGTGGACTAAGCAGATTTCCCACGTGAAGTTTTACAATAGAGAAATTTCACGAGAGTCAAGCAGTTAAGAAAACGACCGAACTAGCTTTTGGCGGGAAAGTCACCCGTCCGTTAGCGGCCCAGATTTAATAAAAATGCAAATATCTCGCTTAATATTCAAGGTAGAGGATAAATGTATATAACAATATTTATCGTAAATTTAATTTGCAATTAGATTGATTCTGTATAATATGTCGATCCGACGTATAGTAACGGAGATATTTCGAATTTTTAAATTTCCTCTAAACCCCCCTCCACTTGTTCGATTTCAGCCGTTAACGAACTTGATCATTCTTTTTACATAAAACGACTAAATATCGAGTTTGGTAACGATCAAAAAAAAATTGCGACCGCTAGATCGGTAACAGACAAATATATAGATAGATACAGTTTTGAACGGACCTCATTTTCGTCATCTACTAGGTAGGATCGATGGACATTTGAAGAAAAATTTCGAAAATTCCTTCATGAGTACAACCTCAATAGGGAAATCTGCTAAAACTATACTTATGCGGAGCAAATGAAGGGTGAGAAATAGGAAGTGCCAACTTCAGTCATCCTGAAATCGAATATTTTTAAATTTTCTTATGGGCTCAGGCTACCCAGGCGAGTTAAGACGTTGGTGTCAATGAAACTTAAAGGCATGTGTTCGATTCCCACCTGGGCAATAGGAATTTATTTTGTGATGAACTCTTAAATAAAATTTTCCTTTCCACTCAGGCTACAAAGGGGTAGTAATCTGTAGATAACCGTGTACGTCATTTCATAAAGTGTAAAATGATATAAACTCACTTTGTTTCATCAACTTGATGATTGAGCGACTGTTTGTGGAAATGAAGAATTAAAATGTTCAAGTGCATATCACTCTGAGTTTGTGAACTCTATTATAAGATAAGAAGTAAAGAATGTGATTTTCTTTACTGGATGCAACACACGCTACAAATAATTTCAAAAGCACTAGTTTATTTCTCAAATTAAACTACATAATGTATGTTCTTCAGGAGGAAAAATTCACTAAATTGCAGCCCTTAATTGGGGAAAGAAAAACTTTCTTCGCGAGTCAGTGCTAGCAGCTTCATCTTTTCGCAGTCTCTAAATAATTTATGACTTTTGTATTCCTTAAAATAAGTAAGAAAGCTTTTTTTAAAATTATTAATATACTGTATTAGGCCAACGACATAAGAATAGGAAAATCGAAAACAGACTCAGCTTATAACTACAACTAAGATCAAATGAACTTTCCCCCAGGGGGAATAGTAATGAGCTATATAAAAATAATAAATCACTTTTTACTAGGAATGGAAAAATAATACCATAAATTTTTAACTGAATGATGTTAACTCCAGTTTAAATAACAACCGTGGAATTGTACAGGTTGAGCAAACAAACTCAATCATCCCTCTTTATGCCTATTAGTAAGCAATAAAAGGTAAAGTTGACTAATTAAATACTGTTTATATTTACTTGTTGTCCTGCTTTGAAATAATATTAGAAAATTTATATTATTTTTTTTTCGTAATGGGCTAAGTGAAAATATTGTAATTTAAAAAAAAATAGTAAAGTTTAAATCCAGTGATTACCATAGATTATAAAATTAAAAAAAGGTGAAGGTATAACAAAAATATAATATTGTTATTTTAAGTTGGTTCTTTTTTGGTTTATTTTGAGAATGCAACCTATAAGGGCTAATTGGGCTATTAATCATTATTTCAAGGTGACTGGGATTAAATGTTTGATAATAAGCATATTCATGTGTCTTATTTGCGACTAAATAGTATAAATGATATTAGTTTAAATTATAATAATTATAATTTAAATTGGGTCACTCTATCTTTAATTACATAAGTAATGTTGAAAACTGAAATACGAAATTTCAATTCATTTGTACAGTATTAAAAAAAAAATTATTCCTTTAGTAAAATAAAATGCTGTACTCTAATTTATTCAAAAATAAATTACACGATGTAAATAGAGCACAAAACATATTCAAATTTTGTCCTTTTCATATTTTTAGTATTTTATTTAAATTGAGTTTAGGCTTTGAAATTGGATGTTGTTATTTAAAAATTGGGTCCTTGTATCCCTAATTCTCCAATAGATTTCGAGAAATGAAAACCGAATTTTCAATAGGGATAGTTTTATTTCCGAGAGCTTTAAAGAGTTTTTTGGAGACTAACTATTTGTTTTAAACGAACTGTAATCGTTAAGTAAGTGTAAAGTAGGATACATTTGGTAGTGTGGACTGACAGGGCGTTTTTTCTTAATTTGGAAAAATAAATTGATTTCTGGTCAGTGTTCAGTGTAATTATTACTAGTATTTAATTTAAATTATCTTCGGGTTGCCCATGGCCATGCGTGGTAAGATCAGCATTCTTCTCCCACTCCCTGGAGGGCATTCAAAAGTTAAAAGTAATCCGAACGTAAAAGTCGGTTCAGGTTCGATCCTAGCAACGGGAGAAAATCAACTCATGAGTTCGCAATCAAAGCAAAAAGTGCCGCGACACCTGTGGATTAGCGGAAGTCTAGCGAGTATATACATCGTACATTCCCCTCGGCATGACTAACGATTATGACTCTCTTAGATCCCGTCCACAGGCAGGCTGAACTAAATGTTAACTCCTGGGTTTAGTGTGGATTATAACTCTTTCCACGCACTCCTTGGGTTGACTCGGAGTTGATCTCTCTCTAGGTAAAACTCTGATCGCGACAGAGTGCACGCCGTCCAAAATGCCAATAATTAATATATATATATATATATATATATATATATATATATATATATATTGATTTATTAATATTAAATAAACGCCATTGAAGCAAGAAATGAAAAAAAAAAAAAAAATCCAGAAAAAAAAATAGCCAGTCCCAGCAAGATTCGATCTCGAGATTTCCAGCTACAAAAGGAAAGCTCTATCAAGTGAGGCATGGGTTCCTGAAATAAAGGTCATGGGAATAATTCTAGACGTTCAGGCAAGCTTTAACATGCGAGTAGTCCGTCCTCTCCCTTTAACAAAATATGTTTTTTATTAGATACTTTACACTAAAAGATTTTCCTTCAAATCGGTGCACACTGGAGCGATCCTTCAGTAATGTTGGACATTGGGGGAAAAAATAAAAGTTTTAATTTGGGATTTCGATTGTATTGTTAGTACCACATAAACCCTTTTCAATTGAGCAGATTGATTTTTAGCCATATTATTGCAATGGTTTTTACATAATGCCTGATTATAATTGCTATGTTAAAAAAAGCCTTGGCGTATTAAATTCGTCGAGAACTCTTATTTCATTTTATAAATTATTGTTGCTTCCAGTACACTTTAAGGGTGTTATAACAAATCAAAAACTGGCACAAAAGGTTTTTAAAAGTTCCTTTAATTTTTTTTTTTTACATCGAGCTGAAAATAATTTTATTTAATTGATTTCGCAAATCGCTTGTATTTGCTTGAAAAAATACCACTTGGCATGCTTTTAGGAGTACATTATCTTATTTAGAACGTCTTCAGATCTTGCCTAAACTTGCCTATTCGTTAAATATTTTACTTTTAGTGTTAACACGCCCCGCACTTTTAGGTGCGGAAGACCTCCCGCGGACCTTTCCCAACTACGTACGGTGTAAAACGCCTCCTCCTCTACGCAATTGACGCAGCCATTCACGTTCGAAAAAATAGTTAAATACGTGTTTTTCTTGTCTAAATATTTTAACGGTCCTTTTTCGTTTTGGACTATCTATTCATTGCTGGATAAGGAGCTTTGAATGCCTTCTCCACTTTGTATATCGATTAGATTTCAAATCGTGGAGTGTTCGGTCCCAAGTTCATAAAGAACTTCTCCAACAAAGAAAAACGAAAATCATTAGTGATTTTAGGGAAAAAATGGGATTAATCGTTGACCAAGTGAACCAAGGATTGGGTACATCTAATGACGGAAACACGGAGCGTAAGTTTTTCGCGTTTCCTCACATTTCGAATAGATGTAAATTTAATTAAACGGTTTTCTGTTATTTTGCAAGCAATTTCGTCCAACGCTTTGATCAATACTGAAAAGTTTACAAGAGTCCGGCTTACCCTATCACTCGCTCCAGTGTGCGGTGGGGTGAAGGCCGTGCACTCCCCTTGTTAGTTACAATATTCAAATTTGTACAACACTTTGCAGTTCGCCTAGACAAAATACCGAATCGTCGGTAAGCTGATGTGGTTTCATTTTATCCTACATGGCTGACAACCACATATGATAAGGAGAGCACCATCGGCGATCATCATCAAGGATATTCAGCTACTGTCTTCTTAAGCAATGTGCGAAAAAACATTTGTTCTGGGTTGTTTCTTCTGACAATAATTTTCGATTGATTGTTCATTTTACACACGCCAGCCTCTGAGACACGTTTCACTGATAAGTTAACCTTTCCATCAATGTAGAATTTAATTATGTGCTCCTTAATAGTAAGCAACAGCTTATAAAAAACGGTTATCTATTTAATGAACGGGGCCAAGCAGACATCATTAAATGAAGCGGGACAGCATTAAATCAAGCAGCTGTAGGTAAATAAATGGGACTAGGGCTGTACTTAAGGAAGGAGAAGGCAATATGGCGGCTATGTGTAGCTAGGAGAGGTTTATGTGCTGACAGAGGCTCTATTGGAAGGAGTCTGATCAGGTCAATATGTCTACCGATCTGGACCAAATAGTGATTAGGTCGCTGTCCATCAGCTGGCCAGCTTCTACAACCTCACTCTTCTTGTTACCTTGTGTCGGGCAAACAGTTACTCACCCAGAGGGCGCTGTTACTCGTGTCAGTGGACGTAGTCTGACGAATCTACCTGTTGGCGGCTTAGTACTTATATAATTATTAATTCATTTAATTTTATTTTTGTATACTTACAATAGCACAAGTTTATTAGTGTAAGTAATCTTTAAGTATACCTGAACCATTACTACTTTATCAACCTTGTCTAGGCACCCCCTTCTTTAACATTTCTAAAAACTGCACACTAGCGCTCCAGCCCGGATTGAAAATGAAGCCTTCTTCTCTGGCTAGACTTCATACCCTGTCTTTTAGCAGATTTAGGGAAATCAGCTATTGAGGTCGTACACATCGACATTTTTCTATATCGACATCGAAATTTTTCTTCAAATGCCCATCGATCCAACTCAGGAGATGACGAAAATGAGGTCCGTTCAAAATTATATATATATAAATGTCCTCTGTCTGTAAATTGATTTTTTTCGCTAAATATCACGATAACTTTTCGTTTCACATGTCATAGACACCATAACTGCATTTTGTTTCTTTGGTGTCTGTTACGGCTACACATAAACGGCTGTACCGCATTTTATGAAACTTGGTATGTATATTACTACTAACCCAACTTAGAATTTAGGATATGTTAATGTTCTCTGCGACGAACAGGAGTGGGGGTTATAAGGAAGGGCTGAAATTAAAAATAGCAATATTTCGTTTTCTAATGCATATTCGGCAATTATGCACATAGCAAAAGTTGTTTATTTTGTTATTTAGAGTAACTTTTTATATATACACTTCTGTCGTATACCTAAGTATAAATGAGTTATACGTTAAAAACTACGGCGGAAGTCAACAATTTTATTTGGCACAAAAAACTCAACCGAACTAAACCAAACTCGGTATGAGAATTAGCACTAACGCCTTCCTTATAATAAGCAATACTAACATTTCAAGGGACGGGCAGGAGTTATAAGGGAGGCCTGAAATTAAAAATAGTGATATTTCGTTTCCTATTGGGGTTTCGGCAAATATGCACACAACAAAAGTTGTTTATTTTGTTATTTAGAGAAATTTGCTAAACAATTCTTTTCAATATGAACTACCAGGTACCTCACCTGGAACAATTAATTCAAATTATAATATATTATTGTAATATTTTGTCCTTAATAATTTATGCATAATGCACAGGAAAACAAAACAACATTAAGGACAGTGAAGTCTTACATAAAAAATTAATTTTATTATTAACATATCCACAGAAACGACGGGTATTAACCCTAAACACTGGGAAGGTAAATATCAAAATATTTTGCAATGTAAAGCCTTGCCAAAAAATACCATCATCATCCAGCCTCAAAAGAATTCCCGGGCGAAGCCGGGTATCTGAGCTAGCATATATATATATATATATATATATATATATATATATATATATATATATATATATATGCTAACGCTGTAGCGCTCGTAATTTTTGCTTGATTGTTACCAAACTCGATATTTAAACGTTTTACGTAAAAATAAAGATTAAGTTCGTTAATGGCTGAAATCTGACTATTGGGAGGGGGGTAGTTAAAGGGGGATTTAGAAAATTCAAAATATCTCCGTTATAATACGTGGGATCGAAAAATTGTATAGGACCAATCTTATTGCACATTAAATGTATTATTAATGTTGTTATATACATTTATTCTCTATCTTGAATATTAACCAAGATATCTGCATTTATATTATGTTAATTTATGTTTCATTTTTTTTGTGCTATGTAAATTCTTTTGGTATTCATTTTTTATCTATGGACAGTAATTCATTTATTGCAAGCTGAATGAGAATACTTTTTTTTCCTTTGTTAAATTTACCAACTGGGTTGATTATTTCTTATTTCATATAATGTGTTTTTTTTTTGTTTATTAGGATCATATATATATATATAGTTATACACGGACTTCATTTTCGTCATCTCCTGGGTAGGATCGATGTACATTTGAATTTTTTTTTTTCAATTTTGCGTTATGAGTATAAGCTTAATAGCTTATGTCCCTTCTGGGAGGTCTACTAAAAAGGAAAACAAAATTAACCTTATGACTTTAGCGAACGGATTGATAAGTTTACTGCCCCCACCAGCCTTTTCTATCTACTGCTAGTGAATAATCAGCAAGGCTGCTACAGTTACTTCATGACCTACTCACATGCAGTATTGCCCTGGTTTTCAATTTTATGTTTTAAAATACATGCCTGAGGCGAAACCTGTGGTCACAAAGAATGACTTTATACAGGACGATTTTTCCTATCCTGAAATTCTGGATCTTTCACATAACATCTATCACTAGACATTATATAAAACTAGATAGTTCTACTTCATACATTATTATTTGGAGGTACTAAAGAAATTTCCCCGAATCAGAATGCTGGTAATAATATAAAAAAATACAATTATAAAAAAATTGTCCTCTTTTAACAAACAGTTGAATAGAAGAAATAAACTGTAGCATTAAATAAATCGTAGAACCAGTAGTTGGGATAATAGTGCCATAGGTATCCCAGAGATAGAACAAGGACTATAAAGTGGCCCATGTTGGAAAAAGCTCAAACAAATATAAACAACAACTACTTTTTTTTTACTACTTTCCCTTTATGTTACTTAGAATGCAAAAACTCTATGAACTCGAATTAAAACAATAAAATATAAAAGGAGTTTCGAAAGTTTTAAGTCAACTGTTCTGAAATAACACTGGAAAAACTGGATTACTTTTTTCTTCGTTTCAATGTAATGTTCACATTGAAAAAAAAAAAGAAAAAGAAACATAAACCTCTAAAGCAAAGTTAGAGCACTGTTTGTGCCTTCTTTTTAATTCTATGTATGTAGCGGTTCGGTTACTTCGTGGCTAATGACTACCCATAAAAGAACATTATCATTTTACTTTTAATGTGAGATGTACCAACAGAATACCATAAATATCTTAATACCTGCGTTATTATGCGTCTGATCGAAAATTTGTACAGACCAATCTTATTGCAATTATATTGTTTTGTAGATGCTGTTATGTACGTTTTTTCATTATCTTGATTATTAACCGTGATATATGCATTTTTTGTATACCCCCACTCCTGTTCATGACATATTAACAATAAGCTGTTATGTAACAAATATTCTTCTCATTGAACTTATATATTTTCAGATAAATGCGCGTTCGTGGGAAATCTGCTTAGTTGACGCAGCCCCTGCGTGATGGATTTTTTTTTAATATCCACTATGGGAGAGGGGAGGTTTAGAGAAAAATAAAAGAATTGAATTTCTCCCTAGGTATTAGAGGCGCGAAACATTTGTTTAGGATATTTTTCATTTATCGTGTAAAAGGCCTTTGAGTTATTACTATGACATTTTTTATCCGAAGCATTGGAACGGAGATATAGTTTGTATCTCCCGAATAAAAAAATAATTTAAAATGAAAAGTAACCTAAAATTCTCTTTCTTTATTTTCCACGGATTTCTATTAGCAGGAAAATGTTCCCAATATGTATTAATTATATAATACTGAAACTCTTCTTATTTCCTAGAGAAGTGTAGCCATAAAGATTTAATTCCAACACAATGTAATACCAAGCGTAATGCAGAATTACATTTTCTGCTACCTTGTGTGCGTGTGTATTTC
Source organism: Riptortus pedestris (assembly GCA_019009955.1). NCBI lineage: Eukaryota > Metazoa > Arthropoda > Insecta > Hemiptera > Alydidae > Riptortus > Riptortus pedestris. Next base: position 77,311,742 of record CM032230.1, on the reverse strand, counting down.
TGTGATTATGAATGCTTGTGTAAGATTTAAGAAACTTTTAAATAAACTCCAATTTATTTATTGCAAATTATAACTAATCATACTTTAAACAGATTTTCACTATCATGTTTATTAAACGAGGTATTACCATTTTTAGGTATTTCTCATTTTCCTTAAGGGAAATAAGCTATTGAGGTCGTACTCATGACACAATTTTCGAATTTTTTTCTTCAAATGTCCATCAATCCTACCTAGTAGATGACGAAAATGAGGTCCGTTCAAAACTGTATATATGTCTGTTACCGCTTTAGCGGCCGTAATTTTTGTTTCATCGTTACCAAACTGGATATTTAGTCCTTTTATGTAAAAAGAAAGGTCAAGTTCGTTAACGGCTAAAATCGGACCAGGCTGAGGGGTGTTTAGAGCGGGGGAATTTTGAAAATTCGAAATATCTCCGGTAATATAAGTTGGATGGAAAATGTGTTTTTAATAAATCTTATTGCAAATTAAATGTACTATAAATATTGTTACACACATTTATTCTGATCATCTTCAATATTAACGGAGACATTTGCCTTTTTCAGTTTTCAGCCTTCTCACACTTCTACTCATGTTACATAAGCAATACTCTCTTATATAATAAACCACATTATTCGAAGCTTAAATACTAAATATTATTTTCCAGGAACATTTATTATGCGAGATAGATACAAATATGTTCTTGAGACCCCCCCCCCCCGTGTTCTTCTTACACTACTAAAATTTGATTGATTGAGATAAAAATTATTCTGATTCTTTATAAATTACAGTACTAGGTAAAGTACATAGTTTTCCATAAAATGAATACGTTATATACTGATATGTTTCAGTTATTGTCTTTCTTTCCTGTGAGCCGTTGGCAGACCTGTTTGTTTACATTTGAGACGCTTCCTGCCGGGAGGGAAATCTGCTTAGTTTACGCAGCCACGGCGTGAGGGACTTTATATTATTTATTTTTAGAAAATATGTTTTTTTGGTTTTGAATTTAATATTACACTTATTCCGTTTTTTTCTCTTTTATTAAGTATTCATATTCTGTTTTGGTCTAAAATCTCTCTGTTTTAATAGTATTAATTTAATTAGTTCTTATTACTTTTTACATTTTTTTCACTAGTGATATCGCCCAGCAGCAACTGTAAATATAAAGATGAATTACATTCAACGATTCGGAGAACTTTTACCATTCGGTTATTTGAAGAAGGGTGTAAATATCTCCAAATTGCGTGAAAAATAAACAATTCCGACAATAATTTAATACTTGAGTCCTTGAGAAAAATAAATTATATTTAAAAAAAAAAGCCAAAAAGAATTATTGGAAGGAAAGAATAGAAACTACTAAAAAGATATTATGTGAGAATGTATCTTGGTTTGGTATTAGGATTTGTGGCTTAAAAAATAGGGTGGAAGTGGCTGGAGGTGTTGCTCGGACTTGGCTCTAGTCCAAAGCCACCCCCAATGCCACAAAATTAATTTACGGCACTGCGCCCCCCCCCTTGAATAAAATCCTCCTTTTTGACTGTTTTAAGTACAATAGCCGGCCTCCCTCTTAACTAGGGCTCTCCTCTCTATTTCAGTGGTTGGGCTTTTTTCCTGGCCGTTTGTACTCGGTACTCTACAATAGCCACTTAGTGGGACCCTCTACATTTTTTTTTTATTTATAATTCACCATTCGCGAGAGGGAGGAGAAAGGCCTAAATCCTTTTATTATTCGAACCCCTTATTGTTCCTGTATATGGGCTCGAGAAGAATAAAGTTTAATCCAATTTCACGTACTATCTCAAGAACAAAAATGCATTTACAAAGGATTAATCCTTAATATATAAATACACTTTTACCAAATATACAGAATGAAAACCCATGTAACTTCATTGTTCTGATGACGTATCTTATTGATTTAAAGCTTGCTAAAAGCAACCACAAGACCAGTTTTGGCGTCTTCACAGATACTTTTCGAATTTTGGCCACCTAGGCACAAATAACTCTCGAGTTCGGTGCCTATTTACAATAAAATAAACAAATAAAACAGATACCTTTCCTACATTTTTCTAATTCTTTTGGCACTGTTATTTATTTATCACAACATACAGCATCTAAAATTCTCATTAGCGGTAAATAGACCTTTAGTTCATGGAACAAACTAGTTTCTGTTAAAAATGGAAAAAAGGCCTTTTATTTATTCTTCCAAGTCCTTTAGTAGTTTTCTTAAGTTCAGTTATAGGTTCAAAGCTGTCCTTGGTAGATCGCATTTTTTACAATAATGAAGAAGATGTGAGGCAGTAATATGGACATTATAGTAATCGTGATTGGTGGGAATAAGCCTTTCAATAAACTATGTGTTAATTTTGTGTGTCCAATTCCGATACGGACAAGAACAACCACCTCTTTTCGGATTTTTCTACTTCCGGTATTCCATCCAAATTTCTTTAATTTGTCGTTGTTTGTTGTCATGTTTCTTCTACCAGTCTGACTGAGTTTTTGAAACTCTCGTTTCCAATCACCTGGGAGATGAGGGTTACAGTTGTTTCATCTTTTGGAGCACTACGAGCTTCCAAATCCGCCATTTCATTAATTTGCTAACCAAAATGTGAGGGAACCCAAACTTTTTTTTTTTTTGGCACTGTTCAGATCCTACTAAAAATTAGTTTTTCCAGGAGAGGCCTTCAGAAAATTTATACAGACTTCATAAAACAATGCACGATGAGCATCAATTACATTTTTTTACAAAGAAAGCTGCAAAAAACATATTTTTATATACGCACAACACTACAAATAATAATAAAAAATCTATTATCATCCTCCAACAAAACATCTCCTGGAAATTTAGTTTATATATTAACTCACATATCATACGAACGACTATGAACATTTTGTATTCTAGCACAAGCAGTCATTTTCTTAGAATAATTTTTGTTGTGTATTTTCAGGGCAATTTGTTTTTGTCTGCAAAGAACCTGTCAAAGCTCTTTTACTTACTTTTAAATATTTAAGGCTCTTAATTTCAACAATTTTCAATTATAAAATAACCACACATTTTCTTTAATATGCGGGGTAATGATGAATTTACAATAACTTCCATCCAATGACAAATTAATAGTCTATAGAGCTAATGATATAATTGGATATATTGGAAGACTTCTATAGATCGTATCGTACTGATTTCAGGCTTCCACGGTGTGTTTATACTCGTCAGGTACCGGGAAAAAAATCTCAGTCAGTTTTGTTTGGATTTTTCATTTGGAGTTGTACTTCCTAGTGGTCCTTTTCCTTCTCCGTAATTAAATATTTTTCTACTTGAGAACGGGTGTCCTCAATTTTCCTATATCAAAGTCATAATCTTAAAATTTGTGATTGTTTTACTTTATTGTATTCCAATGGTTTTGCTGGCAATCCTTTCATCATAGTTTGTTACCTTGACCGAGACTTTCTAACAACTCATTCATTACAGTTCTGAATCCTTCTAGAATACATAATAATACTCAGATTTCACTGTCTCTTGGGTTTGAGTCTTTGATTTTCTTGATTTAATTTTTTTGGGATGAGGAGTACTATATTTCTCCCAAAATAAGGAACCTATGTAAAAACAATTTAAAATTTCAACCTGACATGAGATGCTTAGTGACACAGCTTTACTAAGTGAAAATCGCGCTTAGGTGTGAGAGTGTGTAAGCATATAGGCGTGAGTGAGTGTGAAAGTATATAAATTTGAACGAAGATTATTTACTTAATGTAGTAGATCTTCATCAATTATTTGAAATTTTTCACAGTCAAGTGGTCTCTACTGCTCATTTTCCTCAATGAAAATCTTAATCTTCTAAATGACATATTTAGAAGATACATTTTTCGCGAATGTCAATTTTTCATTCACACTCAATCAATACATACACTTAAATATAAAGAATAATAAATTAAAAAAGTAATATCCCTCTATGGGAAATTAATTACCATTAATGGGAAGATACAAAGGATAACAAAGATCATTTGGAGCGTAATTTGGAAGTTATCTATAGAAGTAATGGGAGGGGGGAGGTCGAGGTCCTGTTAATTGCTGGTCTAATCGCACTACTATTGATCCTTGGTCATAAGACCAGAAATTAATTATCCTTTGGGAAATGTATGACGGGGAAAGGATATCCTTACCTCTATTGAATGACCAATTAAAATATGTATCACATTACAAGCATTTTCGGTTGCTTACATAGTCAGAAGTCGGAAAATTCCGTTAATTTGGGATACAAGTGTTTAATTCAATATATTCATGAGGAATATAATCATAATTATTAGGCTATTATAATTTTACAATAACCATCAAAACCGTATTAGTATACTCCTCTCTCTCTCTCTCTCTCTCTCTCTCTCTCTATATATATATATATATATATATATATATATATATATATATATATACTTCGTAGTTTCATAGCAAATTAAAAAACATATTTTCCACGCACGCAAACTTTATTTATACTGGCCTACATGTTTCGTGGCTTAAATACCACCTCTTCAGAGGCCATCCCTGTTAAAAAAAAAATAATAACATTAATTTAACAAAACCCCACGATAATTCTGTCCTGGATTCTGCATTAATAAACTTCTACTTTCAGGATATATTCATTAAATTTAATTACAGATTGCGACTTACATTTCTGAAATAAATTATTTTTTAAATTCATTTTATTATTTTTTGAAAAGGGATGGCCCCTGAAAAGGTGGTATTTTAACCTGTATGAATAATGTTCCTGGAAAAGATGTTTTTTATTGGTGACCCTTTGCCACATGAAACTATGAAGAACATATAAAAATATCGGATACAGAATAAGAAGAATATATAAATATATATATCAAGATGCATCTCGGTGTTAATATTTATGGTACATTAGCCAAAGCGGGTTAGAAATAAACCTTTTTTGCTCATCAATAACATTGAATAAATTACTCAAGTTTCTAAAATTCCTTCTTTAAGGGAGACATCGAGTCACAGAATGTTCAAGGTCTACTAAAACTAATAAAAAATTATAATTCTTGTTAATTTAAAAATTTATTTTAAAAAATGCACTTGGGACATCTGATTTTCAGATTCACCAAACGATGAAGCCCTCTTTAGTTTGTTTGAAAATATATAGAAACCCTTTCATAGTCGCCTGTGTTGATTTAGTAACTCAAGTAATAACGAAGTGATTGGTAACTTTTTAGTTGTCAGCCCTAAGTGATCTCGCACTCCTATAAGTCTGATTTTCAAAATAGTCTATTACACATCGAAATGTCTCATTCGCGATATCGGTTGGAATTTTCTAGAGTTCCGAATTGAAGGTGGATATATAATTGCAACATGTGTGTGCCATTTCTGTAGCTGAATAGTGTTTCGACTTGATCTTTGCAATTGTATTAAGCATGTCTATTGTATAATAACAGCGGGAGATGTGTTTAATATACAGAGCACACGCGTGACCTACATTACCGCTGTTTGATCAGGTTCCGTTTCTAATATCAATGGACTTCTATTGCCTTTGAAGTTCAAAGGCCGCCTTTCACACATTCAATTATACAATATGATGTTAGGCGGAGGAGAGTGAGATAAAATGTCTAACATAGAAATGAAGCATCCACAGAGTCCATTTACAAATGGAAAGGGTAGCCCTAGCTTTTAGTGGAATGCCTACATATTCGTGAGCACGCGTTTCTATGTTTACAAAGGCCCATTTGAGCGCATTTGGTTCGTACTAATAGGATGCAAATTAACTTATTCCATTTCAAGAGAGGACTTATACAGAATGATGAAACGGGTAAAATTTAAATATTTGGACATCTGACTATGACGCAGTTAGTAACTTCACAAAAGGAAACGAGAAGTGTCTTACCAACAACAAGTTTGCCAAATATTTTATGTATATATATATATATATATATATATATATATATATATATATATATATCCTACCTTGTATATGACGAAAATGAGGTCCGTTCAAAATTAATTATATATACTTGTCTGTTACCTCTCTAGCGGTCGCGAATTTGGTATGGTCATTACTTAACTCAATACATAAATGTTTCATGCAAAAACAAAGATCGAGTTTGTTAGTGGCTGAAATAAGACCGATCGAAACGGATGGTTTGGAACGACGGGAATTTAGAAAATTCAAAATATCTCGGATATAATGAGTCTGATCATAAAATGTTATAGAGTCAATCTTGCTAGGCCATTGATGGTCTAGAATTGTGGTTCTATGCATTTTTTTCGAAACTCAAGTATTAAGAGAGGTATACGTACTTTCTAGTTTTCAGCCTTTAGCACCCAGCCCCCTTTACTCTTCGGCTATTTACGTAGAAATTGAGAATAAGGTGTGAGATGAGATTACAGGTTGTTATACCAACACGTGGGAAGCCTGCTTAGTTTTCGCATCCTCTGCATGACGGATATTTATTTTGAATATGGCGTTTGACACAGAGAGCACACAAATTAGTATACGTTACTACATATATATAGTATATACATACATACATATATATATATATATTAATGAATATTCATTCTTTTCCAGGTGGTATTAGAGTTATATTCATACTTCAACACGATTATGCAAGAGAATTAATACTAATGGATCATGCTACTTTATGACTCGAAAAGGCAGACAGGAAGATTTCAAATTTAAAATAATTTGTTAGTGTGTATACCATCTAAATGTGTGTGAGTATGTGTACTTGTATGTTAACGTTCAAGGAGTCAAGAGCTTTGTTTGAAATTTTCAAAAATCAATATCTAAACATTTTATGAAAAACTAAAGATGAGTTCGTTAATGGCTGATATCTCACTCGAAAATTCGAAATATCTCCATCATGCTACGTCGTACGGAAAAATTTGTAGAAAACCATTCTTATTGAAACTTTAATTCGGTATAAATATAATGTACAATATGTTTCTATCTGGAATGTTAAACTAATATAATCATTCTATTATTTTTTTTACTTTTCAACTTTGATTAAACCCTCACTCCAACTCATGTCATATGAACCACGAGTTGTTATATCATGAACCCCATTATTCGAAGCTTAAATACGAAATGTAGTTTTCATTGAACTTTTACTCTGTGAGATATGAGCGAGTATGCTCAGTGTAACGTCTTCATTTAATGTTTTACGTCCTGAACTACAAAATTTTTGTTTGATCAACACTAATATTTAACCGCTTCATGGAAAAGAAATTACTATGTTATGTTATGACTGACATCGACCTTGTGGGAGGGGACGGGTTTAGACTGGGAATGACTGTAAATTCGAAATATTTCGGTTATTTTGGTTTCAGACTTTTTTACACCCCTATTTATTCTCCAAGTACACTGCATCTGCGTGGGAACTTTTTTTTAGTTTCATTATCACAATAACTTTGCTTATACTTTATTTTCTATTCATAAACCCAAGATTAAATATTTTTTGAATGAAGGGAAAGCAAGAAAAAAGCAATAAATAAATAGCTCTCCCGGAATATATTATTAGTTTCGTTAATAATACTAATATTGATCAGCAATAGAAAACCGGCCTCTGACTCATAGACTCATCATTGAATTGCCTTTTAGCAGATTTCCTTTAAGGGAAATCAGCTATTGAGGTCGTACTCATGGCGCAAATTTCGAAAAATGTCTTCAAATGTCCATTGATCCTACCCAGGTGATGACAAAAATGAGGCCCGTTCAAAAGTTTATATATATATATATATATATATTTATATAATATATATTTACATGTATATTTGTCTGTTAACGTTCAAGCGGTCGCAATTTTTGTTTGATCGTTACCAAACTCGATATTTAATCGTTTTATGTAAAAAAAAAAAAAAAAATCAAGTTCGTTAATTGCTGAAATCGGACCAGTGGGAGGGGGGTTTAGAGGGGGGATTTTAGAAAATTCGAAATATCTCCGTTATTATGTGTCGGATCGAAAACTTCTATAGATCCAATCTTATTGCAAATGTAATGTTCTACAAATGTTGTTATGTACATTTTTTCACTATCATGATTATTAACTAAGATATTTGCATTTTTTAGTTTTCGATCTTCAGTAAAGCCCCACTCCTACTCATCTAATATTAAGAATATGCTATTATGTTCTGAAACACTTTATTTGAAGCTTAAATGCCATGTATTGATCTCATTGAGCTTTTAAGTTTTGAGATAAATGCAAATACATTGCGCACGTGGGAAATCTTCTTACTTAACGCAGCCCATGCGTAAATTTATACCAGCTGTAGATCACTTGTTAAGAGAAATTACTCGAGTAAGTGATACCGAAATTCCCTGACTAAAAATGTCCATTAATCCATTGATTTATATTCTTCATTGTTATTCAATGCTGTTGAAGATATCTAGGGCTCATTTGAACTGAGAGACACAATTTAATATCCTAATTTCCTCCAAATAGTGGATTCTACAAATAAACTGCACATGGAGATCGATAGATAACTTTAAAATCATTGAATGCTAATGTTTAAATATATGCATAGAATTCAAACAGGTAATCCTAATTAATTAAACAAATAAAACTACAAATTTATTTTCTAATTACAACGAATAAAATGTCACGTTTCTCGTAGATTACATATTAATTTTACTCTTTAATGGATTTCAAGAGTTAATTAATGATCAGTCCAGATACGATTCAAAATTATTTTGCCATCTGTAAAAAAAAAGAAAGAATACTAATTCAAAGAAAAATTATTAATAAACTTCTTTTACACTTTATTTTTAACACTTCCTGAAAAGCTAGTATTAAAAGAAATACTTCACGTTTAATAAAAGGCAGGAAGAAATACAAAGTTAAATAGTTAATATTCAGACCCTTCTCGCCTTGAGAAGACTTAATGCTGTTTTTAAAAATGATTATTTGCCTGAAGAAGTAAGAAATTCCGACGTCTTTAACTCTGAAAGAGAAGTAATCTTAAAAAAGTTTTCGGCTGAGATCCGTTTACAAAGAAACTTTTGGACAAGCTGACCTCAAGTAAATCCAAACCTAAATCACTTAAGACTTGGCCAGGCCTCGCCAGCTGGATTTACATTAAACAGCAAAGCACTCTCAACAGATTTCACTAATTATCGTCCTTGCCAAACTACCACAAATTACGTGTTAATTATAAATGTAACAAACAATACAGAAATACAGAACCAGCCCCAACGAAAAGCCTCTTCCTAAAATATCATTTCAAACCAAGCTACCAACTCCAGAAGTAATTGAAATGCTGCTTTAACTGAGAACAGCTTTGTTATTTGGACAAGAAGCAAATTAAAATATGGAAATAACGATAGTAAAATAAATCGAGAGTAAAATCATTGTGAAGACAGGACACCAGAGTCAATTTTCGAAAAATCAGACGTTTAATGGATTTCTGAGTGAATTACAGTACGTACACAGTTGCTTTCAGAAGAACACACAAACTAATGTTCACCACTTACATTTTCAAAAAGCCACACCATTTCTTCAAGATGCTGAGCATACAACGGAAAACCCAAAACTCTAATCCCCCAATTGCACTGATAGTTAACGAATTTCTACTGTTTAGTTACTGAGTATAACGTGCCATCTGGGATTTGAAACCTGGCATTCCATAGACAAGAACAAAGTTCACCACACCTGTTTTCATTAGAATTAGAATTGTTGCATAAAGTCCTTGATATTTTGACAGTTATTATGGCTCTGGGAAAGCTTCATGCAGTTAATAATGTTAAAAACGTAATTATCTGAACTTATGTTTAATTCCAATAACAAAAATTGTAAAACATTATTCCAATTATTAATCCTCGGCGGGCGCGTCAAAAATATTTCGCCTTCGGGCGCGTGTATCTCAGAGATTTAACCTCAACCGTTTTTACGGAAATACAGTTTTTTAATATATATTTTGCACTAAAATGTTCAGCGTGTAATTAGAAATCATATCTGAGGAAGTATTTGTTTGAAAGAAGTAAATAATTTTCAAAATTGACACGTACTATAATAAAAGAAATCATGGTAGATAATATAACCAAGTTGGTTATAGATTCATTGTTATTAAAACCGTGGACGATCATTTTTAAAATATAATTAAAACATACAAATACCAAAAGAAATAGTTTAAACGCACATGTCTTAATTATACGGAATTCATTTCGGTTTGTGAACAATATAAACAAAATATATAAATATAACTTCATTCAAAAATAAGTCGCATGAAATCACTTTTAGATAAGACTTATTAAAAATCATCTAAATTTTAATGTAACAATCCTTTTAAAAATGCCAGTTTAATTATTATCTCTTTTGCAGAGCTGCATTACAATTATAACAAGGCGTGGAACTATTTTGTAAACAAATGTTGCTTTTGCAAATCTCCCAAGAATAATGAGTAAACCTACATTTCTTTTCAGTTTTGCTTGGTTCACATCATTTGCTTTTGTTCGTTGTAGTGGAGGGACTTTTTTATGCTGTTCTGTACTTGAGTTCAATGTATGGTCCAATGAGTCTCTGTACTCGTCAAGTTTTGTCCCTAGTTCGGTTGGTAAACGTCTACTGTTGTCACTGCGTCATACAATATTTTCTTGAATAAGTTCTTCTGAAAGCTCATGTATAAGCAAAATAATAGAAAAATTAGTTTATGTAATATATAATTCAATAAAGAGAAAGTTAATTGATGTATATATTTATGAAATACAGGTTTCAAAAATACTGCCGATATCGGGCGCGTGGTACCTAGGAGATACACCTGAATGGCCGGTGAAACACACGACTCCATCAACCGCACTGACCCAACGGACCATTCGGGGGGGGGGTCCTATAAAGCACATAACTCGAAGCACTACACCACTACTCTCTGCTAGGAGGAGTGGCAAATATTTTTCTAGAAACCGTATATCTGAGAGATCACGCGCCTGACGGAGGGTTAAATCCAGGTTTTTGGTTGTTTGATTTTGAGAAAATATGGAATATGCAGGACAAAATGTAGTACCAATATATGTCATTAAAAACCCTTATTTCAATTAAATAAGTACATTGTTTAAAATTATTTGAAACCTGAGCTATCATATTTCAAGTTTAAGACAATGTTTTTCTCCTTATTTTCTTCATCGCACTTCAATTAAAAACTGATCTTGGGAACACGCTTTAAACCTCATTGAAAGTAAGTATTCAAATATATTCATGATATTCATTAAGTATAAATATTCATTAAAAAGTTAATGTTTTATTAGATTGTTTTAACATAATTGTAAGAGATAGGGGCTGAATGTTATTGAATCCTCGCGATTTATCTTCAAAGCAATGATCGGCTATTTTTAGGCGACTGCACTTTGTAAACTTCACAAAAAAAAAAAAAAAAATACTTTAATAGTTGATTTTCTTAAGAATAGTAGAGAGCACTATTATTATCCATATTTGTATTAATTTAAAAGCTATTCACAGCTTCACATATTGTACACCTAACACTAATTTATTGAAAAACAAATTAAATCAAAATATTTCACAAAGTACACTATTTATATATTTAATATATATTCATGTTTCAGAAAAAGGGCAATGTCTCTACTAGATTTCACAATAAATGACAGAGCTAGCTTTGAAGGAACCAGCTATCACCTTCAGTGCTATGTATAAATCGTTGATGTGTACTCAGTCCTACCTCTGAATGGTCCCCAAGTTCTTCTCCGTTACATTCTCAATACCAGATCATTCTAAGCTTTTTTAACGAATTATCAATTTAATTATCGATTTAAAGCATTATCAATTGGAAAAACCTCTGATCCCCTAAGACATATGATATTCTACTTCGGGTGTCCACTCCAAAAATCCATATAATAAAACAACATAAGGCCTGCGTAAACTAAGCAGATTTCCCTACAAACGAAATTAATAATGGACCACAGTTGACAGTATTCTATTTTCTTCCATTCTTTATTGCTTTGGCACTCAAAGCGAATATAAAAACACAGGGGGCTAAGTCTTTCTTCTTATTTTAAAGTCACTCCTAAGTTAAAAGAAAGAGCTCTTAAAATTTGGAAAAAAAAGTATGCCTAATTTCTATGTATCTTTTCTCAGAGCATACACCTTTTTCACAAATTGGTTTTCATTAAGATTACTAGTGTATAGTAAACTATTTAAAATCTTTTAAAAATATTTATTTAATAGGCGAATTCACTAAATAATTTTGTTTACTCACTCTCGCTAGAAAAGGGTGATACCCGGTAGATAACCCCGCCCTCAGGCCTTGGTAGCACAAAGTGGATTTTAATAAATAACATTAAGATGTTTCTGTCAAAAGTACCATATTTTTCAGATACAATTCATTTCTTTTCCAAAATATTGCCCTCCAGAGTCTTCGTTCGAATTAATATGCAAGTAGGTAAAAGATTTAGCTTGATACGTCAAGTAGATTCTAAAAAAGGAATTTTATAGCTCAAGGTGAGTGAATTTTCAAAGGACCCCAGCGTTTTCATTTATATCGATCAAACCATTTAACGATACCCAGGTCTAGCAGAGCTTGTTGCATGGTTTCCTTCACTAACTCTAAAAGTCTTCTCAAAGTAAGAATTTTTCGAAGAGATTTCACCTATTTCGCAATTTGTTGTCTGAATGTCATTCCGGCTTTGAAATATCATTTTAAAATTGTTTTCGCAATTTATTGTTTATTAGAATGCATATATATAAGAAACGCTTGAGTAAATCACTTTATTAACAAGATTAGTTTATATGGCATTTTTATAAATAATATATCTATATGAATGTTCATATTTATACACCCTGTTGTAGATCCATCCTTTTAGATTTAACCACTGATTTTTGTTCAAACAAATATATGGTTTATATATATTTACATACTCCTATTTTTGTTTATATTTATATATACAGATTTGAATGTACCTCATTTATGTAATCTAAGTGGTGGATATTTGTAGAAAGTTTTGAAAAATGGAATTTCGGTAGAACATTAATTATTAACTTCCACTAAGGAAACTTCAAAAAATTGTAAATCACACTTCCAGTTTTCAAAGTGGTAGGGGGCACGTACCAAAATACCCTTAATAACAATTCCTTTTGAGGTTAAAAAAAAAAAAAAAAAAAAAAAAAAACATTTATTGGGAAATCAGATTCATTTAAAGGGCCCTTTAAATAATTCTATAGATGTGAGCCTTGATAATAATGCTTTTAATATAAGTTATTAACTTTTCATACATGAGAATAAGTAATGTCAGAACTCATCATTCTACGAAAATGACTGTATAGTCATATACTATTACGGGAGGTTAAATGTATTTATGTGAGAGCATGATAAATATAATGAATAGGAAGGGATTTTTTTTTTTCTGACAAAAAAGAATTTCAAAATTGCGTTACATAAGCGAAGCTACAGAAAAATGAGCATTCCTCAGAATGTTTTAGATTAGAGTTACTAATAAAACATCATTTTTTCTTCTTAGTTTTTATTAAATATCTCTCCTACATGTTTTGCGACCCGAAAACCTACCTCTTCAGGGTCCATTTCAAATTATATAAATTATAACCTATCAATTTATTTAGTCTAATAAATAGTTTTTTTTTTAGTTGCATACGTAATTAAAAACTATTTTTTACAACATTTTACAGCAGGGGTAGGTCATTAAGGTGAGATTTCTGGAAGTACCTATGATTTGTCAGTCCGCTAAATGTAAATCCAACGTAATGTAAATCTATTTTAACGTGTATAAAAATATTAGCCGTTTATGTGCTTAGGACTGTTCTATAAAGGCAGTAAACTAGATACATTTTAGTACTTCTGTAAAAAGTTGAAATATAGAGTTCTGTTCACATAAATCTAAAATTTTAGATGTTGCATTGCTACTGGAAATTTCTCTTTACAAACAAACAAATTTCTCTGTACTTCAGTGGTACATGCTAAAGAAGATTTCTGGAAGTAGGAATTTCTACAATTACATTTCTTCAAATGCTAAGCTTTTCCTGAGTAGTGTAAAGTTAACCTAATACTATAATTCTATTTTTATATAGATTTCAAACTTCATTAAACCCTTTCCAGCTCAGGTCATATAAACAAGAAGCTTTTAAATAATGAAGTACATTATTAGAGGCTTAAATGCCAAATAATGTTTTCATTTAACTTTTACTCAATGAGATATGTGCAAGTATGTTGTATGTCACGTCTTCATTTACGATTTTACGTCCTGAACTACATGATTTTTATTTTATCAACACCAATATTTAATCGTTTCATAGAAAATAAATTACTATATTAGGTAATGACTGAAATAGGCCTTGTGGGAGGGGAGGGTTTAGATGGGGAATGATTGAAAATTCGATTTATCTTAGTTATTTTGGTTTCAGACGTTTTTACACCATTATTTATTCTCATTGCAATTTCACCGTAAGTAATCAGCCATTAAACGTCTAACAATGCTACACCTATGGAGGAACTTTTTTTAGTTTCATTATCTCAATAACTTTGCTTATACTTTAGTTTAACTATAAATAGTTTCTGGCTTAGGGAAAGCAACAAACAAAAAATAAATAGTTCTCTAGGTGGTTCTTCAAAAGTGAACGATCCATTCAGACTATCAAAAATATGTGAAAAATCATTGCTGCAGTTTGCCTCGAAATACTCAATAACTTCATTAAAGTAATAGATATTCCTCTGAATTCCCTTTCACTACTTTTCCATTAAATTATTTCTGTAATAATGATGAATGTTAAAGCTGTCATATCAGGTTGAATAAACTAGGTCAAAATCTAAAAGCACGATAGTAAAGAGTTATGATTATTTTTATGTTTAAAATAACAAAAAAAAATGTAATAAAATATTATATTAAAAATACTTCCATTTAAATAAACGTTCCATTAAATAAAACGTTTTAGAAGTATCACAGAAAACGATTACATTGTTTTTAGATTCTGTAGCTCATATTTTAATAATCTGTTTATAACTGTTGCCCTATTATTCTGTGTCGCTAAATTTTCATGGAGGCATTAATAAATTATTTTCCTGGAACAGGAAGTATTTCTCAACTACAGCAGGAGATTAATACTTGTTAATTGAGATTTCTCAAGATGATACCCTATCGCCAGAACATTAATCAACCTGTATGCTTTAGAATGATCTTTGAAAACAGGCTTGATGTTTTAAGACATCTAGAGGAACATAACTAAAAGGAAGAACTGCTTGTAAAATAGAATTCCAAATGCCGATCAATGGCGGCTCAGATGGAAACACACAAAAGTTCATGTTATTTGTTATTTTGGTTATTTACAGGCCCAAAATAACATTTAGTCAAGAACGTTACTTGATAAAGATTACTATATAAGACTACTAAGGAAGTAAGGGAGAATGGTAACGTGGAATAATGCGATACAAGTACCACGGTACAGAAAACTTCTGGCTATAAATATATTTGCGGTACTATGAAAATACTTCTCTTGAACATTAAAACTAACTTCAAGTTAACAGTAATAGTAAATAAAAACACGTTAGTACTCGCTATAGGGGTGTTAATTCATTGCCATAAAGTCTCCTTAGATTCTTAAATCTACTCGTTCTGAGTGATTGAGCTCCTTGCATCATTTGGAATGAATTTCTTTGGATCTGAAATAAGGGAGTAATATTTACATTATTTAGTTATTTTTTACTGTTATAAAATTATAAGGTCTTTTTTATTATCCATTAAAATGGATAATAAAAACAAACATTTATTCATGAGGACAATATATTTTTTTAAAGGTAGGATACACGGATTCTGAAATTTTTATTCTTCCTTAAAAAAAGTTGCACATAAAAATTTTTGTACTAAAATAAATCAATAATTGTTAGATGAACAAAGAGAATCGTGGAAGATATATTTATATGATCAATTAATGTACTTAAAACAGAAGCCCAATAAACCAGTATAATAATTTCAAATTCTGACCCATTGAAGGTAATAAATGTATGGAAAAACTGAAGCAGAACTCTGTGTTTTGTGCATGTAATTTGATATCTGTGACATAAACGCCCAAAAAAAAAATGGAAAAATACTTTCGGTTGAGTGAAACAATAATATTTATATATATATGAGGCTGTGAATGGTGGTATATTAAGTTTCTTGCTCTTAATAAATTACTAATTACAAGACAAAAGTAAATCTTGTATATACATAAATAACTTTGACACACGCAATATTATTTTTGAAACACCAATTAAGAAAAGATTGTGACTATTAGAAGAAAAGGAGTAATGTTCAAAGTTACATAGGAAGTAACAAAATGTAATCATTTAAATTTTCATTTTTGCTATAAAAAAAAAAAAAAAAAGGAAAAGGAAATTTATATGGTTGAAGAGGCTAAGCTTTAGCAATAATAGTATGTGGTGTGCACGCGCTAGAGTGAATAAATAAATATATATATATATATATATATGGGTATATCATCCACTTTCCATTACTTATATTATTTCATTGTAATAAACGAAAATGATGATGAATAGTTAAGTTGCACAGAAAAGAAAAAGGAGTTTTCAATACGTTTGGTCAAAGGCACTAAGAATATAAATGGAGGGGAATCTCTGCTGTGTAAAATAAAAGTAATAACTAATTAAAAAGTTAAAATTAAATCAAATTAAATGGGGTGTATCTGCATACTAGAGTAGGAAGGTGGGTAGAGCTAAAGCCGTGACCTCAGAAGCACCCCTCGTCCGACCACCACCCATTTGACCTTCCTAAAATAGAGGTAACATGATTACCACTAAATAGTATTAAATCTGTTCCAAATGTCTACAAATTATAAAAATGACATAATCAAAAAGAACAAGCACGACAAAAGAGTTATAATGAAAAAAAAAATAAACCTTGAATTGATGATAAAACTTTTAAGTGCACTTCATATTAAAATAATGTTTATCTTATTCATAAACGATTTCAATGAACAAAAAACTTAATGAATAATTGAAGGGTCAGCATTTTTTGTTATTAATGGAACAGACATAACAATGGTAAAACTAAATAAAATAATAGATAATTAAATATATAATGTTATTAAACTTTAATTACGAGCCCAAGTAATATTCTTTAAAAGGCATAACTTTCATTTTTTATCCATATCAAAATACCACTATTTTCAGTAGCCATGATTAATTATAATATATACAAAAAAACTCTGCAGTACATCATTTATACATTTACCTGTAGAACACAGAAATTAATTAAAATTAAATTTTATTCAGAAAATTTATCAAATATTTTAAAAACTTTTTTTTGAAAATTGAGGAAGCAAATAATATAAGTTCTTTAAGGATAGATAGTAAGTAGTCTCATGAAGCCATGAATTACAAAAAAATGAGGTCAGATTTTAAATGTTAAATGACATCATCCCAACGATAGGTTAAAGCCTATAAATTGAAGCTTTTATTGTTTATTACTGTGATACTATTTATTGCCTGTAAGAATTTATAATTAGTAATATCTTTTCGATTTTTTTTTTTATATTTTAACTCATTGGACTCACAGTTTGAGTTAAGAAGAATTTAAAAATTTTATTATTTTTTTTTGTTTTTTATACACATTTCATGGAGTTCACAAATTCTGAAAATACAATTAATTATGAAAATGACACATTTTATTAATTGAAAAAAAAAAGTAATAAATGTAAAAAATGAAGAAAAAAAAATCATTAAGGGAGGAATTACCGAAATTCCGTGAATCCCTGATTTATAGGCGTAGATTTAGGGGTAGTCGGGGGTTACCGGTTAGGACGCGAGAGTTGGACGTAGCTTTGGGAGTGAAGAGCGTCGGGCGAGGTGTAGTGTAGAACTGCTACCGCGGCACTGGCTGGAGGGGCGCAGGGGAGCGGCGCATCCCCTTCTACCAACCCCTTCAGAGGGCGTTCTCTCTCCCCTTTTATTAGCACATTTCCCATGGAGCAAATCTGCTATTGAGGTTGGATACTCATCACACGATTTTAGACAAGTATTTTCAATATATATATATATATTTCTTCTTATTCTGGACCCAATACTATTTAAATATTCTTCAAATTCTATGGCCATGTTCGTGGCTTATTTGCCACCACTTCAGGGGCTATCCCTTTTAAAAAAATATATATCAAAAATTATTAATTTAACACAGCCCTTTAATAATTATTTTTCTAATACTATGCAAAGCAAAATAATTATTAATGGATGTGTTAAATTAATGTTATTAATAATTTTTTATATATATTATTTTAAAAGGGATAGTAGGTGAAGAGATGTCAAATAAGCCACGAAACATGTAGGACAGTTTCAATTAAGTTTGCACCGAAGAAAATGTTTTTAATTAGAGACCCATGCCATATAATTTGAAGAATATATATATATATATATATATATATATATATTACAAAATCAGAAAAAATCGTTTTTCATTAGAGTTATTGGATTGCAAAATTAAACACACACAAGCTTCACAGTTTTTATCACTGCACAATTTATTTAACAATGCACTACACACTTGGTTAATTATTCTTAATTACTACTCACAGTATGCACTGATAGCTTCACTGTTCTTCAGATTACACAGTCCAATCACTGAAGTTCACAAAAAAAACACGGCACTGCACTGTCTTTTGGTTCGCGAAGTTAACGCACTGCACTCTCTTAAACACGTCACTATACTGTTACTTACAGAGTCACGGCACAACACTGGTCTTCACATAAAACTCTTTTCCGCACTGCACTAAGTCGCACTGTATCACTGAACGCACTGATGATCACTTGAAGACTTTTGATAACAAAACTCAACTGTCGGCCGAGTTTTCATGCTTATATGGAGGAGCGGCAACATCAAGGAACGCTGTTTCGAATGTACTGGACTCTTTAGTTTGGAACAATCCAGGCTCCAGGCGCCAATAGTCCTTCCTCGGTCGGCTCCTTTCATCTCCTTCGTACTTCCCAAATACGTGACTATCTCTGTTTAATTTGTTTATGTATTTAATTTTCGCAACACTATATATATATATATATATATATATATATATATATATATATATATATATATATACTTACATACGTATTCAAATTGGGCTTGAGGGCGTGGGTGCACTGACTGTATTTGTTGTCTTTCATCTGTTATAAATATTTACCAAAGGAATGAAGGCAGATAAGCTTATAAAATATTTGTAGATTTAAAAAAAAAACTATTGACACTGTTCCCCATAAAAAATTATGACACAAATTACATAAAATGGGAGTGTCTTCTAAAATTATCAGGATAATTATGAAGCTTTATGAAAATGCTATAAAGTATGTATACTTTATATCTACTAAGGGAATAACTCCACAAAGAAATACCCAGTAATAGATGGTGTCCTACAAGGAGTGTAACTCAGTTCTATACTCTTTGCTCTGAATATAGCAGATCTCATACTCTTTTTTATTGAACACTGTGTGTTTTTTTAGCAGATTTCCCTTAAGGGAAATCAGCTATTGAGGTTGTACTCATGACGCGATTTTCGAAATTTTTCTTCAAATGTTCATCGATCCTACCCAGGAGATGACGAAAATGAGGTCCGTTCAAAACTGTATATATATATATATATATATATATATATATATATATATATATATATTTGTCTGTTACCGCTCTAGCGGTCGCAATTTTTGTTTGATCGTTACCAAACTTCATATTTAATCGTTTTATGTAAAAAGAAAGATCAAGTTCGTTAATGGCTAAAACCGGACCAGTGGGAGGGGGGGGGTTTAGAGGGGGAGATTTTTGTAAATTCGAAATATCTCCGTTAATATACGTTGAAAAAATTGAATAGAATCAATCTTATTGCAAACTAAATTTACTATAAATATTGTTCTATACATTTATTCTGTATCTTGAATATTAACCGAGATATTTGCATTTGTATTGTTTGTGCGGTCGACTGGAGTGGGCTATGCGAGAGCTCTGGCGGCCGTTGCCGTAACTATTCGTCCCTCGTGTATAGGTTTAGAGATTCCTCACTACTGCCGTTGTTATTAGGCAGATTTCTCTATTGTAATACTTCACGTGGGAAATCTGCTTAGTTTACGCAGCCCCTGCGTGACGGACTTTTATCAATACTGTACTGCAGTTGCTTTTGCTTTTCTATGATGGTGACAGCTATACTTGCCATGTCTATACAGGATACTCAATTCAAAATCAATCTTTTGGAAAAATATTGTACTGAAAACCTTCTTCAGTTATATACAATTTATAAACTGTCAGCATCAAAACATCATTGTCTCTATAAAATTTCTTTTTAATTTATAACATATTCTATAACTTTAAATATATATAATTATATTAAATTTTGGAATGTACAATGAGGGTGGCCATATCATATTTTTAATTTTCAATAGATTTTTTAATCAATAACTTTTATAATCAATTGTTTTATCAATATTTTTGGATATGTAAATGCATTCTGCTGACAATGGTAGTAAGTAAATGTTATGTTATGTCACAATTTTCATGGATAGTATAGTTTTATGTTGAAAATGAATAATGATTTTATAGGATTATCTGAAGATGGCCACAAAGGCCGAAACCCTATAATGAACTGAATAACTAATTTATTTGGGGTGGAGAGCTGTACATTTGGTTATTTGTTAAATGTCTACTTGGCATTAGCCACTTGTAACATCACTGGCATCCCATGAAGCTGGGATCGGAAAGCCATTGGAAATGCATTTTGTGTTGGAATTTTTAAATGAAACCATCATTCCCACATTTACTAGAAAACGAAGAATCTCTATTAACCTTAGAAGCTCAAAATGGAAGCTATAAATAACAATATTTTTTTTATTCTTATTCTGGACCCAATATTCAAATATTCCTGATATTTTAATGGCAAGGGGCGCCAACAAAAACTCCTCCTCCATCCCGCAGATTTTATTCCAAAGTTATCCCGAATGTTTCGTGGCCTATATACCAAATCGTCAGAGGCAATTCCTTTTCTACATATAATAACGTTAACCTTTGAGTGGTCACCTCGGGTCATTATGACCCGACTTTTATTTATAACATTTCTACATTAAAAATGAGGAATAATAATTATTTAGTGTTTTAATGCTTAATAACATATATTAACAATATTTTTACATCGTGTTTTTTTTTTTTTTACAAAGCTCTTAAATGAAAATAATTGAACATAAAATTTGTGGTTTGAAAAGGCATAAACATAAAAGATTCATCAATTTCATTAAAAAGAATCAATTTATTTTCATTTTAAAAATTCAGAATGATAATTAATTAAATTATATACAATTAGGACAAACAATTTTCATGTGGATTTTGCACACACAATTATTACACTTGGCACAAAAGTTGGAGTATTTTGTGTCTTTGGTACTCGGGCACACAGAACATCTTTTCCTTTTCCTTTCCCTGTTGGTAGTTGCTTCTTCTACCACTGGAAGAACTACTATTCCCTGTTCTTCTAAATAAGAATTGAGCCTTGTTTTCAAGGTCCTTGGAATACTTTGGCTTAGTGACCTGGCAATTAGTTGGCTGCGGAGAAGTTGATGCCCAAGATTTTTCAAGAATGAGCGACGTGTCATCTTGAAATTTACGTTTTTATGCAATTGGTTTTGTTTAAAAACCACATATGAATTGATGCCAGAAACATTCATCAAATGAAAAAATACTGCTAGGGGCCATCTATTAGTTTTTCTCCCCACATTATAGTTGGCACACAATTGATCATTTGTGTCAACTCCACCTTTAGTGGAGTTGTAAAATGTGATTATTTCTGGTTTACTTTTGTCATTTGAGCCATCAATACATTTGTCATTGTGCAGCGTTGATAAAACAATGACTGCTTTCGATTTTTTTGGCACATATGATACCATTGTCAGGGTTTTCGTGAAACCGAAATAGGAACTATGTATTTGTCTTTCTTTGCTTGGCAAAAATTTCCTTGGTATCTCCGCTTTATTTTTTCGTAGTGTTCCTACGAGTGTCAAATTATTCTCCAGAAGTTTTTCTGCAAGAGGGATATTAGTGTACCAATTGTCGGTAGTAATATTTCTACCAGAATTGAGGATTGGTTGACACAAACGAAGAACTATATCCGTCGGAGAATTCGAACATCTATATGGGCCTTCAGGATGCTTCCACAATAAATTTCAAATTGCAATAAATAAAAAGTTCTTGCATCCACCATTGCAAAAACTTTAATCCCATACGATTTTGGTTTATTGGGTAAAAATTGTCTGAAGGAGCATCGACCTCGGAATGGAATCAACTGCTCATCTATGGTGACGTATTCTGAAGGTGAATAAACATCTTTAAATTTTCTGCTTATTATATTAATAAAATCACGCACTGCAGCGAGGTTATCTATTTCTCTCCGTGAAGCTCTATCCTGTGTGTCATCAAAACGCAAATTTCGAAGTATAAATCTGAACCTTTTTAAGGACATTGCCAGAGAAACAAAATTGTGGACCATCGATCCCCCTCAGCTCTTCTAGATTGATGTGGGCCCCTCTATATACACCACCCAAAATTAAGAGTCCCAAAACTGCATTTATTTCATCCAAATCAGTTGCCTTTCTATCTTGAACACGCTTATATTTGTGACTCATTAATAAAATGTGCTTATTAGGGTTCCTTAAAATAATTTCTAAAATATCACTGGGAAAAAAAATGAAAAGGCTTCTATTTCACTTTCGGTATTTTTATAAAGGGGCTTAACTCCTGGCAAATGTGTAATAATATCTTTTTTCGTAAACCGGTTACTTATACGAACTGAGACTCGTAGGCATCTGCATCATCAGATTCACTCTCATCAAGTTCAGATTCTGAATCGTGAATACTTAATTCCTCTGCATCTTCATCTTCTTCTTCAGTATCTGATACATCAGATAGAAATGGTTCCTCACGATTTTGCCTCTCGAGTTCTTCCAAAAGCTCCTCAGCAGAACGAAAAAGATGGCCTGACATTTCTAAATGCACAATATAAAAACACAATATACGCGGTACAAAAGTAGTCACGTCGGGTCAATCTCACAATTAGAGAGAAACACAAGGAGTCACCTCGGGTCAAAATGGCTAAAATAAAACGAACACCGATCAGTACCTCTACCAAATGTAAACTAAAGTGAAGGAGGGTAGGAGTTGGGAGGTAAGTAACACGCTCGTGCATGTCGTTTCAGGATCTGACATAAATATACAGGAAAGAAGAGCGCGTCGGGTCACAATGACGCGACGTGACCACTCAAGGGTTAATGTGCAAAACCCCAAAGATAATTCTACGCTACATTAAAACTAGTTAACTATAATAAAAAATGTGTTCAATTTAAAGCATACGATTTACGATTTATATAGTAATGGAGTGATCATCCCCTCTTACAAATCTATGAAACAAACCTTAAGCACATAAGGGGCGGGGGGGGGGGGGCTCGCTGAAATTGAGATTCCCGAAGCACGTTATATCATCTTACTTTAAGGGAAATCAGCTATTCAGTTTGTACTCATGACGAAATTTTCGAAACATTGCCACAAATGACCATCAATCTTATTTAGAAGATAATGGAAATGAATTCCCTTCTAAATAAATATATATATTAACACCCTATTGGTCTAAATTATCGTTTGGTCATTCTCAAATTCTATATTTAAACATTTATTGTAAAAATAAAGATAAAGTTAGTTTATGACTGAAATCGGACTAGTGGAAAGAGAACATAGCGGGGGGAATACTTTAAGTACAAAAAATTGTATACTATTATTTATTAACATCCACTTTTTGCAACTAAAGCTAATTGTGACGGGTTATCTACAGGCTGCCATCCTTTTCTAGGCACTGTGGCACTCAGGATTTTATTTAATGAATTCCGTCACTAAAAAAATTCCTTTGCCCAGGCGGGAATCGAACTCGCCACTGTGGGTTTACCATGTGAGATAAAGGCAACGCTTTAACGCACGTGGCTAACCTGAGCCCCAAAAAGAAAAAAATATTGTCTAGAGCCTAACTTGCTGTAAATTTAATGTTCTATAAATATTGTCGTATATGCATTTTCTCTAATACGAATATTAACCAAGATATTTGTACATTCTTAGTTTTCAGCCTTGAGTAAACGTTCACTCCTACTCATGTCATATTAACAATAAGATGTTATATCATGATCCCCTTTATTTTTAAACATAAATACCAAATATTGTTTTCATAGAGCTCTTACTGTGTGAGGTACTCGAAAATTTTTATTTGATCTATACTACTATCCTCGGTATTTTACTGTTTTAATCAACACTAAAGGCCATAACAGTTAATGGCTGACACCGGACGAGCAATAGGGGTGGAAATTTGAGAATTTATAATATTTCCTTTATTGCTAGTACTATTGGAAAATTTTATAGAACCAATCTTGTTAGACTATTGAAGCACTACAATTGTTTAATACATTTTTCATTATTAAAATATTACGAAAGTTACTCGTACATTCTTGTTATAAGCCATCAGCCTACTTCTATTCATTACATTTTTACTTAGAAATAGAGAATATACGGCGAGATGAGATCACTAATCGGTCATTCCTGAACGTGCAAAATCTGCCTAGTTTTATGTACGTGGCTGCGTGACAGACTGTTTATCCTTTATTATATTAAACTTGTTTTAGTAGAAATATAGAAAGCAAAAACAACACTAAACATGCTAAAAATTGATGCATTTTTCAAACAGATATAACAATAGTCTTCTTGGGACTCTAACATCCTTCATTCCAATACGTCATAGGCTATGCGAAAATCGACTAACAGAGAACATTGCCTAACAGATTACTTCAGTAAGAAGCATTTTAAGTTTTTCACATGGAACCCTTATTATTAATTTTAGTTACATGTTTAAATAAGCTCCTCGAAAACAATGATTGGCCTTTTTAAAGGGAGCACTTTAAAAGTTAAATAATGAACAATTATTTTTTTAGGTTGGATAAAATAATAGTCAAAGTACATCTCATTACAAGATAATGAATATTTTGAATTTATAAAAATTAAAATAGTTAGGAAAACTTGATCAGCTGAAATGAGAAAAACTTAAAACATTTTTCAAAGGCAATGAAGTGGAATTATTTATGCAATTTACTTGGGAAAGTACTTTTATTAGACTATTTTTTTTTTTTAAATCCACTTAAGCAAATGCGTTCGTTCCTCACGGATGCCCCAATAATAAATTCTAAGCATAAATTATCCTGCGAGCACTCAGGTACCCATTCGGAAACTTTCATCTCCAGCTAGCAATTATACATATGCAATCTTCATACGATTCAATATGGAAGTTCTGAATTATTCAAATATATGCTTTATATAGTTCAAAAACCAACATAAAAACGTTATAATCAAAAAATATAATTAAGCAGTAGAGACAAGTCGTTTATTTCATTTAATGCGAGAAAAATATTCACACTAATATTTATAAGTATTTATTTAACATTAAAAAGACCGTCACGCGGGGGTTGTGTTATTTAAGCAGATTTCCTACGTGCGTCACGCTTTTGCAGTTATCTCAAAAATTAAAAGTTCAATGAAAACAATATTTGGTATTTAAGATTCAATTAAAGTGCTTCGTAACATAATAGAATATTGTTAATATGAGATGAGAAGGAGTGGGGGTTTCCTGAAGACCGAAAACTAAAAAATGCTCAGTTAATAATCAAGATAGTGAAAACATGTACATAGAACATTGAATTTACAATAAGAATGGTTCTATACAATTTTTCGATCCGACACATAATAACGGAGATATTAAGAATTTTTGAAATTCTTCCCTTTAAACCCCCACCCCCTCCAACTTGTCCGATTTCAGCCGTTAACGAACTTGATCTGTCTTTTTGTATAAATCGATTATATACAAGTTTGGTAATGACAAAAATTGTGACCGCTAGAGCGGTAAACGACAAATATATAGATAGATAGATACGGTTTTTAACAAAACTCATTTTCGTCATCTCCTGGGTAGAATCGATGGACATTTGAAGAAAAATTTCGAAAATCCCGTCATCAGTACGACCTCAATAGCTGAAGGGAACTCTGCTAAAAGTATATGCGGTAAGTGCGTTATATCAAATATAATGCAAATTTCACTATGTCGTATTTATATTCCATTAAATGAGACTAGTATTGGGGTCTCTTTGCAAGGTTTTACCTAACTGAGTAATAAATGACTAAAAAAGTCAATAAAAAATAAAATTCCTCGAAAACTACTCAAACCCGGTGAGAATTCTATCAAAAATATATGAAATTTGTTTTTAAAAATAGGATCCATTTAGAAACTGGACAAACAGAAATTTTCGAAAACCCTGATTTTTCATTATGTTGGATCTGTCAGATAGGTAGGATTCCAACCTCCCATTACTTTCAGTAACCCAAATTTATATTTTTTCTACTTTTTTCAGATAGGGACGATTCCCGCACCACTTTACTATCAACGACACAATTTCAACTACTTCTCTATTTTTATCAGATAGGTACGATTCCCAACCCATATTACTTTCAACTACTTTTCTATTATTATCAGATAGATAGGATTCCCACTCCACTTTACTATCAACGACCCAATTTCAACTACTTTTCTATTTTTATCTGATGGGTAGGATTCCCACCCCATATTACTTCCTACTACTTTTCTATTATTATCAGATAGATAGGATTCCCACTCCACTTTACTATCAACGACCCAATTTCAACTACTTTTCTATTTTTATCTGATGGGTAGGATTCCCACCCCATATTACTTCCTACTACTTTTCTATTATTATCAGATAGATAGGATTCCCACTCCACTTTACTATCAACGACCCAATTTCAACTACTTTTCTATTTTTATCTGATGGGTAGGATTCTATTACTTCCTACTACTTTTCTATTCAGATAGATAGGATTCCCACTCCACTTTACTATGTTTCAACTACCTACTTCCCAACCCATATTACTTTCAACTAATTTTCTAATATTATCAGATAGATAGGATTCCCACTCCACTTTACTATCAACGACCCAATTTCAACTACTTTTCTATTTTTATCTGATGGGTAGGATTCCCACCCCATATTACTTCCTACTACTTTTCTATTATTATCAGATAGATAGGATTCCCACTCCACTTTACTATCAACGACCCAATTTCAACTACTTTTCTATTTTTATCTGATGGGTAGGATTCCCACCCCATATTACTTCCTACTACTTTTCTATTATTATCAGATAGATAGGATTCCCACTCCACTTTACTATCAATAACCCAAATTCAATTACTTTTCTATGTTTATCAGATAGATTTTTCTACTTTTCTATTTTTATCTGGTAGTTAGGATACCCATTCCACATTACTTTCAATAACCTAGTTTAAACTAATTTTCTATTTTTATCACATACGTACGATTCCCTCCTTCCATTACTTTTCTATTTTTTATAAGATAGGTAGGATTCCCACCCCTCATTACTTTCATTAATCCAGTTTGAACTACTTTTCTATTTTTATCTGATAGGTAGGATTCCCTCCCTCTATTACGTTTTTATTTTAATAAGATAGGTAGGATTCCCACACACAATACTTTCATTAATCCAGTTTCAACTACTTTTCTATTTTTATCAGATAGGTAGGATTCCAACACCTCATTACTTTCATTAATCCAGCTTGAATTACTGTTCTATTTTTATCAGATAGGTAGGATTCCCACCCCTCAATACTTTCATTAATCCAGTTTCAACTACTTTTCTATTTTTATCAGATAGGTACGATTACCACCACTCAATACTTTCATTAATCCAGTTGAACTACATTTCTATTTTTATCAGATAGGTAGGATTCGCACCCTCTATTAAATTTTTATTTTTATAAGATAGGTAGGACTCCCACCCCTCATTACTTTCATTAATCCAGTTTGAACTACTTTTCTATTTTTATCTGATAGGTACGATTCCCACCACTCAATACTTTCATTAATCCAGTTTCAACTACTTTTCTATTTTTATCAGATAGGTACGATTCCCACCCCTCAATACTTTCATTAATCCAGTTTAAACTACTTTTCTATTAGTATAAGTTAAGTAAGATTCCCACCCCTCATTACTTTCAATAACCTAGTTTCAACTACTTTTCTATTTTTATCAGATAGGTACGATTCCCACCCTCTATTACTTTCCTATTTTTATCAGATAGGTACGATTACCACCACTCAATACTTTCATTAATCCAGTTTCAACTACTGTTCTATTTTTATCAGATAGGTACGATTCCCACCACTCAATACTTTCATTAATCCAGTTTCAACTACTTTTCTATTTTTATCAGATAGGTACGATTCCCACCCCTCAATACTTTCATTAATCCAGTTTCAACTACTTTTCTATTTTTATCAGTTAAGTACGATTCCCACCCCTCATTACTTTCAATAACCTAGTTTCAACTACTTTCCTATTTTTATCAGATAGGTACGATTCCCACCCCTCAATACTTTCATTAATCCAGTTTCAACTACTTTTCTATTTTTATCAGATAGGTACGATTCCCACCCAGCATTACTTTTCTATTTTTATCAAATAGGTAGGATTCCCACCCACACTACTTCCAGTAACCCAGTTTCAACTACTTTTCCAGTTTTATCAGAAAATCACTCCACTTTACTTGCGACAACCCAGATTCAACTACTTTTTTATTTTCATCAAATTACAAATTATTGTACAATAAACCCCTTTTTAGTTTTCCATCTTGGATATGTTATAAATTTCTTTCTTAAAGTCGTCTTCCCTTAAAATTTTAATATGTCTAATTTTAAATTAATAAATTACACTAAAAAAGTCATTCTTTCTTAATTAGGTAATACGAATTGTAATAGACGTTAAGTTACCAGCTATTATCAATTGTTTAGGATTTTGGAAATGGCCAGTTAATTAGTCTATTACTTACAAGTTTATTTTATTTATCGACTACATCTAGACTAACTACTCTTTTTATACTTTGTCAGTATAACTTATCTACTTATAGTTTTAACTTTAAACTCCATATTCAGTTTGAATTCCGTGATCTAAAATTTATAAATATGAAGTAGCAATATGCTTATGACAGTAAGTTATCCGTATATTGTTGTACTTTTAGCCACTACACCTCTGTTAAAATAATATTTATTTAGGTCCTTACACTAAACACAGAAAATTCCTATCTGCTCAATAAGCTTCTTGTTTATATGTGTTTGTAATAGTGATTGGACATATACTGCCACATTTCGGTATAAAATAGCTGTCACCTAGAGTTGGGATTATTTGTAGCTCTGGGTATTCAGTTTTAAATTAGCAATGACAAATCAAGGCTTGATTAGTTTTTTAGCGAAGAATAATTGGAGCTATGCTATAAATTCGAAGCACATTCAAATATACTATAATATACATTATTTCTCGACACTTTAAATTTTTCACAAGCAATTTCTCAAAATGCCCCAGAGAGAAAGATTTTATTAAATAAACCAAAGGCCTTATTATAATGTACTTACATCCCAAGGGAATGAATTCTTCCTAAGATGCATAATTAGCGTTAAAACGTTCTCTGGATTTATGAATTTCATGACATTCAACTTTCTGTTATCAAATGATTAATACTATATAACATTGGCTAAAAAAACTTTATATTTTTTATTTTATTTAAACAATATGGGTGTATCTTATCCACTTTTGGAGCCCCTTTTAGCCTCATGAGTTAAAGTGTTAGTCAGTAAACTCTTTAATAACTTTGAGTCGCAGGGTCGATTCCCACGTGGGAAATGGGAAGTTATTTTGGGCTCAATGAAATTAACACTATAGCGTCACTCGGCATCTAAGACTACTCTGTAGTTATTTATTGGTTACAAGGCCATGTAGACATAACAAAAAGTAATATACTAGAAAGAGGAGCTAAAATATCAACTGGGCTTAATGAAATTGACATTTCACACGTGTCTCACCAAGACACTTTCTCAGAAATAAGAATCCTAGAAATTGGCTATTGGAATAATTTATTACATGACTGACAATAATCTGATAGAAATCACATCTAATACACTAAATAGCGTTTCACATAATAGCCTGCCTAGAATAGAAGAAATAGTACTTACATGCCTACTTATAGAACACATTAGGCTACATTCATATCTCATGTCCAGAGGAAATGAACCAAATATGAACTGACTTCATAACAGTAAAAATACACATGGCCAAGATATTTATACAAACTACTAGTCACCAGGTGGTAATTTATAAAGGGTGTCCCAAGTTCGTGTACCACCACCTTTAAAATTTTACAATTGTTTAAATACAACTCTGAGACTTGGTGTATCATAATTGTGACCCCTGAAGAATATTTGTAGTCCATATTCAACCTCTTAACCTTCACCAGTACTTCTCCAATAGCCATAACTTTGGAATTACCAATGGATGCAATACTTATTATGACTGATTTTTGTAGAAAATCCAATTCTAAAACAAGTTTATATTCATGAATTTTTCGATTTGAAGCGTCCTTTAGCCAAAAACACGTTTTATAAACACAAATCTTTATCTCGGAAATGGCACATTTTATTTAAACATAATGTGACATAACTAATGTAGCCAACAAAAGTATCTTTGAAACAAGTATAAGGAAAAAGGAATGGAAAATAATTGCAGATTTTAAGGCGGGTGGTAGGCGAACTTGGAACGGACTGTAGATGACGTGTTTAAGAAATGGATTATTCGATGAAATATGAAGTGTTGTACGTGTGAGTGTGTGTGTGTTTGGCGCTTGTACATCTGGTTTTAGGATTTTAAGAGCCTCCTTTGACGAAGTGGCGCCCCTACCGGAGCTTAACACTCCATTCGGGCCCCATGAGTCATGTAGATTAGACGGGTTGCGTGATACAATTTTCGAGTTTATTAGATGAACTTTGCACATGGTGTCGAATCCTGGACCGAGTTAACTGGTCGTATTCAACAGATAACAAATGTGAGTACTCTTATTGTCCTATACCAATTAACCTATATCCAACCAGCCTTAATTTTTGCATACAGTCCTCTAAGTTTTGTAGGGTGTGTGTGGGCGTGCGCGGGCGTGCGTGTGTGCGTGCGCGGGTGTGCGTGTTTGCTTTTGTGCGAATGTAAGCAAAAGCAGAGTTTTTCGTGTAATTCTGTGTGACTGCATAGTATATTTATATGTAAATTTATTTATGTGGGTTTAATAATTTTGTAAAAGCATATATAGTAAGCGCTGCATAGTTGTTTATTTATTGTTCTGATGTTTTTTGTTGTAAACGTAATAATACTTTTATTTTATTTCATTTTTTTTTTAAGTTGAATCGACATTACAGTGGTATCTTAAATAAATAAATAATTATAATAATACTCTTCGGATAGATACTGTGGTGGATCTGCCATAATATTACTATGTTATTTATTAATCTTTACTTCATGCCACAATGACTAATCAAGAAGGGCTATTTACTGATTACCATC
This sequence comes from Riptortus pedestris, assembly GCA_019009955.1. Classification (NCBI taxonomy): domain Eukaryota; kingdom Metazoa; phylum Arthropoda; class Insecta; order Hemiptera; family Alydidae; genus Riptortus; species Riptortus pedestris. The sequence continues at coordinate 77,280,297 of CM032230.1, read as the reverse complement.
ATTTTCTAGCCAATCTGGGACTAATGAATTTATCTAGTGAAATACTCACTAATTAAATTATTAATGCCCAGGCGGGAATCGAACCCAAAACTCTAGGTTTACCAAGTGTATTAAGACAAATGCACTAACTGCCATTGCTTACCCCAAGGCTCTGATTTCGCTTAAATTCTTTACAAGGAGTTGCTCCTAGATGTGTTCTAGCTAAATGAGGTGGACTATCCTAGTAAAGGGTTTACCTTAATCCTTTATAAGAAGAGGTCTACTCTGCCAACAACACACACACAAGTGCATCAATTCAGCCCGTAACTGATCTCTTGGTCGAATGCACTCATGTGTCTATAATAGTCTTGCACTACTTAGAAATGCGTCAGACTCTTACAAATTTTTGAACTGCAACTATATGTCAATGTATAGTACATAAATGATAATATTGTCGTAATTATTGCACCATAATTCTTGTAGTAAATTTTTTTATTTAAGGAATAATGTTTTTCGAAATTCCACAATAAAATAATTCTTTGGAAAATCAATTTTCATTTCCTTTACGAAACATCATGAGTTACAGAGATGCTGTAGACAGGCTGGCAGCCCAAGGATTGTACTCTCATAACCATTCCAATAAATATTTTATGATGGAATTTTGCCTTTCCTTTACACTTCAATTATAAATTCAACGACCATTTCTCCGCGTCAATGAACGTTTGATTGTTTAGCATTTGTCGTTGAATTTTCCAGTTTATAGGTACTAATTATTTAGTCCTATTTTTGTTTGTAATTTCAGTCAATGGCAACCTAATAAACTTTCGTCTTAAAATCCCGTTCCATCTATCTAGATCCATCGGTGATATTTGAGAGTGAGAGAGAGAGAGAGAGAGAGAGAGAGAGAGAGAGAGAGAGAGAGAGAGACGATGAGAGAGAGAATTTATTATCATTGGAACAATTGACCTCTTTTACAGATAATTATATAAGCCCATAAAACTATTCCTTATAAATAAAGTCTGATTCTATAATACTAATGCTGTTATTGCAAATACTCCTATTATTAAAACTATTTTTATTAATATTTTTCTTAAGTATCTACTCATATAAAAAGAGAGAAATGTTCTGAGAATTATTGTAACCGAATTCTGTTATTATACTCATCATGACTTGTTGGCAGGTTCGGATTATATGTATAATATAAATTTATAAGAGCCCCAAATTAAAAATATTTTCCGCTCTACATGTTTCGTGACTCCAATTGCATGATTCTTAAAGAACAATTCGCTCTTTTTAGCTAAGGACTACTGTTCTTGGAGAGAGGCTTGAGACACATTACAATAGTTCTTCAATACAAGGAGCACTTCGAATAAGACCCATGATGATACGGTAATTAGAGCGACGAAACATTTAGGGCGAAAAATATTGCTAATGAAGGACAATTATAAACCAATTTATTTTATTATGGGTTCTGCTTCCCAAACGTGATTTGATTAAAGAAAATTGGCTAAGAAATATATTTTATACTAGCTCAGATACCCGGCTTCGCTCGGGAATTCATTTGAGGCTGAATGTTGATGGTATAATTTTGGCAAGGCAAAATACTGAAGGATGGTGGTGCTTTTATTTCTATAGGCAGAGTGTTCAACTTCCTTGCAGCAACAGCACAGAAAGATTGGCGATAAAGGTTTTTCGGAAGGGAATCATCTGCTTTGCAAGGCACTAAATATTAACACATTTAAGAGAGGAAGTGCGAATGAGAAGAAGACACGTTTTGCCCTCCGTGATTGATAAGCATCAAGGATAGCAAGCATACTTTAATACTGGGGAACTTAAATGTTAGAAAAGGAATTGGAAATACCACGTTTATAAGGGCTGTGCTAAGGTAGAACGTGGGGTAGAGGAGGAAAAAAATACAGAGAGATGAATAGAGGAAGTATTACTGAGAAGGGGGGATGGTAATTTAACACGAATAAAACAATTAATTGAGAGAATGTAAACAAGTAGCTCAGAGTTTGCCCATGGCCAAGAGAACTCATCGACAGCGGAACAATAATGAAAGACGAAAAGCACTCATCCCTATCAGCATTTGAATGGCAACAAACTTTCAAGCAAACAACAGCCCAAAAGGGGAGGGGGGGTGGAAAGCCACTTGAAGGAACGGGGGGGGTTGCAAGGGGGGCCCCCGCTCGTTTGAACACTGAGACTATAAATTGCCCCTGATTGGCGACTTGATCGGCAAACATGGAATTCAATTTATCCACAAGTCCCCAGGGGATGTGACCATTGTCTGGGCACTGGTTCCTCCTAACAACCCGCAGCGGAGGAGAATCAGCCGCGGCAAGGGGTTTCGGCTCGAATGGAAGATCATTTGTAATGCAGATCAGTCGAAATGATTAACTGGGGAGATCTCCTAGCGCCCATGAATATTCACTTGTATTATTTTAATGTGCTACCCACCTCGATCGGCCTCTCTGTCTCTTTATTTCACCTTTACTACTCACCCTACTTTCTGATAAAATAACTCAGTATCATTTACAACATTAACTAGTATAAAACACACACTGCCTGTTGATTCATTTTTATTATAAATAATAATAAATACCCTGGCGGGTAAAATAAGTGACAGATAAAAAATCCGTAAAACCCAGAGAGACAATTGCAAGAAAAGATATCCTCTATGGTATAAATGTCAAAAATAAAAATAATGATAAATAATCAAAGAATGTATAAAAAAGTCCGTCACGCAAGGGCTGCATAAACTAACCAGATTTCTCACGGGAAGATATACAACAGATAAATCTACATACTGGTAACACCACTGTGAATGTTAAGGGATTAAATACAAACGGTAATAAGAAATCGTTCAGTCAATTTACAAGTTAATAATATCTACAACGGAAAGCGTCTGAATTGTAAGCAAACAGGTCAGCCAACTTCGCAGTGCTGAATAGATAGAATTATTCTAGACAGAACAGAATAGAAAAAATTAATGAAATATATCTGAATATAACGTACTAATTTTATTGAAACACATTTACTATAGCTAGTGAAGTAATTTGAAATGAATCGGAATAATGTCTATCTAATCACTCAGATTTTAGTAATCCAAGAACAAAAGAAGGTGGGGGGGGGAGGTCAACAGGACGTATTTGTGTATCTCGTATAATAAAGATTTGTTGAAAACAATATTTGGTATTTCATCTTGTAATGAATTGTTTCATGGTATAACAGCTTCTTTATTAATATGACACTAGTAGGAGTGGGGGTTTATTGAAAGCGGAGGAAAACTATAAAATCCAAGTATCTCGGTTAATACTCATTATACGGAAAATAAGTATAGAACAATATTTATAGTAAATTTAATGTGCAATAAGATTGTTGCAGTAACCCCTGTTAGGCTGAAAACAATAAAGTTCATTAACACGCCTATTACTTGAGATACAACAAAATGCTTATAGCAATAAATGTAGAACATGAATAGTTTAGCAAGATTGGTTCTATAACATCTTACGATTCGACTAATAATAACGGAACTATTTTAAATTTTCGAATTCTCCCCTCCTGAAAACCCCCACTACTCCACGACCGATTTCAGCCAATAACAAATATGATCTTTAGTGTGAACCGAAGCGGTTAAATTTCGAATATGGTACAGATCAAATTAGCATTTTCGAAACAAGGAAATAAAATATTGATTGATGACGCCATCACATGATGCATGTGTCTCACAAAATAGTAGTTCAATTAAAACCACATTTGGCATTTAACCTTGGAATGAAGTGGTTCATGGTATAACTGCTTATTGCTAATATGATAATAGTAGGAGTGGGTATTTATTAAAGGCCGAAACTTAAAAAATGAAAATTTCTCGGGTAATAATCAAGGTAATGAAAAAAATGTACAAAACAACATTAATATAACGTTAAATTTTCAATGAGATTGGTCTTATTCACTTTTTTGATCCGATGTAAAATAACGAAGAAATTTAGAATTTTCGAAATTCCCCCTCTAAAGACCCCCCCCTCCCACTGGTCCGATATCAAGTGTTCAAGTAAATTAAATTGCTTTACATTAATTTATTATATTTTTTACATATAGTTATCTTTAAGAGGATTCTTATTCTTATCAAGATTTGTTAAGTAAATCAAGTTCCTTTCCAATAATTTCTTATCTTTTTATTCTTATAGCAATTGTTTAAATAAATCAAATTTGTTGGCCCAACTTTCTTATTCATTTAATCTAATATCTAGAGTAAATTGACTTATTATAATTATTTACCAAGTTCGACAATATAGACAAATCAATTTTCGATCAGACACATATTAACAACGATATTTCCTCCTCTCTCTCACTGGTCTGATTTTAGCCTTTAACAACCTTGATCTTAATTTTTACATACAACGTTTAAATATCTAGTTTGGTATCTATCAGAACACAATTTTGAACGGACCTCATTTTGGTTATCTCAATTGAAGACATTTTTTTGAAACTCCCATCGTGCGAATAACCTCAATGGCGTATTTCCCGTAAGGAAAATTCTGTTGATAAAAAGAAGGCCCATTTTGTATAATTCATAACCGACAGAAGCGTTCATAAGATGTAAGTTGTAAGAGCCTCAGACTGCCTTGAGAGAGTTAACGACAGAGCTAGAAGCGAGCTATCGGCAACTTGCCTTGTTTGTACGTGACGTCAACTATCCTCCAAGTTTTGGCGGCATCCTTATTGCAGAGCCTTTGAGCTAACACCTCCCCAGGCATTGGGCCCTTAACTCATGTCTCCAGACCCCCAAGCTCTATCCCACAAAGGCCCACGCCCCCTCTGTCACATCTCAGGAAATATACCCCCGACGAAATAAACTATCTCGTTGAAACTGCGATTCAGCAGGAAGGAAAGTCATTTCCGGAATGGGAACTAGCGAGAATCAAGAGTTAAGGGCCATATAAGTATTCCTTTCAAAATATATATATGAAATAATAATAAAATATAAACGTGAAAAGCTGGGGCAGCTTAAAATAATCAGATCTTCCACGTGATGTTTTACAGTAGATAAATCCACAATACTTAAGAAACTTAACACCATCGTGTATGTTAAGTTAACAAATACAAATGATAACGAGAAACCTTTCAGTAAATTTACATTTTAATTATCTCCACAACTGGAGGCGTCTGAATTGTTAACAAACAGGCCAACCAACCTCACAGAGCTGAATTATATTTTAGACCTGAAAGAAAAACGCCACCCAGGGGGCTGCACAAATTAAATATATTTTCCACACACTGGTGATCTCTTCTCACTGTATATTCTCTATTTCTGAGAAAACATTCCGATGATTAGAAGTTACTGAAGGCTGAAAACAAGAATGAAGTATGAATAAATCACTATTTAATCGGGTTACGAAAAAATGTATAGAACAACAATTTGAGGAAACCAATAGTATTATAAGATTGGTTCTAAAACACTTTTCAATCCAAAATATAATAACGGAGATATTTGGAATTTCTAAATCCCGCCATCTATGCCCCTCTCCCCCGGTCCGATTTCAGCAATTAACATATGAAAAATTGCGACCACTAGAGCGGCAACAGACAAGTATAAACACATTTTGAACGATTTTTTCAGCCATAGCCTAGGTAGGATTCATGGACATTTTTCGAAAATGAGTACAACCTCAATAGTTGATTTCCCTATAGGGAAATATGCTAAAAGATAGATCTTGATATTTGGCATAAATTTAGAAAAGTCCGAAAAAATACACCTTCCACTTAAACTTTGTTTCCTATATGTCATTCGATGTACTGCCTATAGTTCTTCTAAAACTATTTTATTGTCTTTGTACACACACACACACGCACACGCGCGCGCGCCCAAGGTAAACCAGTTGGGTACTTTTTGGTATTATTAAATGTTGAATGTGGTTTAGCCCAAGTACGACGATCCTATTCTAGCTGTACATACCTTCAACAGGGCGTCTAAAAATTTAAATTTAAATTGCATTACTTCCCCTTTTCCACTTCCAGGAGTTTCTTATCTGTAGCCCCTCTATAATCGATACCCTCCCCTTGTTCCCGGAAAAGGTGACGCTTTAGAAAAAGAAAAAAAATCGTTTCCTGCCTACAGAAAAATAAAATCAACCAAAGTAGAAATTATCGCCGTTCAATCAACAAGTGGTCGTTACAGCTGTCAAAAATGTCAACAAACATTCAAGTTAAAATCTGTTCGGACAGGAACTGTGGATCATGTATGCCACCAGCAGCAATAGCAGGGATGAGTTGATATTTCGGTTCATTCAGGTGTCATTCATTGGTAAACCTATATTCCAAGTTAGCCTTTAGTTACGAGGGGGATGGAGAATTAATAATAAAGAGTCGATTTCATGCTAAACGCCCCCTCCCCACACTTTCTAAATTGGGTACCATATACGTATATGACCATCCTTTAGTTTCAATTTAACACTCACCGGAAGCTATAATATTAGATCTCAAATTGCTTTGATGCATTCCCTACTTTGGAAAATTGGATACCTGCTACGTCCATATTTTATCCTCCATGATATTAAACACCCAGACCCAATAAACTTTTAGTTAAAAGAGCTTCACGTATCATATTTATTTGAACGTCAATCAATTTTACATAAATAATCATAGATTAATCTTCGCAAGAGTTACTAACCCTGATAAGTCATTTACCATATAAAAAAATCTACACAGACCCAAATTGAATATTTGGAATCCCATAGGATCCATTGAGTATAGTCCAAGAACATTTTATTATTTTTGCATGGATTTTCTTAGCCCACCCACAGGAAGTTCATTTGGTTCTATTTCCAGAAAAATTCATAATAAACCAGTATTTTTTTATCACCACCTCTAACTCGTAACTTCTATATCAACTCAATATATTTTAAGCTTTATTATTCAAGTTTCTAAAAATGTACTAGTTTTTATTTTGAGTCAGTTAATCATAGCTCTTAGAAACCTTTATGATTGTATGTCAATTTCAGTTAAAGAGCATTAACTCACTGTAAAAACGTAAGAACATAGATTCAAAAAAAAAAAAAAAATAACCAAGAACAAAAAAATTATTTTTGCTGCCAACATGTCTACTTATTTTTGTGACCCTAAATCGCAATAGCTTAATTTTGGCTTTCACTGTGGTGTTTACTAATGAAGAATAATAATTCAAAAATATTTATTAAAGAAATTATATTAATAGGGTAATTATGGTTCACATAGTAGTTGTAGTTTGTTGGTTGATAATAGTTAGTGTTTATCGTTTCCAATAGGTGGTGGGATCAATCCTAGGTTTATTCTTATTTTGGTACTTATAGATTATAGAGAGGCCACCCATTTAAAGATAATTATTGAATCATAATTAAAAGAAAATCGTTTTATTATTTAATATGACACTTCTAAAATTTATAGATAGATATATTTATAGACAAAATGGTTAATGGAAGCCTCTCATTATTTACAGACTAGCTAAGGTACCCGGCTTTTCCTGGGAAATCATTTGAGGCTGAATGATAAAAGTACATTTTTTGGGCTTTAGTTTGTACAATATTTTTACATTTTTCCATCTCAATGCTTAGGATTTACACCCGAGTACAGTGTGCTGGGGATATTTTAATAAAAAAAGTATTTGTTATGTACTCCATTCTACAAAATACTTAATTCCACACAATATTTTTTATATTACCTGTTTCCTTTGCATGTATCTTTTTCTATATATAACATAATCATAGATTACCATATTATTATTATTATTATATCCTTGATTTCGATTTAGTCTTTCGAGTCCAATAACATTAATGAAACCTTCTGTAGTTTTTCGTGTATACATCATTCGAAGTTTGTTATACGGCCAAAGTTCATATAACAAATGTTACTTTAAATAACAAAAGAAACAACTTTTGTTATATGCACGTTTGCCGAAAAATGAATAGGTTACGAAATATCGTGATTTTATATTTCAGACCTCCCTTATAACACCCACTGCTTTTCGTACCTCAAAATTTGAATATAGCTTATAATCAGGCAGGTGTTAATACCAAATCACATATGGAGTTGCATTTAGTTCGGCTTTTGTGACATATAAAATTGTTGTTTTATAGTTTTTAGCGTGTAACTCATTTATACTTTGGTATACGACAAAAGAATATATTACAAAAGTTACTCTAAATAACAAAATAAACAACTTCTGTTATGTGCATATTTGCCGAAAAACCAAAAGGAGACGAAATATCTATATTTTTAATTTCAGGCCTCCCTTGTAACCCCCACTGCTGCTTGTCTAAGAGAATATTAATATAGCCAGAAACCTAAAATGTTTTAGTAGTAATATACATACCAAGTTTCAAAACATTTGATTCAGCCGTTTACTATTCTATAAAGGATATACAAACAAAGATTCATTTTTATATATACACACACACATATATATATATATATATATATATATATATATATATATATATATACACACACACACACATATATATATATATATATATATATATATATACACACACACACATATATATAGAAGATTATATATTTATTGGTTCAAAACTGCTTACCGCTTATTGCTATTGACTGTTCATATTTGACTAGGTTATCTTAGTAATTCTGTTTATTTTTTTATCAGAAAATGAGTGATTATTTATTATTACACCACTTGGACAAGCTACCTTGCACAGTTCATGTGGGAGACAACCACTTTATGCAACTACTTCGCAACATCGTCCAATATTGGGCTACTTCTAATTTATAATTACACTTTCTCATACATTTTGTCATTCAAACAAATTCTAGAAGTGCTATTTTTAATAATTACGTGTTTTTTAATACGATTTAATATTCGTCTTCAAATGGGTGACCTCCTAATAAGTACCATTTTGTTTTATTTGACTTTCAGATGAGATTGATATTAGTTCTTATTGAAGAGTGGCTACTTTAATAAATATTCTTATTGCGTCATGCATGGCTGCTCTGCTCCTACTACGATTTTTAACTTCAAATAGTTTATTGAAGATAACTATACCTAATCATTGAAGTTTTTTTGTTATTGATGTTCTTGTTTATTTATTTTCTCTTTTTTGTTATATCAGCAATATTGCCTAATAGCGATACTCCGAAATAAACAAATAATCATCGAAGTGCCAGGAATCTAAGATTCCTACCAGAAGTTCTGTTTTGTTACATCTAGTATGTCTTTATTATGGTTTATGACGCCAAACCATATGGAGCATGTATATGTTAGAACAGGGAGTGATAAAAGTGTAATACATACTTGTTTCAGGGAGCGTATAACATTTGGGTGGGTTTTATATACTTTAGCTGGAGGCGAGTGCTGGCTTTTTGAAGCGTGGTCTAAATGTGTTGACGCCAGGTGAGCCAAATGTTCGGACCCCCTCCAAGATAGCGAAAGATTTTCTCCCTTGGTTTCCAAGGAAGGTCGATATTACTAAAGTGACAAGGAATAACTGCCACCACACGTATTTTTCTGAAGGTTTGTCTTTAATATAAAATGAAAAAACAAAACAAAAAAAACACATGTGACCGGTTATCTTAGGCGATTACACTGTATCCGCAGTGTTTTTGTTCAATATGAGAATAAGTGTGACTCTAGCAAACGTGGCCACTATTCAGTCTAGGGTATAATTGGGCATGAGACATATATAAGAAATAATAGTAGGCTTAGCATGGGTCCCTGTAGCACTCCTGTTGTGATTGATCTATTCGTGGTACTACAGCTGTTTATGCTTCTTTGTTGTCCCCTTAATTAAGAGTTCAAAATGATACGAGATGAATACGTCTCTCATAATTAATTCCGTTGCTCATTGTTGGTGGTTAACTGGTTAGAAGCCATTAGTTAGGTTTGAACCTAAATGAATGCAAGTGGATATTATTGCTGTATTGAAAATTCTAAATATCTTCATTATTATATGCCTGATAAAAAAGTGAATAATAAGACATAATAGTAGGCTTAGCATTGGTCCCTGTAGCACTCCTGATATGATTGATCTATTCGTGGTACTACAGCTGTTTATGCTTCTTTGTTGTCCCCTTAATTAAGGGTCCAAAAAGATACGAGATGAATACGTCGTTATTAATTAATTCTGTTACTTATTGTTGGTGGTTCACTGGTTGAAAGCCATTAGCTAGGTTTGAACCTAAATGAATGCAATTATTGCTGTTTTGAAAATTCTAAATATATTCATTATTATATGCCTGATCAAAAAAGTGAATTAGGACCAATATTATTTCAAATTTAATGTACTATAAATGTTGTTAAGTACGTTTTAGCAGATTTCCCTCGAGGGAAATCAGATATACTAATGAAGCGATTTTTGAAAGGTTTATTCAAATGTCCATCGATCCTACCTCGATGAGAGATGAAAATGAGGTTGAACGGACCTCACTTGAACGGAATCATGTATATATATATATATATATATATATATATATATATATATATATATATATATATATATCGGGCATCAGTAAACCCCCCCCCCACACCTACTTTTGTCATATTAACAACAAGCTGTTTTATCATGAAGCACTTTATTTAGGGTTAAATACCTAATATAGTTTTCATTGAACTTTTACTTTGTAAAATACATGCAAATACGTTATGTGATAATAGGGTAATCAATTACATTATCAAATATATATATTTGTCTGTTAACGCTCTAGCGGTCGCAATTTTAGTTTGATCGTTACCAAACTTCATATTTAAGCGTTTTACGTAAAAATAAAGATCAAGTTCGTTAATGGCTGAAATCGAACCAGTGGGAGGGTGGGATTTTTGAAAATTCGAAATATCTCCGTTATTATGTGTCGGATCGAAAAATTGTATAGAATCAATCGTATTGCAAATTGAATTTACTATAAATATGGTTCTATACATTTATTCTGTATCTTGAATATTAACCGAGATATTTGCATGTGTGTAGTCGGCAGAATTCGGCTATGTTCGGGACTCTCCGCCGAGAGCTAGTGCGGGCCGTTTCGGTAAATATTCGTCCCTCGTGAATAGGTTTAGAGATTCCTTACTACTACGGTTGTTATTAGGCGGATTTCTCTATTGTAAAACGTGGGAAATCTGCTTAGTTTACGCAGCCCCTGCGTGACGGACTTTCTTGTAATATTTACAAATATGAGGTTCACTTAGGGACAGGAAATATTCTTCATATATAAATTTTTTTTTGTAATTATGATTGCTACGTACAACTCCATTACGAGTTCATTGAGTAATTAATTGAACTCTATTTACTGAATATGATTGATTGATTAAAAATAGCACTTCCATATCTTCTAGGCGAACAGCCAATTTCCTGGCTTGCACACGCGAGAACTCATTGTTGTTTTGAATTCATCTTGACAGCTAATCAGAGAAATCTTACTAGAATGAATTGATAATTGATTCTGACCGAGTACTACCTCATACTTTACTAGTATTACAAAAACAATTCCTGAATGTAATTCAATCATGATAAGATAAAGCAATCGCTGTAATTATTATAGACGAGATGAATAATAAAGCAGCTTTAATTACTTTGTTCATCATTTTGATAATATTCTGTACAGAGAAATAAATAATTCAAACATAAATCATATATCTAATTAATAATAAGAATACGATTGTCAAAAAGAAAATGAAATGTCTTCTATATAATATCTTTTGATATTTGGATAGTTATTTTCAAGATTTATTTTACGTTTCTATTTTAGTTTGTATACAATTCTGATGGCTTTAATTTGTGTATGCTATCGATAATAAACAGGTCATGTGTTCGGTAAATGTAACGAGCTGATTGATGTAATGAGCTAAGTTAGATTTACCTTTTTTAATTTTTACTAGTATATAGGAATAACATAATTTTTTTATTAAAACCATTTTAAAATGTTTATTTATGTTTGTTTATGTCTTATGTTCACATTAATTGTCTTTATTACTATTATTTAATGATTATTTGTTGTATTTAATTTTTTATCTGTTGTTTCAGTTTTTATTATTTTTCTATAATTTTGTTTTGTGAAACTTTGAACCAAATTGCAAAGATGCGGGTGCTCCTGTATAAATAAATAAATAATTTTTACAGTGGAACCACCAGTTACGGTTAACCAGTTCAGAGGAAAGTTGTAGAATGAAACATGTAGAGTATTTATAAAGGTGTGAAGAAAAAAATGTGCTAAAAGTTTCAACTTACTTTTGATCCAATATCACTTCTAAAACATTAATAACAGCTTTATGTTTAGGCCGTAGTAGTTCTTTATTTTTTATTTTTTTTTTTTTTTAAAAATACAGTAATGTAGCCTACTTTCTTAAATGAGAAGTCTATGCGTTGGGAAGGTATATTTTCCCCCAGAGAATGTTCCAGGGTTCAATTTTGGCCTTCCCTTGCCCCCTGTGGCTGAGCATTTAATGAAAGCCTAGGCAGAAATGTAGGCTAGTTTTTTTAGTGAGTCAGACCAAATGTACATTTTTTTCACTGAGTAGCGTAGCTCTTCCAACGAGTTATTTAATGTTTCTTCTAGACGTTCTAGATTTATGTAACACACAAGAAATACCTTATTATATCTTATTACAGAATTATTTCTTCAAATGTCCATGGCTCCTTTCCAGGAGATAACGAAAATGAGATCTATTCAAATATCGTGTTACGTTTATTACTAAATTAATAATAAACGTTAATTATTAGAGTTTTTTTTGGATGGAAAATTTAAGTTCCATTAAAACTCACAAACTTTAGCGTTTTTATCACTGCACAATCTATTTGAAATGCACTACACACTTGATAAATTATTCTTTAATATGACTCACAATATGCTCTGAGAACTGCACTTCTTATCGCACAGTACAATAACTCAAGATCACGAGGATCACTGAAGATCACAAAACACGGCACTGCACTGATCTTCACAAGAATACGGCACTGCACTGATCTTCCAAAAAATATGGCACTGTATTGATCTTCACATAACATCTAGGTCCCAGACAGGCGTCACCTAAGACATTCGTGGCGTCATCGGTCGGTTGCTTTTTTTTTTTTTTTTTTCAACATATTTAAAATTTCCTATTCTACTCATCCGATTTTCATTTTAGTTAACCTGAATCACTGAACATCTCAATTCCAACTAATATTCTATTTCCTGTTTACACGGGCTTCTGACTGCATTAGAAATACAGAATAGATTGTGAGATGAGATCATTAGCGTATTATCTTCCAGTTTGTGGGAAATCAGCATACTGTACGCAGACCTTTTGTGTCTCAAAGATGAAATTCTGCCATTAATCTAGTCTTAGGTCTTAGAATGGAAATTCAGGATCAATTAATAGTTTGGGACAACAATAATAAAAAAAAAAAAAAAACAGCCAAGGAACCGCCAAACACAGTAAAACATCAAGGGATTCAGTTAGCCCCGCAATGGACAGTGACATTCTCAAACAAGTTAGCTCTTTCTTCGTAGAATTAAACCCTCAATGGCCAGAAAAAACATGACTAGGAAAATGGACAGAGATCCAAGAATGAGGCTTAAAAGTAATTTCTATTTTAAAGTGTTAAAAATAATTCAAATAATTTCCCATTCTGATATTCGTGGATATGATCGAATGGTTAATTTCCTCCTCTAAAAAGCCATCTCTTTAACCATCACAAACCATGAATTTTAGGCCTCCCCTTTTCTTAACTTGCATTCACTCGGAGAACCAGACCTGAAAAATGAAATTAGTTAAAAAATGAATAGTTTGAAAATAATTTTCAATAAATCCATTTTTAATTAAGGTGAACTAATAACTTCATTATGCTTATATGACATGTATTATTAGGTTGGCATATTAAGGATTGGGCTAGAGAAGAATTTATATACATATATGTATATGTAAATGTGTTGTGTAACAGGAAATGACATTTAGTAGAATTTGCTGTATAGATTGAAGGAAAATCGTTCCCGGATATTCATATATGTTTTCTGTCCTGTAGAATCGAGGACAAGGTTCAGTCAGGAAAAAAAACGAGGGCACTGGAGAAATAAACATAACAACCATTTATTGAGGAAAATATCTCTCATACATATACTTCATCATTCGATCTCGTAGTGAGCTGTAATATCAACATCAATAAATTGCAAATCACCTACAACTTATGAAGAAATAAATAAAAGTTATATGTATGAGGTCATATTGATAAATAGCAGTCAAAGAAAAGTATTCTTTCATTTCATTCAGTTGCTGTTTCATCTCAGAACAAAATTATGTAATAATTGATAACAAGATATGCTACAGAAATGACGAACTAAAACCTAAGCGTTCCCTATTGAGACCCATTAGTACAAATAATTTGCTGACAGCAATGCATCGCATTTAAAGCTAAAATAGGGGCTTTAAATCAGCCATGAATTTATGAAGTATTTTACGAATCTATAACCTTATTTCTATGTCGGACCGACGATCATTTCTGGTTTGATAGTAGCCGTCTGTACTTTAGGTTACGAGCCACTCTCAAGTTGCACAAAGACAGATTCTATACACAATTGCCTGCGCACATTGTACGGAGTATAATGAAACCAAAAAAAGAACCTAGCTGGAGTATGTCCAACTGAAGACAAAAGTGACAAGGTGTGAATTCGAGACCATGAAAATATTGGACGTACAAAAGATGTGTACGAACTCGCCAAATATGCATCATACAGACAATCTTCTGTCTTTAACTAACTCGTACTACAAGACTTACATTTACAAATACTACAGACAAAATTAAATAAACTGCACAAATGTTGGCATAGAACAGCTGAAGACCATCTCCGAGAAATAAAAACATTTTTTAGGCGAGTGCACAACCAGCAGACGTGACAATAGGCGAGACGAACTTGTACTCACGAGACTTAAGTTAGGGTACACACATATAAAGCACTCATACCTTATGGCAGGGGCTGAAAGGCCTCTCTGCAGAACCATTAACTATAAAACATTTACTGACGGCCTGCAGGAGTATTGGATACGTACAGACTCCACATAGCACGCACGAACGCACAAATTTAAATAATATAAACATTCTATATGAAGCAATAAAATGATTAATTTTTAAAACCATTTCACATTTAATATATTCCCAGGAGTAAATTGCTACGGCTCCTGAACTCAAATATGCCCTAGTTCTTTTATATAGAGATATCTGAGCAAATTAGTAACTAAAGTCGTATCCTAACAAAAAAACACCTAAGTGATAGCAACATTTCAAAAAATGGGTTAGTCAAATTCACGCCTAACGCTAACCAATCCTTGGACTTCTCGAAAGGGTCTGAACGCATATAAAAGTAAAAAACGTCCGTTACGCAGGGGCTGCATAAACTAAGCAAGTTTCCCAGGTGCTGGTGTAACACACTACTTCAGGGAGGTAGAAGTGGGGTTTTACTGTAGGACCTAAAAGTAGAAAAATGAAAATATCGCGTTTAGTATTGAAGATGGAGAACAAGTGTATATAACAGTATTTATAGTACATTTAATTTACAATATGATTGGTTCTATACAATCCGACGAATAATAACGGAGATATTTGGAATTTTCGTAACTCTCCCCTCTATTCCCCCTTCCAATTGTCCGATTTCAGTGATTAACAAACGTGAGCTTCAGTTTCACATGAAACGCTTATATAATAAGCTTGAGTATATATAAATTATTTTGAACGGACCTCCTTTTTGCCATCTAGTAGGCAGGATCTAAGCACATTAGAGGAAATGTTTTGAAAACTGCATCAAGAGTACGATTTCTACAGCTGATTTCCCCTAAGGGAAATTTGGTAATATACTAGAGATGGTGCCTGTTCTAAATAATCCACATTTTTTATAATTAGTGGCGTGAATTTTGCCAACTGTTAGTAGCTCTGATAAAATGGCAGTTATGTAATTGGGATCTGCATAGTCTGCCGAAATCAGCCAGGAGCCGGGTTCTCTCAACAACTCTCCTGCCTATATCTACGCTTATATTTAGGAATGTCTTGTAATTAATCTCAGTCTAATAAAAGTCCGTCACGAGGGCTGCGTAAGCTAAGCAGATTGCCCACGTGAAGTTATACAATAGAGAAATCTGCCTAATAACAACTGTAGAAGTAAGGAATCTCTAAACCTATTCACGAGGGACGAACAGTTACGGAAACGGACGCCCTAGCACTCGGCTGAAGTACCAAACATAGACGACTCCTGCCGACCACACACACAATACAAATGCAAATATCTCGGTTAATATTCAAGATACAGATTAAATTTATAGAACAATATTTATAGTAAATTTAATTTGCAATACGATTGTTCTATACATTTGTTTGATCCGACTTATGGTAACGGAGATATATTGACTTTCCTAAAATCCCCCTCTAAATCCGGTTCGATTTCAGCCATTAACGAACTTGATCTGTCTTTTTGCATAAAACGTTGAAATATCGAGTTTGGTAACGATCAAACAAAAATTGCGACTGCTATTGCGTTGACAGACAATATATATATAATTTTGAACCAACCTCATTTTCGTCATCTCCTGGGTAGGATCGAAGGAAATTTAAAGAAATTTTCGAAAATCACGTCATGAGTACGACCTCAATAGCTGATTTCCCTCAAGGGAAATTTGCTAAAAGTTTTGACTGTCTCCATGTCGTTTTGACATACATTTTGTAGTTTAACAATAATGTTCTTTTCCCTTAAAGGAAATGAGTTATTGAGGCTCTACGCGTCTTCAAATCTACATAGATCTTACCTTGGATATTATTAAAGTGAGGTCAGCTAGGAATTATATACTCGTATATGCAATTACTTTAGTTTTATTCATCGTTACATGGGAGCTCAGGTTAGCCATGCGAGATATGGATGGCGTTGGCCTTAATCCCACTTGGTAAATCTGGGGCCGTGAGTTTGATTCTCACCTGGGAAATAGGAATTTATTTTGTCCTATAAAATCCTTAGTCCCACCCTGGCTACAAAAGGGTGTAGATAACCCGTTCTAATTATCCTTATTGTCAGTAGCACAAACGTTCTTTAAGTAAACGTTATTAAATAACTTTCTTCTTCTTTCTTTAATATTCTCCTTATGGAATCAATGCTTATTATGTTTTGTTATAGTTGAGTTTTATAGATAGATCCATACTAAAGGCAGTTTATCTCATGTGCTCATCTCAAGGCTTTCTTTTATGAACAAAATTATTGTTGATCACTTTTCTTACATACATTCCTCATAATCTTAGTAGTCATAGTTGTGCAGAGTTCATTTTAATATCTTCATTTTTAATTGCGAAGTTAAGATTTGACTGATAGATCTGACGTATTTTATCACTTGCTCTAACAAGTATCAGCTATTTGTCATTGAGGCATATTTTCCTCGTTTTCTCCATTGGTTCACTCTCGACCCATTTACTTCAAACTCAAATTTATTTGCTTTTAAGAGTGCCATGAATATAAGTATGATTCTTGTCATACCCGTTTATATCTTGTTTTAAGTATTTTTTGTAAATTGTACTGTTTACTGTATTTAGAAGCTTTTGAGAGCCCCAATATTCTATAATTTATCAGCTGTTTGTATTCATTATTAATTGCTACTTAATAATCACGAAATTACTATTACTCCATATTACAGTTAGGGACATGGTATATCTCATTAAGTCCTGATTTGTGATGCACTCCTAAATGATGTACATGAAAAATGAATATATTTACAACTTAAACTTACTCAGAATTACTTTTATAACATAAATGAATAAAACATTCTTCTACGATGTGATAATTGAATGCTGAATCATAAAATAACAATAATGAAACACTAATTTGTATTTTAAATAAATAAATTATAGAAACAAATTGACATAAAATGTTTTCTAGTGGGACTGTTCATAATGATCCATTGTTCTAAGTTATTCATGGATTATGCAATTGCATTCAGTAGTTATATTTGTATTCTACGGCGTAGCTGCAGTCTAACAGGGATGAATATTCAGCAATTCTTATCTAATTATCCACTGCCTAGTTCAGCCTGATGCTCTGAAAGGTATATCAAGTTTCCTTGGGAACACAGTCGATTTCCACGTGACGATTCCATCACAAATCTGGCTCTATAATGAATCCGATCCGACAATAAGATTTGACATTTAAAGGTTGGATAAAAATAAACAAAGAAAGAGCAGGAAGAAAAAATTCCCCAAAGAATTTTTGTATGTCCGAAAAACCGGAGAACAAGTTACTTGTCAAGAGTAATAGAGTAAAAAAGTAACCAGATCATAATTGAAGCAACAAGGAATTTGTTCTAAATTTTCATCAGAACTTCTAAGGAAGGCAACCCTTACGGAAAAAAATAATTAAACTCCTCTTATCAGGCCCCAATCACCACAGACATCAAAAATAGTCCGTTACGTAGGGACTGCGTTAACTAAGCAGATTTCCCACTTCCGTCACGTATCTGCACTTATCTCAAAACGTAAAAGTTCTACGAGAACAATATTTGGTATTTAAGCTAAAATAAAGCGTTTCATGATTTAACAGCTTATTGTTAATATGTGATTAAAAGAAACATTTTCAAGGTTTCTTCATGATAGAAAGATAAATAAAGTCCGTGACGCAGGGGCTGCGTAAACTAAGCAGATTTCCCATGTGAAGTTTTACAATAGAGAAATCTGCATACTGGTAACACAACACCACCGTGATTAAATACAAACGGTAATGAGAAATCTTTCAGTTAATTAAAATAAACTCCCAACTGAAACGGCTTCTGAATTGTAAGAATAATTTATATTTTAATAACTCAAATTTTAGTAGTCCAAGAACTAAAGAAGGGGGGGGGCGGATGAACAGAACGTATTTGCATAAATCTCACAAAGTAAGGAAGGTAAGGTAAGGTTAGAAATGACAGGTAAGGTTAGAAATGACAGGTAAGGTTAGAAATGACAGGTAAGGTTAGAAATGACAGGTGAGGTTAGAAATGACAGATAAGGTTAGAAGGAGCTTCCACCTGAGCCGAGTTGTTACGGAAATGGCCGACCTAACCTGAACTATACCCGACCACACACTTCATAAAAATGCAAATATCTCGGTTAATATTCAAGATAGAGAATAAATGTATATAACAATATTTATAGTAAATTTAATTTGCAATAAGATTAGTTCTATACAATTTTACGATCTGGAGATATTTTGAATTTTTGAAAATCCCCCCTCTAAACCACCCCTCCCCCTAGTCCGACTTCAGCCATTAACGAACTTAATCTGTCATTTTATATAAAACGGTTAAATATCGAGTTTCGTAACCATCAAACAAAAATTGCGACCGCTAGAGCGTTAACAGACATATATATATAATATATATATATATATATATATATATATATATATATAAAATTTTGAACAGACCTCATTTTCGTCATCTCCTGGGTAGGATCGATGGACATTTGAAGAAATTTTTCGTCATGAGTACGACCTCAATAGCTGATTTCCCTTAAGGGAAACACGCCTGTAGTCTGATCTAGTTGTAGAATGGATATCTGATATGGGCACAGAAAATTCGAAACATCTCCGAAATCGAAAAAAAAAAAACCTCGTTATTTTACGTCGAATCGAAAAAGTTTTTAGGACAATTCTTATTGCAACTTAATTTTTTTATAAATATTTTATAATGCGTTTTTTCTCAATCTTGATTATTAACCGAGATACTTGCACGTTTTAGTATTCGGCCTCCAGTAAACCCCCACTCCTACTAATGTTATATTAACAGTAAGCTGTTAAATCATTAACCACTTTATTTAAAGCTTAAATATTGTTTACATTGGACTTTTACTTTGTGAGATAAATGCAAATAAGTGGCGCATGTGAGAAACCTGCTCAGTTAATGCAGCCCCTGCGTGACCGACTTTTTCTTGATGTGCCTTGCTCGTCGAAGACGGAGTCTAAAAGAACAGGGCAATGTAATTAAAAAGTCCCTCACGCAGGGGCTGCGTAAACTAAGCAGATTTCCCACGGGAAGTTATACAATACAGAAATCTCCATAGGAGAGCCGAGCAGTTATGGAAACGGCCGAACTAGCTTTTGGCGGGAAACTCGTGCGTTATCGGCTCACATTTAAGATGCAAATATCTCGGTTGATATTAAAGATAGATTATAAACGTATAGAACAATGTTTATAGTAAATTTAATTTCCAATAAGATTGATTCTATACAATTTTTCGATCCGACGCATAATAACGGAGATATTTCGAATTTTTAAAAATCCCCCTTCTCAACCCCCCTTCTCACTGGTCCGATTTCAGCCATTAACGAACTTGATCTTTCTTTTTACATAAAACGATTAAATATTGAGTTTGGTACCGATCAAACAAAAATGGCGACCGCTATAGCGTTAACAGACAACTATATATATATATATATAATTTTTACGGACCTCATTTTCGTCATCTCCTGGGTAGGATCGATGGACATTTGAGGATTTTTTTACAAAACTCGCGTCATGAGTACGACCTCAATAGCTTATTTCCCTTAAGGGAATTCTGCTAATAATCAACCAGATCAAACTAGGCTAAAAATACAACAAACTACACTTCAAGCCTCCTCGAGTGACTATAAAGAATCAATTCATTCCTAAGTGCGAAACTGTTCAATCATAAAAGTCGCGGTGATAAAATTAGTACAAGTAGTTTGTAGATGGAGGGCTCCGTAATTAGGGAGCTAATGGCCGACAAGCTCATCAATACAAGTTGAGGAACAACTTGCCTCGTCCAACCCATCAGCACTAACTACAGATTAATGCCAATTACAGCAACACCTACAGCAACTCGAAAGGAAACTATGTGCCATGGGTTTATCATCTGATGGACCAATAATGAGCCGTGTCTAAGGCATAAGGAACAAAAAGAAAGCATCCATCACACAAGTGCTGTGTATTTACACAGATTTTATAAATGCAGGTATAGGTCGCTGGCGATCTCATCACGCCTGCTATTCTTTAATCACACGAATTAAGAAGGCAATATTAGCATGAAGTTAAAAGCCTCCGTCACGCAGGGGCTGCGTAAACTAAGCAGATTTCCCACGTGAAGTTTTACAATAGAGAAATCTGTATAGTGCTAACAATAAACACCACCGTGAGTAAATACAAACGGTAATGCGAAATCATTCAGTTAATTTTAATAAGCTCCCAACGGAAACGACTTATGAATTGTAAACAAATAGGGCATCGACAGAACGTATTTGCATATATCTCACGAAGTAAAAGGTTAGAAGACGAGGAAGGTTAGGTTACATGAGAGCGGAACAGTTACGGAAACGGCCGAACTGATCCGGAAACTTAGCCGCACACACACTTAATAAAAATGCCAATATCTCGGTTAATATGCAAGATAGAGAATAAGAGTATATTATAATATTTATAGTAAATTTAATTTGCAATAAGATTGGTTCTATACAATGTTTACACGATCCGACGTATCGTAACGGAGATATTTCGAATTTTCAAAAATACCCCCCCCCTCACTGGTACGATTTCAGCCATTTACGAATTTGATCTTTCCTTTTACATAAAACGATTAAATACCGAGTTTGGTAACGATAAAACAAAAATTGCGACCGCTATAGCGGTAACAGACAAATATCTATATATATATATATATATATATATATATATATATATATATATATATATATATATATATAAAATATATATATAATATATATTTATATATCTTTATATATAATATATATAATATATATATATAATATATATATATATTTTTATATATATATATATATAAATATATATAGATATATATAATGTTTCTTTATTTAGTTAGGCTATTGAAAATTGTCTATGACGTTAATATAATTTGTCTGTGAACGGACACAATTTTGTCCCATGTATAATTTTCCACTAAGCTAACTTAAGAGCAAATGCATTTCCATTTCAGAAGTATTTTTTTATGAAACTTATAGTAAGTGTGGAAACGAGGAGTCCCTTGAAACAATAGTGAATATTCCACTTTACAAATAAGTCATGATTATAATGGAGCAATTTGGCCACTGTCGCATATTATTTGTATAAATTCCAAAAGAAAGTTAAAATTAAACTTGAGGATTTTGAAACTTTTATATTAATGGATGACGAAACAAGTTTTTTTTCTTTTTTTTTTTTTTTCTTTTATGTGACAAATATGATATTTAAGGATGACTGATTTAATTATTCTGGAATGAAAATAAATTGAGGCATTGCAAAGAAAGTTAATGAGCATAAACTTATTATAATTAGAGAGCTGATAAAGGTCAGAACAAGGTGACAATGGAACTGGGGAATTATGATAGAATAACCCCATTGTCTCAGCTAGCTGTGGGGACAGTCATTCTGATACTATAGAATTGTTTAGTAGCAAAGTTAGAGTAATTCTAGCTAATTCGAATGTCGTTGGTATCCATAGAATTTTCAAATATTTCTTAAATTAGTCTTGTTTTAATAGTAGTGGAAACCACTTCTGGAATTTCATTAATAGACACCCGGGTACTTGTGTATTATATCCACCACATTTTAGTTCCACTAGTTTCACGCTAGAGTGCGCTACTGTTTTAAGTAGTACGATTCATTGCCCGCAAGGGAGGTTATACTTACCTTATAACCTTCTACGGAATTACAATGATAAATAAAAGAAAAGACAATTTTTAAAAATAAAACATTTTATTCACATTTAGGCGGGAAATGTGTGGAAATACAATTTAAAATGCACTGAAATGTGTCTCCATTTCCTTTCCCATGGTGCAGTCGCCATGTGAATTCTACCAAATATTCAATGCATTACAAAATGGAATTTTACTTCCTTCGAAGTGCCAATCCGAACGCCGACTTGCTCACCACACTTTCTTATATTACACTTCCAAAAAAGACTTTTTTTTCCACTATAAAGTTTCATACAATGTGATTTAGAACACTTTCTTCTCATAGCCAAAATATTCCTCTCCTGTAAATATTTAACAGCGTCTTCTTCAGTCGTTGGCAAATCCCAAAGAGGCATTTTTAAAGGACTAAGAAACACTAAACAGCAAACGCAAATAAACAGCTAATGCAACTATGACAAAAGGTAACCTCATTAGCCTGGGAGAGCTAGCGTCGCACTTCAGTAGCGCATTCTAGCGTGGAACTAGTGGAACTAAAATGTGGTGGATATAATACACAAGTACCGACACCCGACTCACTGATTATATCTAAGTTCGGGAACCTCTTCCCGATGAACATTGTTCTCTGGTCAAATATTTTTTAGGTAATATTGAGAGAATGCTTTGTCAAATTTTGGTTCACTCTTGAGAGCAGCCTTATTTACGGTATTTTAAGGCTGTGGTACACAACTCGTTCAAACTTTTTAGCAGATTTCCCTTAAGAGAAATCAGCTATTGAGGTCGTACTCATGACGCAATTTTCGAAAACTTTCTTCAAATGTCCATCGATACTATCCAGGAGATGACGAAAATGAGGTCCGTTCAAAATTATATATATTTGTCTGTTAACGCTCTAGCGGTCGCAATTTTTGTCGTCACCAAACTCGATATTTAAACGTTTTATGGAATCTTTTTTAACAGAATTCCCTTATGGGAAATCAGCTATTGAGGTTGTGACATGACGCAATTTTCGAAAACTTTCTTCAAATGTCCATCGATCCTATCCAGGAGATGACGAAAATGAGGTCCGTTCAAAATTATATATATATATATATATATATATATATATTTGTCTGTTAACGCTCTAGCGGTCGCAATTTTTTTCGTCACCAAACTCGATATTTAAACGTTTTATGCAAAAAGACAGGCTGAAATCGGACCAGTGGGAGGGAGGATTTTCAAAAATTCGAAATATCTCCGTTACCATACGTCGGATCACAAACGTGTATGGGACCAATCTTATTGTAAATTAAATTTACTATAAATATTGTTCGACTTACTATATGTTGAATGACGCGATTTTCGAATTTTTCTTCAAATGTCCATCGATCCCACCCAGATGACGAAAATGAGGTCCGTTCAAAACTGTATATATATTTGTCTGTTACCGCTCTAGCGGTCGCGATTATTGTTTAATCGTTACCAAACTGTATATTTAGTCGTTTTATGTACAAAGAAAGATCAAGTTCGTTAACGGCTGAAATCGGGCAAGGGGGAGAGGGGGTTTAGAGAGGTGGATTTTCGAAATATCTCCGTTACCATATGTCGGATTGAAAAATTGTATTGAACCAATCTTATTGCAAATAAAATGTACTATAATTATTGTTATATACATTTAATCACAATCTTGAATATTAACCTAGATATTTGAACTTTTCAGTTTTCAGCCTTCAGCAAACCGCCACTTCTACTCATGTTACATAAACAATACTCGGTTATGTAATAAACCACATCATTCGAAGCTTAAATACCTAAAATTGTATTCAAGAGACCTTTATTATACGAGATACATGCAAATATGTCCTAGAGCCCCCCCCCCCCGGCTTAAGGTTTTGGACTACTAAAATTTGATTGATTCAGATAAAAATTATTCTGACTCATTATTAATTACAGTACTAAATATAGCAAATAGTTCTTAATAAAAATAATATGTTATACTCTGATATATTTCAGTAATTGTTTTTCTTTCCGCTATGAGGCGAACAGACTCGTTTGTTTACGTTTCCAACGCTTCCTGTCGGCATGTCATTGAAATTGAATGAAACATTTCTTATTTCCGTTTGTAATTATTCACGGTGGCGTTGTGTTACCATTGTGTAGATTTATCTATTACTAAACTTCACGAGGGAAATCTGCTTAGCTTACTCAGCCGCTGCGTGACGGACTTTTTATTAGTGTATTACTCCTGAAGAGACCTCGTAGAGAACGCGAAACATGTACAGGAAAGTAAATCTGTACAGCGAGTTCGCGTATTTGTCATCTATTGACCATCGGTAATTTCTCCGTTTTAACTGATGAAGTTTTTTGAGAGTGGAGTAATTTTAGATGTTAATTAACCAATCAAAAATAAAACTCATAAATACAGCACAGTAACAGTGTAAATTCGATTGGAGGTTAAAATGCACACTTAAATAAATTAAAACAACTTGTTTACCTACTGGATATCACTTTCCAGTTAGTGGGTTTATCACAAATTAAACCTAAAAATAATATACATTTCAACTCAGTAATAATGAAAATCATTTAAATATTGAGGACATTCTAGTGTCCGTTATCCTCTCAGGTGTAAAAATACAGCTACATTTTTTTTAAAAATATTTACTCTATTAACATAATAATATACGTATGTTAATTCTTTTGAAAATGTTATTATTATTATATATTGACGTCTACTTTATGCTACTATGGCTAATTAGGGCGGGTTATCTACAGGTTACCACCCATTTCTAGCCAAGGCGAGACTAAGGATTTTATTTGTTGAATTCGTCACTAAATAAATCCCTATTACCCAGGGCGGGAATCGAACTCTCCACTCTAGGCTTACCATGTGAAATTAAGGCCTTCGCTTTAACCTGTGGGCAATGAAATCTCAAAACGTTGTTTATTGTTTACTATTATTTACGTCCACTTTATGCTATAATGGCTAATCGGGACGGGTTATCTACAGGTTACCACCCTTTTCTAGCCGGAACCGATCGACCCTTTTATAGCCGGGCGGGAATCGAGCCCGCCACTCTAGGTCTACCGCACGAGATTAGGACCAACGCCCAAACTCGCACGGCCAACCTGAGCCCAAATCTATCCCAAAACGTAAAAGTTCAATTAAATGAGCATTTTTATTGAGGTTTCCAATGAAGGGCTTCATGACTTAATAGCTTATTTTTTATATAACATGAGTAGGAGTGGTGGTTAAATAAAGGCTGAAAAATGCAAATATCTCGGTTAATATTCAAGATAGAGAATAAATGTATATAGCAATACTTATAGTATATTTAATTTGTATTATAATTGGTTCTATATAATATTTCGATCCGACATATAATAACTCAGAGAATTTTCGAAAATCCCCCCTCCCACTGATCCGATTTCAGTCATTAACGAACTTGAACTTTCTTTTTAAATAAAACGATTAAACATGAAGTTTTTTAATGATCTAACAAAATATGCGACTGATAGAGCATTAACATACAATTATAAATATATGCAGGGGTGTCCCAACTTCCCGTGCCACCCCACCCCCTTAAAATCTCCAATTATTTTAATACAAAGCTGAGACTTGGTGTGCCATAATTGGGACCCCTGAAGAATCCTTTCAGTCCATACTTAACCTTCTCCAGTACTTCTCCAATAACTTTTCAATGGAGTGTCCTACTCCTTATGGCGAGTACTTGTAGAAAATAAAATTCTAAAACGAGTTTACATCGGTGAAATTCTCGATTTGATGCATTCCTTAAAAAAAAAAAATAATAAAAAATAATTAAACGAAATAACGCATACATATTCTTGAATAAATCCAAAAAAAAAAAAGTTTACTTCATAAAACGTTCTTCGAATTAATTCATTTTGAACTAATTACTTAGTAGTTATTTGTAAAAGGAATACATTTTTCCACATGCATAGTTTCATGTAAAAACGAAAAAACCGTTTTTTTCTTTGCACCACAATACAGCTAGCAAAATCTATAACAGCCTTGTCAACAGCTAGCTACAAATTAAGCCCACAGTACACGTATGGACTAATAAACGAGCAACGTATACACGGAGATATGAAATAGTTTTAACAAGTCTGCTCATAGTCCACGCTCTACTTTCTCATGACTCTATGAAGACATTTTTCAAAAAAATTGTCACATCCTCAAACACTAAATTCCCTTAAGTAAGATCTGCTAAGAGCAGTTAATGTAATATTTGGAACATGAATCTTACAATAAAGCCTGTATGTAACATGTCTTTATATGTCGTAACAGCATAGAGTGGGCGTTAATAAATTACAAATAGCAATAAAACACCTACTAATGGACAGCAAGAAGCAAGATCACCTGCAGATACCACGTGACCTACATGAATGGAATTATCACCATACATAACCATCATACCACAACATCTAAAAGTCATTAACATATAACCCGAGATTAGTTGCTTCTGTCCTATAGTTGGTACATTTGCATTTTAAAATAACTTCTTAATCTTGGAAGTATTATAATCACATACTTACATCTAATTAACTTTGTGAGTTATGGCGCTATTCTTAATGCACATGGTAAACCTTGAATCATGGATTTGATTCATGAGAGAGAAATAAGTCTTTGCTAGAGAAAATCTCACTTAATAAAACCCTTAGTCCCACCCTGGAAAAGGATAGCAACCTGTAGATAACTCGTCTCGATTAACGAATTTTGACGTTGCATTACATTATAAGTAACATATTATCCTCTTATAACACTTGAATGCGCATGCAACAACGAACTGGGCGCTAGTAATTTAGCGACTGGTCCCAGCAAATAAGGAAGCCCTCCTGTCTACTGGAGGTAACTCATTCCCGCTCTAGCACTAGAAAACATAATTCTCAAACTTCAAATCAAAAGCCAAATCATAATTAGATGAATTCGGACAAGGAAGTCGTAAATATACCAGCTATTGTACCTCACACCGACAAAAGTATTACTGCGAAAACTAAGAACATAAAAAGTCCGTCACGCAGGGGCTGCGTAAACTAAGCAGATTTCCACCGTGAAGATTTACAATAGAGAAATATGCCTAATAACAACTGTAGTAGTAAGGAATCTCTAAACCTATTCACTCACGATGGACGAATAGTTACCGAAACGGCCCGCACTAGCTCTCGGCGGAGAGTCCCAAACATTGCCGACTCCTGCCGACCACACACATGCATACAAATGCAAATATCTCAGTTAAAATTCAAGATAGAGAAAAAAAGTACATCACAATATTTATAGTACATTTAATTTGCAATAAGATTGGTTCTGTACAATATTTCGATCCGACGTATAGTAACGGAGATATTTCGAATTTTCGAAAATCCTCCCCTCTAAACCCCCCTCCCACTGGTCCGATTTCAGCCATTAACGAACTTGATCTTTATTTTTATATAAAACGCTTAAATATGAATTTTGGTAACGATCAAACAAAAAAAAATTTCGACCGCTAGAGCGTTAACAGAATATATATATACCAACAAACCTTAAGGGAAATCTGCTAAAAAGTACACAGCGTTAATCAACGAGTACGAAGCAGATGAAAGGAACCGAACGATGAAAGCAGCAGGACCAATGTCACCTGTTATGTTCTAGACAGCGCTCTTGTCCTCACCTAGACCAGTCTATACCATTCTTTTGATCCTGCCGCCCGTCTATATAAGCGGCCCGGGTCTCTCGAGAAGTCGGTTTGTTCTCAGTTTTCCTCAAGTGAATAACAATACGTTCAGTGCTTGGGTCTTTTTTACATTAGCCCCGCATTTCATATTAGGTTATGATCACATGATTTTAGAAACACTTCTGAGATATTAGTTTAATAGCTGTTACAATTTATTACGTTCCACAGCTGTTTCAGAACATTGACAGAGTGCATTATCCATTCTATTAGGCCTGGAACAAAAATATAGTCTGACTGCTGGAGGTCATATCACGGCCTAAAAAAAGTACCAGAAATGAAATATAATAATTTTATTGTTAACCACTCTAAAAATTTCATTGGTATGAAAACTGGGGACATACACAACGTATGGAATCATTGTGGTCCGCACCAAAACGTAGAAATAAACGTGAATGTGGAACAATGGTAGACTCCTACATATGTGAGTTCGTCTGGCGAAAAAGGCATCAAAACGATAACTTATTTAATCCAATATTATCAAGTATGAGGGTTCATCGGCCACCAAAATAATGTTATTTTTGTTAATTTTATACTTGTAATAAATGTGATTCAGTTTCTCTTAAAACTTTCTTATATCAATGTTTATAATAGTTTATTAAAAAGAGTTTTATCACTGGTATTTCTAAAATAATGTGATTATAACCTAATTTGAAATGCGGGGCTAACGTAAAAAAGACCCCCGTGCTTTTAGTTTCGGTACAGTGTTTTATGTAAAGAACAGTGCAGTGCCCTGTTTTTGTGAACTTCAGTGACCTTGAGTTATTGTACTGTGCAAATAAGAAGAACAGTGAAGTTATCAGTGCATACTGTGGGTAATAGTTAAGAATTATTACCAAGTTTGTTGTGCATTGTCAAATACATAAATAGGGCAGTGGTAAAGCTTGTGTGTTTAATTTGGCAATCCAAGAAAACTCTAATAAACAACGTTTATTATTTTTGAGGGGCTCAGGTTAGCCATGCGAGTTAAAGCGTTGACCTTTATCTCATATGGTAAACCTAGAGTGGCGAGTTCGATTCTTGCCTGGGCAAAGGAAATTATTTAGTGGCGAAATTCATTAAATAACGTCCTAAAATCCCACCCTTGCTAGAAAAGGGTGGTAACCTGTAGATAACCCGTCCCGATTAGCCTAAGTTGCAAAAAGTGGACGTTAATAAATAATAATAATAATATTTTTGTAATAAACGTAACAATATATGTCCACTTTTATTGACCAATCTATCACCCAAATTATTATGCGTTTCCCATTTAACTGAATTGTTTTTATTTAAACTTATCATTACTCATGTGATTTTAAAATAATGACATCATATTACTGCCAGTAATTTTCTGAGTCTGTCAAGCATAGATGTCTTACTAATTGTAAGAGATAAATAAAGAATGTGTGTTGACCTCACCTTCTTATGACTCCTCCTTCGAGCTACAGTTTTATACTTAATTCGTGGTTCATTTTCCATTTCTGGTTCAGTTTTATTGTTTTCTTTTTTTTTCGGATTGTTGATTATTTTCTCTTTTCTTGACTTATTTATTGGGGAGAGTTATATCCACAAGTATAAAAAAAATAAGTGGCTATTAGTATAATGGGAACTTACACTATATTTTTTAACAAATATTTGGTAGATTTTTTCTTATACAAGTTTAAGAACTCCAGCAGAGTTAACTCCATACAAAATAGCTCATAATGATATTATATGGTCTCTTACATTTTTTATGAAATATACATTCTCTCACATAAAATTTAAATGTATTCAAAATATTTCACCCCATTTGTTAACATTTTCAGATTTTTTCCAAAAAATATATGAAACAAATTAAAGAAGAAAAGACAACAAATACGGTTCACTTTAAAATATTTTATCATAAACTTTAGTCTACAGTAAAATATTTTAAAATATTCATAGTGCACCCTACTGAAAATTTCATCAAGTTTATCACTTTTTTTTTTTCCTTTCTTTTATACTGTAAGGAGAATCAACCTCATTATCATGCAAAGAGTAAAGCTCACCGATTCTCCTGACCTTCAAAGTTTAAACCTTTTTTTCCCTACTTATCCAGATAATTATACTATGCTCAATAGTTCGTTATTTTTACTAATTAAAATATTTTTATTTGTGCATAATAAAGTAGGTTAATTATTGTAAGAGTATCAAGTGGTATGATTTGGGTTTAACCGAATTAGGGCGTCTATGGATTATAATTGGCACGGTTTTAGCAGATTTCCCTCAAGGGAAATCAGCTAGCTATTGAGGTTGTACTCATGACGCGATTTTCGAAATTTTTCCTCAAATGTCCATCGATCCTACCCAGGAGATGACGAAAATGAGGTCCGTTCAAAACTGTATATATATATATATATATATATATATATATATATATATTTGTCTGTTACCGCTCTAGCGGTCCCAATTATTGTTTAATCGTTACCAAACTGGAGTTTTAGTCGTTTTATGTAAAAAGAAATATCAAGTTCGTTAACGGCTAAAATCGGACCAAGGAGAGGGGAGGATTTTCGAAAAATCGAAATATCTCCGTTATTATGCGTCGGATCGAAATATTGTATAGAATCAATCATATAGCAAATTAAATCTTCTATAAATATTGTTATATACATTTATTCCTTATCTTGAATATTAACCGAGCTATTTCCATTTTTCAGTCTTCAGCAAACCCCCACTTCTACTCATGTTACATAAACAATACTCGGTTATGTAATAAAACACATCATTCGAAACTTAAATACCAAATATTGTTTTCAAGAGACATTTATTAAACGAGATACATGCAAATATGTTCTGTTGACCCCCCCTTCTTAACCCATTTTGACCGGTAACTCAAAATATTTGATTTTTACATATTTTTCTACAGGATTATTGTTTTAGATCTCTAACTATAATGAAAATGATTTTTTTCAATATTTTAATGTTGTTTTTGAAGGCAGGATAGGGTGTGACTTATACGTCACACTCGGACATTATGGGATCAAATGTAGGCTTGAAGGAAAAACATTGTATGAGAACAAAAACTTTATTTACAAAATAACTAAATCCCTTAAATTCTATTTACATTCTTAATATTTAATTACAAAGGTGTATGAAATGAAACAAAACATTTTATGCAAATTCCTCGATCGCACTTGACACACGCGGTATTTACAACTGACTTGCAAGGGTGATTCGCACATCTTCTTCGGTTACCGGGGGCTACCAAGTGTCCATATGCATCGTATCTAACGTAATCTTTGACTACATTTTTTGACGCTGAAGGTCCTGGATGGAGCATCAAACTTCGGGAATTTCTACACGATAATTGGGATTATTCTTCTGTCCAGCATAAATACAGCTTTCGGAAATTATAAGGTTGATAACTTCACTATCAAAAAATAATTCAAAAAGTTCAACTGGACCTAAATCTCTATATTTATCAGACGAAAATTTAGAAAACATATGTTCATCAGGGACAGCCTGTAAATCACCCTGATTCCATTTCCTACGTTTTGTTTTTTCAAGAAAGCATTCCTGAAGCTCAGACACACGAAACTTTTTACTGTGAATTTCTGCTTCAGCAAGTAACTGGTTTCGGGAAAGGTTGTCTACTTTACCTCTATCATCATCGTCACCAGAATCTTCATCGGTCTCGACAGATGGTTCGGGTGGAGCGATGCATACCTGAACGTTATCCTCAGAATCTTCTAGGTCGGAATCCTGGAGTTCATCATCAAAATGACCTTCCAATAAATCAATCGCCTCTTTGACTGTCAAATTGTCACTGAGAATTATGTTCTTGCTAAATAAAGAAAATAAATAAATAAAGAAAATAGAAATTAATTTGTATATACCAAGACCGGCTGTGACATATATGTAACACGAACTTCAAATGGGTTTTATAAAAATTTAGATTCTTAAAAATTGACTTAACTAATCATAAATTTCATAAGTAGAATCTCAAAAATAAGATCCATCATAGAATGGGTCAAATATACCAAGAGTAACGTAATAGGAATACTTACAACATTGAAGGATCCATTTTTTCAAAGTCGAACAGCGAACGGTTCACAAAAACAATTTTTGCGATGTTGACCTGAAGGCACACTATCTGGAACTGAGCTAATTCTTAGGAGGGGTAGGCAGGACATGTCCGAACACGTACAGCCCTGCCCCCCGGTCGTCTGTCGCCGAGGAATATCCGGTTAAAATAGGTGTCTCGCCTGTGACATATTCGTCACAGTCGGACAAAATGGGTTAAGTTTTTGGACTACTTAAAATTTATTGATTGAGATAAAAATTATTCTGGTTCATTATAAATTACAGTACTAGATATAGTAAATAGTTTTCAATCAAATTAGTACGTTATATTCAGATATATTACAGTAATTGTTTTTCTTTCCAGTAAGAAGTTGGCAGAACTGTTTTTGTTTACATTTCAGATGTTTCTCGTCGGAAGGTTTCTTATATCGTTTATATTTTTTCACTTAATATTCATGGTGGTGTTGTTTTATCGGTTTGCAGATGTATCTATTATTAAACTTCTTAGTTCTCTTAGGGAAATCTACTTAGTTTACGCAGCTCCTGCGTGACGGACTTTTGTTGCACGTACCTTCTCTCCTGCGGAGTCTGAATCCGTCCTCCTTGACGAAATAAGCTCAAAGTGTCTATTGTAGGAGAGTGGCGAGATTTCAAACCT
This sequence comes from Riptortus pedestris, assembly GCA_019009955.1. Classification (NCBI taxonomy): domain Eukaryota; kingdom Metazoa; phylum Arthropoda; class Insecta; order Hemiptera; family Alydidae; genus Riptortus; species Riptortus pedestris. The sequence continues at coordinate 77,247,300 of CM032230.1, read as the reverse complement.
CTATTTGAATCTGTGTTCTTACCTTCATGTCCTTTCTCTCAAAAAATTGCAACGAGAAGAGAATCAAGAGACAAAGTTATACAAATGTATGTAGTTTCGGATGGACCTGATTTTCTCCATCTTCTGGATAAGGCCTATGAACATTGGAAGAAATTTGTCTTAAATCACATCACAAATACAACGTCAATAGTTCCCCCTCAAAGGACATCTGTACACAAAAGCTTATGCATTTATGCTCTATCTTTAATATTAACCGAGATATTTGCATTTTTCAGTTTTGAGCCTTCAACAAACCCCCACTTCTACTCATGTTCCATAAACAATACTCTGTTATATAGTAAACCACATTATTCGAAGCTTAAATACCAAATATTGTTTTCAAGAGACCTTTATTATACCAGATACATGCAATAAGTTCTGATGCCCCTCCCCCGTTTAAGTTTTTGGATTACTAAATTTGATTGATTGAGATAAAAATTATTCTGATTCATTATAAATTACAGTACAAGTTATAGTTGTAATACGTTTATTTCAGTAATTGTTTTTCTTTCTTGATGGAAGTTGGCATAACTGTTTGTTTACATTCCTGACGTTCCCCTTTGAGAGGTTATTTATTATCGTTTGTATTAGCAGATTTCACGTCACGTACAAACAAGGCAAGTTGCCGATAGCTCGCTTCTAGCTCTGTCGTTAAACCTCTCAAGGCAGTCTGAGGCTGCCCTTAAGGGAAATCAGCTATTGAGGTTGTACTCATAACGGAATTTTCGAAATGTTTCTTCAAATGTCCATCGATCCTACCTAGTATATGACGAACATGAAACGATGTATATTTGTCTGTTACCACTCTATCGGTCGCAATTTTTGTTTTATTGTTACCTAACTCGATATTTAGTCTTTTTATGTAAAAAGAAAGATCAAGTTCGTTAACGGCTGAAATCGGACCAGCGGGAGGGGGGGGGGGGGGTTAGAGGAGAGGATTTTCGAAAATTCGAAATATCTCCGTTACTATACGTCGGATCGAAAAATATTACAGAATCAATCTTATTGAAAACTAAATTTACTATAAATATTGTTCTATACATTTTTTTCTCTATCTTGAATATTAACCGAGATATTTGCGTTTTTGTTAAATCGGGGCGCCTAACGGACGAGAGTTACTTTCCCGCCAAAAGCTAGTTCGGCCGTTTCCTTCACTGGCTCGGCTCTCGTGAAATTTTTCTATTGTAAAACGTGGGAAATCTGCTTAGTTTACGCTGACCCTGCGTGACGGACTATTTTTTTTTTACTTAATATTTACGGTGGTGTTATGTTACCAGTATGTATATTTATTTATTGTTAAACTTTACGCGGGAAATCTGCTTAGTTTACGCAGCCCCTGCGTGACGGAGTTTTTTGTTTGGACTCATCATAACTCAGAGATTTTGAATTTTCGAATCCTAAGTCATGCCACCTATTCGTTTTCCGATATCTACCAGTACAAAATACTGTCTTTAGTGCGAACTGGAAAGGTTAAATATCGTGTATGTTATAGGTCGAATGAACATTTTCGAGAAAAGAACGTAAAACCACGTCATTTGTACGACATCAATAGATGATTTCCCTTAAGGTAAATCTGCTAAAAACCTTTTTGATCAAACCTTCAGAAATTTTAGCTTAGAATTAACAATGCAACATGAGTGAGTGCATCGCCCTTTACATGACAAGGTCAGAAGAATGTACAACCTTGGAACCACTCTGCATGAAATATAAAATAAGAAAAAGAATAAAGTTCAAACCCACTTAGTTCGTTAAAACTGTTAGTATTTGTATAAAACTTCTATATTTTTGTCTAATAATCACCCTTTCTGTAGATGCAGAAAAATATTAATAAATAAAAGTGAGTCATGCAGGGGTTGCTAAACTAAAGAGATTTCCCACGTACTGGTATGACACATTAGTAATGTCATCCACTATTACCTCGCCATATATTCTGTATCTAAGTCAAAAAAGTCCATCACGTAGGAGCTGCGTAAACTAAGCAGATTTCCCACGTGAAGGTTTATAATAGAGAAATTTCAGAATAGAGAGTCAAACAATTACGGGAAGGGCCCGAACTAGCTATTGATGGAAACTCACGACTAGTCCCGAAGTTAGCCGATCTCATCTCAGAAGCTGAAAAAAAATGAAAATATCTCGGTTAATATTCAAGATACAGAATAAATGTATATAACATTATTTATAGTAAATTTAATTTGCAATAAGATTGATTCTATATAATTTTTCGATCCGACGTATAGTAACGGAGATATTTCGAAAATCCTCCCCTCTAAACCCCCCCCCCTCCCACTGGTCCGATTTCAGCCTTTACCGTACTTGATCTTTCTTTTTACATAAAACGACTAAATATCGAGTTTGGTAACTTTTAAACAAAAATTGCGACCGCTAGAGCGGTAACAGACAAATATATATATATACAGTTTTGAACGGATCTCATTTTCGTCATCTACTAGGTAGGATCGATGGACATTTGAAGAAAAATTTCGAAAATCGCGTCATGAGTACAACCTCAATTGCTGATTTCCCTTAAGGGAAATCTGCTAAAAGTGGACGTTAATATATAATAACAATAATAATAATAATTATATAATAGAGCATTGTTTACGTAACATGAGTAGAAATGGGAGTTTGCTGAAGGCTGAAAACTGAAAAACGCTAATATCTCGGTTAATATTCGAGATTGAGATTAAATGTACATAACAATAATTATAGTACATTTAATTTGCAATAAGACTGGTTTTGTAAAATTTTTCGATACGGCGAATAGTAACGCAGATATTTCGAATTTTCGAAAATATTCACCTATTAACCCCCCCCCCTCGCCCGGGTCAGATTTCAGCCATTAACGATTGATTGGTCTTTCTTTTTACATAAAACGACTAAATATCGAGTTTGGTAAAGATTAAATAAAAATTGCGACCGCTAGAGCGGTAACAGACATATATATATATATATATATATATATATATATATATATATATATATATATAATTGTGCTGATGTTTTCGACCCTGTACTGAATATGTAATTTTTACAGCCCTGAGGAAGAGAATATAAAGATTCTCGAAATATCGGCATTTACTAAGATTTATTTCACAAACATTGACCAAAGCTCCGAAAAGAACAACACACCTCATATATATATATATATATATATATATACAGTTTTGAAAGGACCTCATTTTCGTCATCTTCTAGGTAGGATCGATGGACATTGAAAGAAAAATTTCGAAAATTGCGTCATTAGTACGACCTCAATAGCTGATTTCCCTTAAGGGAAATCTGCTAAAAATGATTCAAATGTATGTCAATATTTTCTCATTAATAATTCAAATCTATGCATAATGCACAGGAAACGGGAAATATGACAGGGGAAATCAGCTATTGTGGTCGTACTCATGACGCGATTTTCGAAATTTTTCTTCAAATATCCATCGATCCTACCTAGGAGATGACGAAAATGAGGTCCGTTCAAAACTGTAAATATATATTTGTCTGTTACCGCTCTAGCGGTCGCAATTTTTGTTTGATCGTTACAAAACTCGATATTTAGTCGTTTTATGTAAAAAGAAAGATCAAGTTCGGTAATGGCTGAAATCGGACCAGTGGGAGGGGGGGTTTAGAGGGGAGGATTTTCGAAATATCTCCGTTACTATACGTCGGATCGAAAAATTGTACAGAATCAATCTTATCGCAAATTAAATTTACTATAAATATTGTTATATACATTTATTCTCTATCTTGAATATTAACCGAGATATTTGCATTTGTATTCTGCGTGTGGTCACCAGTAGGCTATGTTCGGACTTTCCGCCGAGAGCTCTGGCGGCCGTTTCCATAACTATTCGTCCCTCGTGAATAGGTTTAGAGGTTAGGTTAACTGTTTTTTGGGGCTAGAAACTACTGGGTTATTACGCCCTAAATAATGTTTTAGGTTTAGAGATTTCTTACTACTACAGTTGTTATTAGGCAGATTTCTCTATTGTAAAACTTCACGTGGGAAATCTGCATAGTTTACGCAGCCCCTGCATGACGGACTTTTTTTTCGTCATCTACTAGGCTACAGTACAACCTCAATAGCTGATTTCCTTTAAGGGGTTCATCACTAAATAAATTCCTATTGCCAAGATGGGAATGGAACTCAGCTAGGTTTACTTAGTGAGATTAAGACCACCTCTATAACCCATTTGGCTAAACCGAAATCATGTAACATAGTACTGCACTGTAAAACATTTTTGGTTTAGAAGACATTATTATGTAAAACAATTAAAATTAATTAACAATGCAATGTGAGGCGTCTTGGGTAAAGTTTCAATTTAAGGGAATCAAATTGTTTCCAACCAAAACTACTCGTAGATACTCGTATGTAGGTAATGACTTTTAGCAGATTTCCCTTAAGGGGTTCGAAATAACTCCGTTACTATACGTCGGATCGAAAAATTGAATAGAATCCATCTTATTGCAAATTAAATTTACTATAAATATTGTTATATACATTTATTCTCTATCTTGAATATTAACCGAGATATTTGCATTTTTATTAAGTGTAACGGACGAGCTATGGTTCCCGCCGAAAGCTAGTTCTGCCGTTTCCGTAACTGATCTACACTCATATGGAGATTTCTCTATTGTATAACTTTATGTGGGAAATCTGCTTAAGTTATGCAGCCCCTGCGTGACGGACTTTTATTTCATTAACGGCAAATCCCAAAGGTGAAGAGGATATAATTAAACAATCGCGAATAATAAATGTATCTATATTAGAATATAAGAAAGAAGTATAAGTGGTATGTTATTCTTTAGATTTCAGGTTTTCACGTGCATGAAATAAATGGGATCTTCAAGGCCAACTAGTATCGTGAGAAGACTACAGGCTAATTATGTTTGACGCTTAATTATATATTCCATTTAATCTTTTTCTCTCAATTGTGTAACAAAGTAAGTGAAGGTTCGAAGGGAGATAGTGGCGAGTGAAGCCCCACGAATATTTGAGTAGATAAAGCATCGATAGTGTGGCTTCGATGTGATATCAGTGGTGTGATCTGTGTACACACAGCAGTACCCTACCAGCTGTCCAAGGGTTATTCGCTTCTTCTCCCTTGGTGGGGGTATATACTACTAAGTCTATTTATGTATCATATTTAAGAAGATATTTGTTTACATTGATGTCTGAGAGTTTGATTGATTGCATGTTATGTTCTAATCTGCAAAAAAGATGATTCAGCTTGACAGTTCACCTGATTTCAACCCATGGATTCTAATTGAAAATGTAAGTAAACCTAATTATTATGAAATCTGGTTGTTGCAAGTTGTGACTTGTATTGACACTGTTGCCAAATACAAAATTATGTTTCTGTTGTTTGCAATAGGCAATTGGACTGTTTAATAAATTATGATGTATTAAATTATTAATTATAATATAAACACTTTCAATGTGAAAGCATCGTCAATGCAGTTTGTAATATTTCTACATTGGCAGTCTGTCCTGAAACATTTTAGCTTCATAAATGGTTTTTCAAATTGTTGATAATGATTTTAAAAAATTAAAGATATATTTATACTGCAAGTCATCTCCTGAATGGTTTATGCAATGTCTATGATAATTTCATATTTTTCTTTCTACTAAACATTTGTGCCTGGAGACTTTTTTGTTGCCAAGGCATGAAAAAAAATGAATGGGTATTTTTATTAATCAAACTAATTATTATACTTTCCTACTTAAGTACTATTGACAGCAAAATTGTAATTTGTCTTGTTAAAGTATACATTGCTAAATGAGGAGTTTTACTTTTAACGCACTTCATCCTGTCCCTCCCGAACGCTAATATATTGGCAGACAGACTGCCCGGCCCAGGACCCTGAACATTAGTATAACAAATAGTAATAATTATTGAAGATGTATTTTGTCTATCCCAGAATGTAAGTAAATGTAAGTTCACCAAATTATTAGAAAATCAGTTGCGATTTGTATTGACACTGTTGCCAAATATAAAATTATGTTTCTGTTGTTTAAAATAGGGAATTGAACTATTTGATAAATTATGATGTATTAAACTATTAATTATAATATAAAAACATTCAATTTGAAAGCATCACCAATGCAGCTTGTAATATTTCTATATTGGCAGTCTGCCCTGAAACATTTTAGCTTCATAATTGGCTTTTTAAATTGTTGATAATGATTTTAAAAAAATTGAAGATATAGTTATACTGCAAGTCATCTCCTGAATGGTTTATGCAATGTCTAGAGTAATTTCATATTTTTATTTTTAATGAACATTTGCATCTGGAGACTTTTTTGTTACTAAGGTGTGAACAAAAAGAGGAATGGGTATTTTTATCAATCAAACTAATTGGTATACTTTCCTATATAAGTACCGTTGACATCAATGTTGTATTTTGGCTTGTTAAAGTATACATTGCTAAATAAGGAGTTTTACTTGTAACGTACTTTGTGCTATCCCTACCGAGCACTAATATATTGGCAGACAGACTGCTCGATTCAGGACCCTGAACATTAGTATAAAAATAGCAATAATTATTGAAATTGTGTTTAATTATATATTTATTTATTAATGTCCACTTTATGCAACTATGGCTAATTGGAACGGGTTATCTACAGTTTACCACCCTTTTCTAGCCAGGGTGGGACTAAGGATTTTATTTAATGGGTTTGTCACTAAATAAATTTCTATTTGCCCATGTGGGAACTCGCCACTCTAGGTTTACCATGTGAGATTGAAGCCAATGTTTTAACTCACATGGCTAACCTGAACCCCTAATCCCAGAATAGAATTAATGGAATAGACCAAATGCATCTTTAATAATCATTGATATTTTTCATACTGACGTTCAGAGCTCTGGGCCCGCTGGCTGCCTGTTTTATTTATTTATTGTCATTTAGCAGGGAAAGGATATATTAAAAGCTGAAAAATTAAATTGACTCATTTGAGGGTTATAAGGTAACAACATTGGCAGCTAACTATTTCTAGCACTATTTGGCTATTCATTTTATTCAGAGCTCTTTATTTTCCCATCAAGATATAAATAATGGCATGAGAAATGTATTATTAAAAAATGCCTCGAATTCATTTACTAGTAATTATGTTTGTTTGCTTCCTACTGTTTTTTATCCATTAAAAAAAGAATTAAGGCTGAGGTTGGTTTGGCTCATTCACAATCCTGATATCAAGTTTAAATGGTTTTGCTGGTATATTCTTTCCTGTTATCCAAATACTTTTTCAATGATTCTATTACTTTACTGTTTTTAAAATGAATTACGTATTGACTGAATATTGTCTTTGAATTAGTTATGAATTCATGTTTATTATTATTGATGCAAAATAGCTCATTTATAAGATTTCATTCACCCATATATTATTAGCTTTTCTAATACATGTTTCCTCTTTATCAAAAGTGTTAATACCCGAAATTCCCAAACTTTTGTTCACTGCAGTTAATGTTAGGTAGAGGGAACTGCGAGTCTTAAGTAACAATGCTGAAACAACTTTAATAAATGGATCTTAATAATTTATTTAGCCTGAAAGAAATAAGCTGTGAGTAAATAAAAAGTCTGTCATACAGGGACTGTGTAAACTAAGCAGATTTCCCTCATGCTGGTATGCCACACTACTGATCTCTTCTTACCATATATTTTTTGTTTTTAAGTAAAAATTTAACGGCTGGAAGTGTGAGTTTACCTGAAGGCTGAAACAAGAAAGTGCAAATAAGTCATTTAATATTTGAGCTAAGAAGATTTTTTTCCTATAACATACTTCGATCCAACATGAAAATGTATAGATCATCGATAGTGTAACATGTTTGCTTCTGTAACATTTTTCGATCCGACTCATGGAGATTTCATGATTTTCAAATTCCCCATTTATGATTTTTATACACCCCCCCTCTCCTATTCCTTGACTCCTACTGTTGAATAAAACAGCTAAATATATAGTATGTTATAGGTGAAATAAATATTTTCGAGTTAAGAAATAAAATCTTAATTGATGATGTCATGTTGCAACGTATTTGCATGCTTCCCACACAGTAAATGTTCAATGAAAATAATATTTGCTATTTAAGCTTCGAATAAAGTTGTTCACACTATAACATATTTTTGTAAACCTGAGATGAGTGATGGAGTATGAGGAGAGGGGAGCTTACTCACAGCTGAAAAGTAAGACATCTTGGTTAATATTCAAGATAGCGAAAAAGTGTGTAGAGCAATATTTTTAGTTAATAAAATTTGGATCTAGATTGGTTATTCACAATTTTTCTGCCCAATGTATGATAACGGAGATATTTTGAATTTTCGAAATACCCCTCCAAACTCCCTCCCACTGGTCCCCGGTTTCAGCCATTGAAGAAGTTTATCCTCAGTTTTACATCAAATGTTTAAATGTTGAGTTTTATAACGATCAAACATATATATAATTTTGAACAGACCTCATTTTCATCGTCTCCTCAGTAGGATTGATGGCCTTTTTTAGAAAGTTATCCCCTTCATGAAAATCTGCAAATAAAAACAGGTGCAGATACAATCCCAACAAAAGAAAAAATTTAGTTCTTCTGTTTGCTTCCAGGGCATGTCAGTGCAGTCATAAATTAAAATCATGAACAAACCACATACTTAACATAAAAAATATATAAAATTTGAGGAAATAATAAATATGAATTGACTATAAAATAGTCTTATGTGGGCAGCACATGACTTCCTTATTCTCCTATTAGGACATTTTGCTGCACTTCATATAAAATTACATATTTCTTTTATAGTCATATACAATATTTCCACTCATTGCATCAGATCAAAAAATAACTTAATTTGTATATCTTTTTCATGAATAAAAAGGGTTCTTTACAATTTTTTTCTATCTCTTATAGTTACAGGGGGCTCAGGTTAGCCATGTGAGTTAAAGCGTTGACCTTTATCTCACATGGCAAACCTAGAGTGGCGAGTTCGATTCCCGCCTGGGCAAAGGAAATTATTTAGTGATAGAATTCATTAAATAACATCCTAAAATTCCACCCTGGCTAGAAGAGGGTGGTAACCTGTAGATAACCCGTCCCAATTAGCCTTAGTTGCAAAAAGTGGACGTTAATAAATAATAATAATAATATAGTTACAGAGGAATTTGTAATCTTCTAAATTCACCCCACTCAAAATTCCCCTCACTTTTTGTAGACTTTAAAGAAAGGATGGTGCATGACTAGATGTTATTCCTAAATATGAAATGTCAACATCCCAAGGTTAGCTGTGTTTGTGTTATGCGAGATGCGTACAGGTGCCATGCCAAAACTACTCAAAATGAGAGTCAGAATAGATAATTCCATTGAAATCTGAAAACCAAAATTTTTCACAATTAAAATTCTTAATTTATTGTGTACAAAGTAGTAGAAAGTATGAAAAAGAAATTTTGGAATGAGAAAGAGATTTGGAACTAACATAATTGAAAAGAGTGCCAATTTTCTGTTGAGTGGGAACAAACTGTTTTGATTTTTGATTGGAAGACTTAAGATTGATTGAATATTTCATTTCTCTCAGTTTCTATGAAGGTTGTAGCTGTAAGCGAGAGCTGTTATACAAATCAAGAAGTTTTGTTAACATTTTTATATAATGCCTTTGTGGGACTTGTTTCACAAGTTTGTCGGATAATGTGCTGTTTTTAATGTTTCGATTTTGGATAACATGATTTCATTTTCAGTGTGTTTAATAATATTTGTGGATACTTCTGTATTATTTATTCTTTGAACAGCAAAGTACTTAATGAAACACTAAAATGTATTATGTTTGATAATGGTTGGTTGCATTGACAGGTTTATTTGTAAGTCAATTGGTTATTCCATATAGTTCTGGCAGGAAAACTAATTTAGACAGTGAACTGATTAATCATAATATTTAGTGTTTAAATTAATACGATCTTTTATATTTAATAGGAATATTACTCTACCAAAAAACATTACTTGGAATGGAATACTTCGAAGATGCCACAGTTCTTTTGAATCAAACTTTGAAAAGTTTACATTTAGCGTGCAGGTTGTATTGCAATAGTTGCATGCATATTTCTTAGTATGAGTATAACTGAAGAGCAGTAGTATGCTTCAAACATGTAGCAAGTTACTAAAATTACCAATAGAGAAATTCAATTTAATTTTAATATTTGGCATTCCAAGTAAAAATATGACTTCATTTTTTTACAAAGGCTATTACCACAAAGAATTGCCTCTTTTCAGTAATACATGCACTTAAATGATTGTCTCTTTAGAAAAGTTTTTACCCTAAAATAATTGATTGTATAAAGACATAATAAACCATTTATCCAAATTACTTTATTTACTTTCAACGAATCTGATAAATGGGTTAGTAAGAATCGTCATATCTAGTTTTCGCATGGTTAATGTGGTCTTTGCGAAGGAATCTTTAAAAATGTTAAATTTATCAGACAAAAGCTGATTAATGCTGATATGACAAGTTTTTTGTTTAAAAAAAACTGTGGGTTAATAGTAATATTTGATAAATAATAACCATCAAAACCTCAGATAAAAATTGGATATTTTTTTTTTTTTGTTTCACTTGATGATTTCATACTAATTTGATGATTTAATTTGAATCCCTCATTTATAATTTGCTTTCCTATTAACATATTTATTTTATAGTTGATTGAAATTGTTTTATTTAATTTAGTCATACTTCAAATATTTCCCTAACAAAAGAATACTTCATTTAATTGAGATGCAATAAACTCTTTAAATGAGTGAGGGTTGAGGGCAGAGAAATATATTCGGTCTATCCTCCCATCTGCAAGCTTTTTCAATGCCCCACCATATAAACCCTCTCCCTCTAATCTGCATGTTTTTTTTTTGTTTTTTTTTACTTTTAAACCTTTCTTATCATTGTTATTGTTCTTATATTATGTTCTCTATTTCCGTGAAAATCATAACTTCTTCCTCATGAGAACAACTTTTAAGCATAGCCTGCAGCTAGACAAAATTGATTAAAGGAAGGATCTTATGGGGATTCCGGTAATGAGGTTTTACTCACATGTTTGCGAAAAAAAAATGTCTTCAAATATTTATCAATTGTACCTAGAGATCCTGAAAATTTATGTGTAAGTACCATGCGTGTGTGTTTGTCCACGCTCATGTATATAGTTTGAATGTGTAACCATACTGGATCAAAAACAAAAACTTTTTTTCTTCTTTATAACATCTTATTTAGTTAATTTTGAACACATTCTATTTCATACTATCTCTTATTATTTCTTACCTAATTTTTGTGGTGTATATTTAAATTTAAATTAGTTAAATTTAAGAATTGTAATTTTATAGAAAAGTATCTTGATAAGGAGCTACAGCCCTCAGAATGCGTTGGGAATGAAAAATAATAAATAAGATGTTATAAAAAATAAATAAAAAAGTTCTTGTTCAATGAGTATGGCTACACAATCAAACAGTTTTAGAAGCAGGCCATTTCTTGTAAATGATATATATATATATGAAATAAAATTTGTTTCCATTAAATTTTAAATAATTATAATAGGATATATAAGTCCAAAACCTAATCAAAGAGACTCATGTGATTTTAGAGCTACTAAATAATAATTTAGAAGTTTTTTATAACATTTCTACATCCGACTTTCCATTGAAATTATTGTCTTTATAGAAATCAGTTAAGGACATTTCTTTCCTTTGGAAAGTTCAGCTTTACTTAACTAATTTAATGATATTCCACTCATTTTGTTTTCTCTCATGATATGAACAAATATTATTTCTTGGAGCTCTTTACAAAAATTAATCCACAGCAGTTTAGAAATTTGTTCTTAGCAAATGGGGAAATGCTCCTTGTGTTAGATTATTTATATGCTGATGGTTTTGATGTTGACAAGTGGTATTCCATCATCGGGGCTAATAAAATTGCATTTTCAGATGGTTAAGTGTGAGTGTGATGTTAATTTGGTAAATAAATATATTTAATTAATTATTTTCAATTCTTATTTAATAAACATACATTTTAACATAAGTAAATGTACTTTAAAAAATGAACAATAAAGCTATTCTTAGACATAAAGTCAATGTGAACTCCATAAATGTATATCATTCCCTCCCTATTCAAGGTTCCTTTAACCTTTAATCAATTGTTCAAGACATTAAGGGTCATTGTCCTGCTGCTCAGCAGATCCATTGCCAATCACCCCAATGATTGAGTGTTAATAACTAATACATTACTGCCCTAAGGGCTTATGAAATAAAAATTTAGAGACTGCATTGGTAAAATGTACTTTAGTGACCCCTAGCATTCCAGGTGTTTCTCAATCCAGTATCATTTTGTATTATTTACACCCAGCATAATAATTTGCCAATAAGTCTTTGGCATCGATAGTCATGTAATTTCTGTAGAACTACCAAGAGAATAAGCTTAGTCAGAAAATATCTGACATGAGCCACACACATATCAAAATAAAAAGGTTAGAGATTATAAAAGAAGGGAGTAATGTTAATCACACCAAAGTAATGACTAAAAATAATTAATCAATGAGTTCATATTAAATTTAACTATAAGGGACAGATAACTAAAAACTTTATCATGGGTTATCTGTTTAAGTGGCAGTCCATTAGGCTTATCTAGTCTCTGTTTTAATTTTTTTTTTTTTTTTAAATACATTGAATATTAGATTTTTTAATGGGTAGAAAAATGCAGTTTCATAAGCTCTATGAAATGAAATGTACAAAGAATAAACTCTCAAGTATTTCTGTTTGAAAATATGAATTTATGATTTCTTTAATTGTATAAACAATGATGTGTATTTCCATTTATTCGTTTAATTTTAAATGTCACCATTTTTTTGTCCTTCTGACTTGCATGTTTTTTTAATAAATGGAGGCATATACACGTGTTTGATAAGCTTTGCTATTTGTTAGAATCATGTAATGTAGACATGCTAAAAATCCATTTTCCTATTTATCCTTGAGAAGGATATTTAAGACATAAACATATTTTATATGAAAGTCCAACTATTGCACATTATTTGAAATTCCCACTCAGCCACAAAGTTATTCTTTTGTACTTTAAAAAATAATAGTTCTTGGCATTTTAAAGGTTTAAAATGGGCAAAAATCTTTTTAGAAAAATATTGTTAGTTGTACTTACCGTCTTTCAAGCTGAATTGTTATTGGAGGTGTTATGATACTATTATGCATCTCTAATATAGACTATAATGTGTTCATGTAAAACTAGTTTTCTTTTATCATTCCGATTAACTGTCCTTGAGAATCTTTGTGAAAATAATACTCAATTTACATAACATTTCGAAAATGTTCAATAACCAAAAAAATGCAATTATATATGGTCTAATTTTCTTTTCATTAAAATAAATTGTATTTATCTTTATATATTAATTTTTAATAACTTTTGTCAATTGGAAAGGTGTAAGTGACTATTTTTTCTTAATAATAAAAAAAATGAAATATGTTTTCAGTTTGTTCTTTCATGCCTTTTTCATTGCGCTTGAAGCTGTATTTTTAACTGTTAGTTATAGCTATTATATAGTTATATTTAACAGAACTTGCCATCAGGAAGTTCTCTAGAAGTGAATAGTAGTACTTTCAAAATATTAAAGAAATTAAAAGTATTTATAAATGACTAGGACACATAAGAACCTGCATTAAATTCCTCTGCTCTGATTGTACACAACTTTATTTTACTTTTATTTTTTGCATTGATTATAAATGATCATGATATTCATAAAGAGATTTTTTTTTTTTGGGGGGGGGGGGCAGCAGTAGTCTAGTGTGGAAAGCTCTAGACTCTGTTCTTAAGGTGCCTACCCAGGCATTATTTAGCTTTGGTAGAACATGGTTATAGGTTGGACTTCTTTTCATTCATCGGTAACCACACAGCATTTTGAGGCAATTGAATAGCTACTTTTTGGAAAAAGATGTAACGATTTTTCCTTCCTTATGCCACCAGAATATGGTAGAAAATGTGTCACACTGATAAGTTGATTTTCCATCGTAGCTGTGTAGCAAGCCCTTTGAGGACTCTAGAGCCAAAGACTTTAAGATTTATTTATAAAAATTATTAATTCAAGTATCTAAATGTTTGTATAATTTAAAACTCTAAATAAGTCTTTCTCTATTTCAGATTGACTGGCGAGACCCTCTCTTAATAGGTATTGTGCTGTTCCACATCATAATAACACTTACTGCCCTCTTGACTAGAAACTATTGTAACTTTCAAGTTGTTCTATTTTTAGTATTGTGTAAGTATTTTCCTTCTTTTTTTTTTTATTCTATTATTTTTTATACTTTTTTATTCTTATTTCTCTAGTCTTTTTGGCCTTGGATGCCAACTACGAGGTAACTCATAGCTTGCGTTTCTGCTTAGAGAGCCATCTATGACATAACTCATAGCTTGTGTACTAGCCTAGGATGGCAACTATTAGAGATAACTTGTAGCTTGTGTTTTTGCCTAGGATGCCAACTATGAAAGATAACTCCTAGCTTGTGTTTTTGCCTAGAATGCTTACTACAAGGTAACTCATAGCTTGCGTTTCTGTTTAGAGTGCCATCTATGACATAACTTATAGCTTGTGTACTAGCCTAGGATGAAATTTATGAGAGATAACTCGTAGCTTGTGTTTTTGCCTAGGATGCCAACTATTAAAGATAACTCCTAGCTTGTGTTTTTGAATAGAATGCTTACTACGAGATAACTCATAGCTTGTGTTTCTGCTTAGAGTGTCATCTATGACATAACTCATAGCTTGGGTACTAGCCTAGGATGGCAACTATGAGAGATAACTCGTAGCTTGTGTACTAGCCTAGGATGGCAACTATGAGAGATAACTCATAGCTTGTGTACTAGCCTAGGATGCCAACTATGAGAGATAACTCGTAGCTTGTGTTTTTGCCTAGGATGCCAACTATTAAAGATAACTCCTAGCTTGTGTTTTTGAATAGAATGCTTAATACGAGATAACTCATAGCTTGTGTTTCTGCTTAGAGTGTCATCTATGACATAATTCATAGCTTGTGTACTAGCCTAGGATGGCAACTATGAGAGATAACTCGTAGCTTGTGTTTTTGCCTAGGATGGTAACTAATAAGAAGCCTATGCAACTTCAAATTTTAGTTGTATGTGAGACGATTGCTGGAAAGTGAAAATTTGATGAACAGGAGTCGAGGTTTAGAGAATGCTGAAAACCAAAAAAAAAAGTCCGTCACACAGGGTCAGAGTAAACTAAGCAGATTTCCCGTGTGAAGTTTAACAATAGATAAATCTACACACCAGTAACACAACACCACCATGAATATTAAGTGAATAAATACAATAATAAGGAACCTCCTGACAGAAAGCATCTGAAATGTATACAAACAGGTCTGCCAACTTCCTACCGGATAGAAATACAATTACTGTAATATATCTGAATATAACATAGTAATTTGATTGAAAACTATTTACTATATCTAGTACTGTAATTTATAATGAATCAGAATAATGTTTATCTCAATCAATCAAGTTTAAGTTTAAGTAGTCCAAAATCTTAACATGGGAGGGTCATCAAAACATATTTGCATGTATCTTGTTTAATAAATGTCTCTTGAAAACAATATTTGGTATTTAAGCTTCGAATGATGTGGTTTATTACATAACCGAGTATTGTTTATGTAACATGAGTAGAATTGGGGGTTTGCTGAAGGCTGAAAACTGAAAAATGCTAATATCAAATATTCAATATTTGAGGTTAATATTCAAGATAGGGAATAAATGTATATACCAATATTTATAGTACATTTAATTTGCTATAAGATTGATTCTACACATTTTTTTGATCCGCTTTATAGTAACGGAGATTTTTCAAAATTCTCCTCATCTAAACCCCCCTCCCCCTGGTCCGATTTCAGCCGTTAACAAACTTGATCATTCTTTTTACATAAAACGACTAAATATCGAGTTTGGTAACAATTAAACAATAATTGTGACCGCTAGAGCGGTAACAGACGAATATAAATATATATATATTTTGAAAATCGTGTCATGAGTACGACCTCATGGCTCTAAATCCAACTGAGGATATTAAATCTATATAGTGGTCAATAATTTGATTATGAGTTCATTAGCTGGACATTTAAAAATTACTTCAAGTTTCTCACAAGGTCATATGTTTAAGGAATTATATTGCCGAAATATTTAGTTTAAAATTTGAGACTTACCTTGCCCTAAGCTTTTCTTTATATTAATTCTTGTGGCACTTCCTTGGCTGTTCATACATGAAGTTGTAGGACATTATTCTTGAACTACTCTGTTTTAATACTCCTTTATTTCTTTTCTTCCAGTACTCCTTGTTTATTTTTCTGAAAACATCAATGAACTCGCTGCTCAGAATTGGAAGTAAGTTTTACTTTATTATAACTTTTATTTGTTATTATTTATTTTCTTATTTTATAGATTTCATATAATGAAAGTGAGAATATCTATCTAAATAAGTGACCTTGTACTTTTCAGAATTTAGTCAATTTGGTCTTCTTTCCATTCCTATAAAAGTTATGCAAGATAGTGTAGCGTAAATAATATGGGGATCAGTTACATAAACTATTGATTTAACTCTCTTTATTTTCAACTAATTCTACCCCCTTTTCATTATTTAGTTTAGGATCCTACCCACTAAATTTAAGTAAAAAAAATAATGTTTCACCATTGCCATGTTTCTACTTAACATAAGTAACTTTCTTGCTTCTACCAATGATTTTGAACTCAAGAAATGTTTTTATTTTTTCATGATTATTTGTTAGGTATTTCTTTAGCATTTTTTGATCATTTGAATCAATTATTAATGTAGATTTCTGAATCAGATTTTTAGTTATTTTTTCTGTCTGTATTTACTTTTTTTTTTTTGTATAGAAGATATAGTATTACAAATTTCCTTTTACAACACGATATACGGGAAAATATACTATCTTTATTTAAGTACAGTAGGCAATTTTCACCTTTTTTTTGGAAGTACCAGGGTTATTCTAAACCTCTATTTTTCTAGTGATAATCTTGGATATGCTGGATCTTGCTTTGTGTTGTTACAAAAGAACTTACTTCTTATTTACCATTTTGCTATTGAAATTAAACATATTTTTATTAGGTTTATTTTGAAAACCATACATACTAATTATTCAGATGTGAAATTATATATATATATATATATATATATATATATATATATATATATATCAAAAAATTACTAACTGAATTCTTTTTATTTTATTTTTTTCTGAAATAGAAAATAGCTAATTGGTTTAATTGTTTTTTGTTTCAGTCTCATTTCACGGCAGCAGTACTTCGACAGTAAAGGAATGTTTATATCTTTAATATTTTCAGTCCCGATTCTTCTTAATTGTATGGTTATGATGGTAAGATAATTTTTTTTCTTGGCTATTTCAAATTAAATTTCTATTTAAAATTTGTTTGTGTCTTGTGTTATACTACTTAATTCTATGTATTTTACTTCTCTGTATTAAATTAAATTCATATTTTTAATTGCTATTTTTTTTTTATTTCAGGCAAGCTGGCTTTGGCAGTCAAGTGAATTAATGGTAAGGATAAAGCGAGCTCAACTTAAACAAAGTTTAGGGATTGATAAATGTTCTTCAAGTAATGGAACTTCTGAAGAACCATCAAAAATTAAAAATGATTAAAAATAGTTAGCTAAATATTGACAATACATCACTATTTCTAAATATTTGGTTGGTCATTGTTAAATATTGTTATATTCACTCTTCTAGGGGTTATGATTTATTGACAAAGTGTTATAATCACTGAAATTATTGATTTCCTTTCATTTAATTATAGGTAATAATTTTGTTTAGATTTAGACTGAAATTAAAAAGGAATGGGGAGGAAACTAAAATAATTACAATCAATATAATCGTGTCTAATACCTTTTTATGACTGCATTTTATAAGAAAACTATTTGTATTGTGATATGTTATATTTTTTTTAATCATATTTTTAGTAACTAAACAAGCTTTTGTACATAATGTTAGTTTATAGATCTGTAAATATAGAAGTACTTAATAAGTAACTTTGTGAGAACAAACAATAAATTTATATTTCAATGCATTCACCGATAACACCAGAATTAAAATAACAGCATCAGGAGTATGAATCAAGGATATCTGCCATATTTCAAGTTACCTTGTTTTTGGAATGAAAGACTGTGTAGAATTTTGGAAATACAGAATGAAAGACTGTAAAGAATTTTGGAAATAAAATAATCTAGAAATTTTGTCGTGTTTCTTATTCCCTAATAACCTTATCTTACCCAACATTAATGTAAAGGTCATTTGACAGGAGAAGAGGGTAATTCGTATTCATGTGACTTGTATTTATTTATCTTTAAACCCATATTTTAGCAGATTCCCCTTAAGGGAAATCATCATCATGAGGTTGTACTCATGACGTGATTTTTGAAAAATTTCTTAAATTGTCCATGGATCCTATTCAGGAAATGATGAAAATGAGGTCCATTCAAAATTATATATATATATATATATATATATATATATATATATATATATATATATATATATATATATACTAGCTCAGATACCCGGCTTCGCCCGGGAATTGATTTGAGGCTGAATGGTGATGGTATTTTTTTGTCAAGGCTTTAATTTGCACAATATTTTGACATTTACCCGTCCCAGTGTTTAGGGTTAATTCCCGTTGTTGGCATTTGTTAATAATAAAATTAGTTTTTTATGTAAGTCTTCACTGTCCTCCAAATTGTCATATTTCCCATAGACAAATAGACCATGAAATATCGCGAATTTTTATTTCAGGCCTCCCTTATAACCCCCACTCCCGTTCTAACCTAAAAAATTTAATATAGCTTATTATCATGGAAGAATTAATGCTAATTGACATACCGAGTTTTTGTAAGTTCGGTTTACTCGTTAGCGCTCAATGAAATTGTTGACTCCCACTTTAGTTTATAGTGTATATCTCGTTTATTCTTTGTTAAAAGACAAAAATGAATATGACCAAAGTTACTCTAAATAACAAAATTAACCACTTTTGTTATGTTCATATTTGCCGAAAAACGAATAGAAAATGAAATACCGCTATTTTTAAATTCAGGCCTCCCTTACAACCCCCACTCCTCCCCGTTTCTAGAAATGTTGGTATGGCTTATTATAATGAAGGTGTTAGTGCTAATATACATACCGAGTTTTATTTAGTTCGGTTGAGTCGTTTGTGTCAAATAAAATTGCTCACTTCCGCTAT
This sequence comes from Riptortus pedestris, assembly GCA_019009955.1. Classification (NCBI taxonomy): domain Eukaryota; kingdom Metazoa; phylum Arthropoda; class Insecta; order Hemiptera; family Alydidae; genus Riptortus; species Riptortus pedestris. The sequence continues at coordinate 77,227,988 of CM032230.1, read as the reverse complement.
AGGTTTTAGCGTATATCTCGTTTATAATACGTTATACGAAAAAAGTGTGTATAACAAAAGTTACTCTAAATAACAAAATAAACAACTTTTGTTATGTTCTTACTTGCTGAAAAACCAATAGGAAACGAAATATCGCTATTTTTAATTTCAGGCCTCCCCTACAACCCCCACTCCTGTTCATATCAGAGAATTTTAATATAGCCTAAAGTCTAAGTTGGGTTAGTTGTGATATACATACCAAGTTTCATAAAATTCGGTTCAGCCGTTTATGCGTGAAAAGGTAACAAACAAACAAACATACACGAAAGAAACAAAATGCAGTTATGGTGTCTATGACATGTGAAACGAAAAGTTATCGTGAAATTTCGCGAAAAAAATCAATGTACAGACAGAGGTTACAATTTTATATATATATATAGATATATATATTATATATATATATATATATATATATATATATATATATAAAATTGTAACCTCTGTCTGTACATTGATTTTTTTCACGAAATTTCACGAATACTTTTCGTTTCACTTGTCATAGACACCATAACTGCATTTTGTTTCTTTGGTGTCTGTTTGTTTGTTACAACAAAAAGGGGGGGGGGATCACAGAACATATTTGCATATATCTCACAAAGCAAAAGTTCAATGAAAATAATATTTCTTATTTAACCTTGTAATGAAGTGGTTCATAATATAACAGCTTACTATTAATATAACAAGAGTAGGAGTGGGGGCTTACTGAAAGCTGAAAACTATAAAATACAAATATCTCGGTTAATATTCATGATACAGGAAATATGTATAGAACAATATATAGATCAGTTAATTGGCAATAAGATTGGTTCTTTACAATTACAGTAGTAACGGAGATATTTCAAATTTTCAAAATTCCCTCTCCCACTGGTTCGATTTCAGCCATTAACAAACTTGATCTTCCTTTTTATATAAAACGATTAAACATGGAGTTTGCTAATGATCAAACAAAAATTGTGACAATTATAGTGTTAACAAACAAATATATATATATATACTAGCTGAGAAAACCGGCTTCGCTCGGGAATTCATTTGGGGCTGAATGTTGGTGGTATATTTTTGGCAAGGCTTTACTTTGCACAATATTATGACATTTACCCGTCCCAGTGTTTAGGGTTAAAACCCGTCGTTTATGTGGATTTGTTAATAATAAAATTATTTTTTTATGCAAGACTTCACTGTTCTGCATATTGTCATATTTCCCGTTTCCTGTGCATTATGCATAGATTTGAATTATTAATGAGAAAATATTGACATACATTTGAATAAATTTTTTCATTTGAGGTACCTGGTAGTTCATATTGAAAAGAAGTGTTGAGAAAATTTCTCTAAATAACAAATTAAACAACTTTTGTTATTTGCATATTTGCCGAAACCCCAATAGGAAATCACTATTTTAATTTCAGGCCTCCCTTACAACTCCCACTCCTGCCCGTCCCTAGAAATAGTATGGCTTATTATAAGGAAGGCGTTAGTGCTAATTCAAATACCGAGTTTGGTTTAGTTCGGTTGAGTCTTTTGTGCCAAATAAAATTGTGGACTCCCGCTATAGGTTTTAGCGTATAACTCATTTATACTACCGTATACGGCAAAAGTGCATATAACAAAAGTTACTCTAAATAACAAAACGAATAACTTTTGTTATGTGCATATTTGTTGAAAAAGCAATAGGAAACGAAATATCGCTATTTTTAATTTCAGGCCTTCCATATAACCCCCACTCCTGCCCGTCCCTAGAAATGTTAGTATGGCTTATTATAAGGAAGGCATTAGTACTAATTCAAATACCGAGTTTGGTTTAGTTCGGTTGAGTCTTTTGTGCCAAATAAAATTGTGGACTCCCTCTATAGTTTTTAGAGTATAACTCATTTATACTTCCGTATACGGCAAAAGTGAATATAACAAAAGTTACTCTAAATTACACAATAAACAACTTTTGTTATGTTCATATATGCCGAAAAACCAATAAGAAACGAAATATCGCTATTTTTAATTTCTGGCTTCCCTTATAACCCCCACTCCTGCCCGTCCCTAGAAATGTTGGCATGGCTTGTTATAATGAAAGCGTTAGTGCTAATACTCATACCGAGATTTCTTTTGCTTGGTTGATTCTTTTGTGCCATATAAAATAGTTCACTTCCTCTATAGGTTTTAGCGTATATCTCGTTTATAACTCGGTATACGACGAAAATATATATATAACAAAAGTTACTCTAAATAACAAAATAAACAACTTTTGTCATGTGCATATTTGCCGAAAAACCAATAGGAATCGAAATATCGCTATTTTTAATTTCTGGCTTCCCTTATAACCCCCACTCCTGTTCGTCTCAGAGGATATTAATATAGCCTAAAGTCTAAGTTGGGTTAGTAGTAATATACATACCAAGTTTCATAAAATTCGGTTCAGCCGTTTATGCGTGAAAAGGTAACAAACAAACAAATAAACTCCATTCTATTTACGTTATTACAATCTGGCTGCGGCAATAGGCAGTGTAAGCTGTTGGGCGATGTCGCAAAGGATTAAGAACAGTAGTACATCCTCTTGACGGGAGACCCTAGTCCAGGACACGTTGTTAATTCGTCAGCTCGCTCCCAGTCAGACTACTAATTGCCAGCATGAGTTCTTTTATTGTAATTTAGTTTAATTATATATAAATGACCCCCTTTATATCGCTAAACGGTACCTTTCTCATTTCAGTGTATAATTATTATTGGTGCATTTTTAATTATAAATATATATATATATATATATATATATATTTGAATTTTGAGATGAGTCAAGAGTCAATTGTTGGTGAACCCTTCCTAAATTCTTTGTTAGTGATTTGGTTGTGGGAATTATCATCTTTTACAGCTTCCACTGCCTATTGCCGCAGCCAGATTGTAATAACGTAAATAGAATGGAGTTAAGAGAGAAAATGAAGAGAAGCGTTGGAAGAGAAATGGAGATAGGATAGGGATGGGCGTCAGAGGCCACCCATTCACCTACCTTTGTTCTTTTGAATTTGGAATACCTATATGCATGTATGTGGTGCCACTTACCTGTGAAAAGATCAACAAGAGATATATCGAAACAAGTACGGATTCCTCACACATACCTGGTCATGGAATAATTAATAATAAACTAGTACATGGGAAGAATTCAACTGCACAACATTTGTATTAAATACAATTTTATTTACATATCTTTTAAACATTTAATAATGAATGAGCAATTAAAAAAATATCTGTCTAACACAGATCATAACTACAAAAAAATATTTGTATAAAAATATGTCCATTGTTCCCAACAAAGATACATTTGATTAAGTTCATGTTTCCTACTACTAAATTGGTCTTTAAGTGCTTATTATTTACAATAATTTAATACTCGAAACTTTATTAAATGACAACAGTAGTTTTTACTTTCTAAATTATTAAATCTAAATATATACATTAAAGAGTACTTAAAGTAAATATATACAGTTCCTTGACTAGGAAAATAAAATGAAGTTGGGTAATGATAAAGAATGAAGAATTTTCATCTTGACAAACATCATTTTACAAAAAATATTGATCTTGTTATTCTGTGATATCGATCCTCTTTTTTTCCTTACTTCTTTTTGTTTTTGAATCCTCGACTGTTTCCTTCTGCAAATTAACATAATGGATATATTAAAACTTCTAATGATATACTTATAAATACTTACATTGATTTAAATGAATAATTATGTAATTGTTAATAAAGTACAAAAGTTTCAGAAATATAAATTGAAAATATATGTCATCATTTAATCATAAAACATCGTTTGACCATAAGATTCCAAATAATATTGTTATAGAAGATGTTTATCTGATGAATTGTAAAATAGGATGTTTTTATTACTGCTGCTTTCAGTTGTTTATACAACCCTCATCAGAAGCTAACTGTGGAGAACTTGATAGCTGTATGGCTAGATATCAAGTTCTCCACAGACTCTGATGGTGTTTCGAACCACTGAAATCAACTAAGCTTCTGTAATAAAAACTCGGAAGTATTCACAGAATTAGGTTATGAAGAACACAACTTTGTGACTCCTTAAAATATATTTATAAGCGCTTACAAAGTTGTGTTCTTCATAAAACTGATTCTTCACTCTCACCACCAGCTGAAATAACAATGAATATTTACAGAGTTCTCTTTCATTGTCCTTCAATCCCAGCATTAACCATCCGTTAATAAATGTATATATTCTGAATGCTTCTAAAATTTAGTAAAACAGATAAGATATAAAGAGAGAGAAAAAAAAAGTGGTGAGACTTTGTTAAAAAATTAAATTATTATTTATTAACGTCCACTTTTTGCAACTAAGGCTAATTGGAACGGGTTATCCACAGGTTACCACTCTTTCCTAGCCAGGGTGGGACTGAGGATTTTATATAATGAATTCCATTTCTACATAAATTCCCTTGCCCAGGCGAGAATCTAATTCCACTCTAGGTTTACCATGTGAGATTAAGGTCAACGCTTTAACTCACATCAAGAGTTTGTTAGGTGTACAATATTTTGGAAGTTAAATTTATTTGTTTGCTTCCCAAGTTAGGTTGGCTGAACTGAGTATTCCTTTAAATTATCACACATTTGTTAATGTTAGAGAATTTTTATTTTATTTGGACCTTGTAAGGATATCTCATGCAATTTTCAATGAATTTGAGTGAATACTTTTACTAGATTTAAGTGTTAAAAGATAAAATCATTAATACCTCCATTATTAAGTACCCCATTGATAAATGTTATTCAACCACTATTTTTAATCATGTTGTTTTGAAGAATCAGTGTTATACTCTAAGGTAATCCTATACTGAGGATAGAATGGGAGATGTTTTCCCAGATCAATCATTTCAGCTTGCAGGAAATCTGCTATGTTCATACAGTCCCATGTGACATGACTTTTTTCAACACCTCTTATAAAGATGGGTCTGTTTCTTTTAGTCTATTAGTATAAGAATCAGAATGCCTGAGACTGTTTTACAAAACAATTTATTTTTAGCAACAAAAAAAAATCTAAAATTGTTCTTTGAAGATTTACGATTAATTCCATGAGTTATGAGTTGGAAATCTAAACTTCCTCCAAACTCAATGCTCGGCATCTGAGGTTTGCTGAGAGTACAACAGACTTCATAAGTTAAAGTAGATTAATCATACTAAGTATAAGTGCTTTAATAGAATTACTGAAAAGGACGAAACACCCACTAGTAAATCTTAACATATTTTATATTGTTACCAAAAAAAAAAGTAAAAACTTTTTTTCTTTTTTTTAATAAAATAAAAGAAAAATGATTTTTTTTTTTTAATTAATATGAAAATAAGACTTTTAAACTGAATACAAATATTAATTTCTCATAATTGATTGAGAGCATAAAAATAAAATAAACATCTTATACAAAATAAATTTATCATCTCATTGTTATTTCTGCTGGTGGTGAGGATGACAAATCAAATTAATCATTACTTTGTAATAAAATATAAAAAAAAAAGGTATTTTATCAGTAAGATGACTTATAAGAAAGATATTGAATTGAGAGGTCATATTTTATGTAACATACCAATGAATTCCTGTTCGAACTGACAAATCAGTTTATGAAGCTGAGGTCCATATATAGTTTCTAACTTCATTTCTCCTCCGTACTGCGTTGGAATAAATTTTGCGTCTACTTGCTCAAGGAGGCCACCAAAATTGTCACCATGAAAGAAAATCTAAAACCAGAAAAGAAATTTTGTGCAAATGTGGTCCAAGAAATAATAAACACTAGAAATGACAGAAGTCCTATGAAGAATTTTTCTTCTTTACTCTGTTTAAGACAGTTCATAGCTATTTGGACATATCGGCACAATTATTTGTTTTAGAGGTCATTACTAATTAATTGATGATTAAAACCTCAATGCATTGAAAAATTTTCTTTTTTTTAATTTTTTTTCCAACAAAGATAATTCAACGTTACCAATATAGCGTTCCCACATAAAATTCTTTTTTGTAAACTTTCTATTGTTTTTTCTTACAGCATACTCTTGGAATATTAAAATAACAGTATTCGCCAGATTTAATTTATAATTGAAACCAAATTACAGTAGATGATACAATTCAGAATGCTATATCTGACAATCGTGTTTACAAGTGACCACTTATTTGCTACCCTAAATTTTTATGACTAAAGTAGGTGACTCTTATAGTTCTTTCTAGAATACTACTCCAAAGAAATTATGATTTGAAGGATAGGGTGGTGGTGTTGGGCCAGTTGTAAAGCTCTGGACATCTATGCTTGTGGTTCCAAGTTCATCAAACTCAACAATTTTATTTAGCTGTGTACTCCATTCTGGACTCCTCTTGGGATTTGAAATTGGACTATGCATTCCCCCAGTGCTCACTCACCATCATGAAAAATACATAAGCTACCTTAATAAGGGAGTATCAATATTTGGTCAGCATTATTGGGTGAAAATTCTTCATATTGACCATTTGGCCTATTATCAAAGGAGTGCATGCATTGCTGAGCAAACTATATATTCAGGAATGATAAGAACACCACACACAGATATATCTTTTTTTTTTCCTGCTGTCTGGCAACTCCTATAATCTGACTAGACAACAATCAGTTTAAAAATTGACTAACATAGCACACCAGTCAAACTACTATAGGAAGGAACCTTATACATATGAGCAATGCTTAACTTTTTCAGAGAGAGTCTTATTCTTATTAAATAAAGCAAGCAGAATGACAAATAATGAAACTTAAATAACTTCATTACTTTTAATCATGCCAAATGATGTCACTTCAATAGCTACTATTATAATTATAGAAAATTTCACCTTTTCGCCCAAGTCATATGAAGTGACTTTCTCTTATTCATAGCATTGTTATCTACCCTTCTGGTGGTTTTACGTCAAGATTATACTGAATTTGGGTCACTATTATTTAATAATAATTACATTAATTTGTTTCTTTCAAATGCTCAGTGCCTGTGCGCTACCCCAAGTATATAAGTTGATTATAAACATTTTATGGGCCACATTTAATATTTTTTCCAAATATTTTTTGTAAACTTTTATCAAATATCGGATCCACCTGCCTGTAGGAACCCATTGGAGATTTTAAATGTCTGGATGAAGCAAATTTAATTATTAGGAATGATCACATAATTATTGATGCATATTTCTGTACTTACCCTTTTTCTGAGTTTCTCGCCAATAAACGGTTTGAATATTGCATACAGCATGTTAAATACATAAGGCTGGTTTAATAAATGAATTGCTTTAACTCTTAGAGGGACACATTCCTGTAAAATAACAACAATTAACTTATTAAAAATATTCATTATTTTTTAATTAACATCCACTTTATGCTACTATGGCTAATTGGGATGGGTTATCTACAAGTTACCCTTTTCTAGCCAGGGTGGGTCTAAGGATTTTATTTAATGAGTTCGGCTCTAAATAAATTCCTACTAGCCCAGGTAGGAATCGAACTCACCACTCATGGTTTACCATGTGAGATTAAAGCCAACTCTTTAATGCTTTCTGTGTTTTGTAGAGACACAGGAAATGGATGTCGTTAAATGTAAAGTTAAATAGTCACTGAATTAATGATGTATTTACACTTCAATGAGAGAATGTTTTTTTGAACCTACTGGAACACAAGCATGTGAATCTTGGATATATGGTCAGTACTCTACATGCTACAGCTACATGAATCAATTCCGACCCCCGTCATTATTATGAAACTCTTCTTACCTATTTAAATTCTTGAAATATTATGTCCCATGTCAGTTGAGCCCTTCCAGGTGCAAAAATTATTTATTCCCTCAAATAAAAAATATTTGTATATTAATTATTACTTGCTAATTGTGTATTCCATCCCAAAAATGTAGTTCACTTGGCAAATTACTAGACAAGTTTTGTGTCCCAATAACTGTGAAAAAATTGTCTCTGTACAGAAGTTTTTTGCAACCGACACATCTTGTACTAAACCATATTTTTTTTTTATTACTACATTTTTTACTAAATAAAGAAATATAATAAACTAAAAAAAACTTAGTGTGAGGTGAGAGCTAAATTTACTAATATAAATTTACCTGTACATATTCCAATATAAGCTTAGCCAAATTGGGTGTGAACTGCCAGACATGGGTGAGCGAAAGCCCATTGAGATCAATGAGAATAACACTTCCAGCTATTTGGGTTTTTGGTTCTAAGAGAGCAGCTTCAACAATCAGCATAATTCCTCTCACAATTTCTGTCAAAGATACTTCTTTCGTATTCCATTTCTCTGGAGAGGAAAAATAAAAAAAACATTAAATTTCTGATTAATAGTTTTTTTTTTTTTTTTATTTTGCTTAAATTCTAATTACAATAAAAGGTATAAACATTGTACTCTATTGAGAACAATTTAGAGATTGTCATTATGGTTGAACTCAGATATTCATATAAATCAATAAATGGCTCCTTTACTGAAAGTATAAAATTACAGAACACTCAGGTTGATTTCAGCTGTGCCCAATATCTGAATTTTAAGAGTATCCACTTAAAATTACATTGTTTCATTTGATAAAAAGATTATTTGAAAATATATGATCTATGAAAATGCTCTAATCCTTGGATGGAGGAAAAATTTCAACCTATTAGGTGAAATTTTAGTTTAAAAACTAACTTATAAAGTAATTTACTAATTCTCTTTTAAAGCTATGCTTCTTAGGCAATATGTTGCTCCATATGCCATTCTAAAGCAGTGTATCACATGAAATGAAAAATCCAATGCTGCCATTCGAGGTAAAATTAATATATTTAAAATTCTTTAAATGGAACATTCTTTATAAGTATCTTTTATGAAATGTAAATCATATATCGTGAAAATAGTATATTTTAGCTAATATGGTGAGAAGTACAATAGACAGTTGCTCTTCATTGTTAGGTTGGTTAGCATGTAAAACATAGTATATGACCCGTGGTTTAGCATTACAAATTTGTTTTTTAAGGTTTCAATGAAATCATCAAACCTGTAATGTTATAACTATGCAAATTTTTTATTTGAGTCGGCCTTATATTTTTATAACATTCCCATTCCTAAAAAATGACTTATTATTTCTCTCTGCTCTCTATCTGCTAACTTACACTAAAGCCTTTTAGGACCTTGACCTCTCCACCCCTGTGTGTAGCAACCCTCCATCATAAGATGCAATATAAATGAACGTAGCTTCCTTCAGCCATCAAAGTCTGACCCATCCCCATAATCTTTTACCTCCAGGATGACCAGAAATTATTTATTTGGCACTCTCTCTGACACTCAAGATTACCAGCCCATTGTTCCCTTCCTCCCTTAATAAAAGTATTAATGTTTTTTTTTTCTATTTAAGTAGGACTTATATCACATTATTCATCCAAATCCTCCATAGATTCCCTTTTCTTATTATGCTATACGATTTTCATCTCTCAATTCTTAATGGTACAGTGTCCATCTAGACTGCAGATCTCAAATGTAAAATAATATGATCCAGGCTTATTAAATTTAAATTAAATTATTCATTAACGTCCACTTTTTTTTGCAACTAAGGCTAATTGGGACGGGTTATATACAGGTTACCACCTCTTTCTAGCCAGGGTGGCACTCAGGATTTTATTTAATGAATTCCGTCACAAAAATAAATTCCTTTGTCCAGGTGGGTATCAAACTCGCCACTCTACGTTTACCATGTGAAATTAAAGGCAACACTTTAACTCGCATGGCTAACCTGAGCCCCCAGACTTATTAAATGTTCAAAATGCAATTAAGTAGTGTACGCAGATAAATATTTAACTATAAAACATACTTCCTGCTTCAATTAGGAGTATCCTTCTTCCATGCTGGTCTCTGTATGGGAAGACAGTAAATATATTATGTTCGAATGCGTTGCCTTCTTTTGATGGTACCAGGTTCCTGCAGTATTTAGGATTCCTGTCTTTAAAGGCATAGGTATCCACAAGCTGAAACATCACAATTTTCAAAATAATGTGACACTATGAAAAGAAATAGTCTCAACAATAATTAAGTTGACAATAGACCTTTATTTCCAGATTTATATTTATTCAGCAATTATATTTCTAAAATGTAATTTTAATAAAATGAAAAGTCAGTTTTAACTGCATTAGTATTAAATTTCAATAAAAAATAAATAAATTATATTTATATAACAGGTCAAATAGAACTATTATTAATGAATTTTTACCTAAAATGACAATATTGAGTACAGGAATTATATTACCCATTATTCGTCTTACACTGGAAGTGTACTTAATTTTTATTTATTTAGAACACTCGTGACTAGGTTATTTTAAACTTATATTTTAGACACATAGCGGGCGCTATTTGTTAGAAATTTAATTAGGTCAGATAAAAATTAAAATTAAAAAAAAAAAAAATTACTGGGGAAGGAATATAATACGATAGGTTCATCTTAAATTATCCAGGTCCACCTATTGGCTTCATAGGTCAATAAGCATAGGAGAAACACTGTATCCATGAAAAACTAACTTCATTCTTAAATTCAAAGTAGAAAATGTTTTTAAAACCTATGAATTATTAGATTCATTTAGCTTAATAAAAGATTGAATTTAGTTGAAAAAAAGGTTTCATCTGGTTGTAAAATACTGTAATATAAAGTATTTGGCAGATATTCTGACAAAGCCATAAGCCATTTCTGAAGGATTCAAGAAATTTTGATTTATGAACATTTCTTTAAATATTTTTTGAGTGATCTTACCTTCTTAAAGGCACTTTCTGGATAGAATTTGCAGCTCCTCAGGAAGGGAAGAAGAAAGATGTCATCGTCTACGGGGACATTTATATTTCCATCCTCTGAAAAAAGACAAGAATGTTATTTTATGCTATTTATAACTCAAAGTTTCAATATTATACAAATTAGCTTTATTCATAAATAGCTAGAGCATAAATAATGCATTACATGGTTAGAAAATCATGTACATCACAATTACATTAATTTTCAGACAAAATTGGCATCTAGGGCTAAGCAACTCTAGATCACTAAGAAATTTTTATAAAACATTGTACTCTTAAACTACAAATTTACACATATATTCCACTAAGATAAGATTGGCATAGTCTTACATTTGTATGAAGACCTTAGTCTGTCTTGACCCTTTTTTTTTCTCTTAGCATATTTCCCTTAAGGGAAATCAGCTATTGAGGTTGTACTCATGACGCAATTTTCGAAAAAAAATCTTCAATTGTCCCAGTAGATGACGAAAATGAGGTCCATTTAAAATTGTCTAATTACACACACACATATATATATATATATATATATATATATATATATATATATATATATATATGTGTGTGTGTGTGTGTCTGTTACCACTCTAGAGGTAGCATTTTTTTTTAATCGTTACGAAACTCGATATATAAGTGTTTCATGTAAAAAGAAAGATCAACTTCGTTAAAGGCTGAAATTGGACCAGGGGGAGGGGGGTTGAGAGGGGGAGAATTTCGAAAATTCTTAATATCTCCCTTATTATGCGTTGGATCGAAAAATTATATAGAATCAATCTTATTGCAAATGTAATTTCCTAGAAATGTTGTTATGTACAGTTTTTCACTATCTTGATTATTAACCGAGATATTTGATTTTTTTTTTACTTTTTGGTCTTTAGTAAACCCCCACTCCTACTCATCTCATATTAACAATATTCTATTATGTTACGAAGCACTTTATTTGAAGCCTAAATATTGTTCTCGTTGGTTTTTTACGTTTTGAGATAAATGAAAATACGTAACGCGCGTTGGAAATCTGCTTAGTTAAATTTTTTTAATTTTTTTATTTATGAAGGTTTGGGCATATATAATAAGTTGTTTAGAACTAGCGGGATAAATAACTAAGAACAGAATAACAACATAAACATAGTACCTAAATAGATGTTGCCGACTTTCAAACACTCAGGGCTACATTTATACTGTTCTCTTTCTCCCAAAAGGGTTGAACAGAATTCAACTACATAGTTAGTTGGGGTTGTAGAAATGAATATCAAATTTAAAGCTGAATTTTAAGAGATTCATAAATATTTTCATTGAAAATTTTATTTCATCAGCTCCTTTACTCAAAAGACAAATCAGGGTATGAAAATGCACCTCCTTCTGGGTACGCAGTAATTCCATAGCTCGTAGCTTATTTCTTGGGAGAGTAGCAGATTTTTAGGAGGAATAATTCCATTTTTTTGGGGCGAATTTCGTGAGATAGTTTTGTAATTGTGTGAAAATGCGTGAGCGTATCAGAGTAACAATCAACTCATGATGCCTGGCCCTAAGCCCAACAACATGTTTACCACGCTAATTGTCTGCGGCTGAGCTGCTGTTGAGAAACAGTTTCAAGGTCCGATTTGTAATCCGTTTTGACACGGGGCAGGGATTGGTTGACCCACGAAGGCAACCTAGCAGAAATTCGTTTTATTTGGACATATCTCATATTCAGCGGCCCTAACTACTTCAGTCTTGACTATCAAACACATCATCAGTATACTCGTTAATATTAGTTTTATCGAAAAAAATGTCAGGGATGAATTCTATTTATAAACGTCCGTCACGCAGGGGCTGCGTAAACTAAGCAGATTTCCCACGTGAAGTTATACAATAATACAATAGAGAAATCTCCATACGAGAGCCTAACAGTTACGGCAAATGGCTGAACTAGCTTTTGGCGGGAAACTCACTCGTCCGTTATCGGCCCAGATATAATAAAAATGCAAATATCTCGGTTAATATCCAAGATAGAGAATAAATGTATAGATCAATATTTATAGTAAATTTAATTTACAATAAGATTGGTTCTATACCATTTTTTGATCCGACGTATGGTAACGGAGATATTTCGAATTTTCGAAAATTCCCCCTTAAACCCCCCCCCCTCCCATTGGTCCGATTTCAGCCATTAACGAAATTGATCTGTCTTTTTGCATTAAACGTTTAAATATCGAGTTTGGTAACGATCAAACAAAAATTGCGACCGCTAGAGCGTTAACAGACAAATATATATGTAGATATATATATATAATTTTGAATGGACCTCATTTTCGTCATCTCCTGGGTAGGATTGATGGACATTTGAAAATCACATGAGTACGACCTCAATAGATTATTACCCTTAAGGGAAATATGCTGAAAAAAAAAAGTAGTTATTCGAAATTAAGAATAACTCACTTAATGCAAGAGTTACCAAAAAATGCATAGAACAACAATTGTAGAAAACCAACAGTTTAACAAGATTGGTTCTTTAACATTTTATGATCGGACTCATAATAAGGAAGATATTTTGAATTTTCTACTTCCACCCTCCCTAAACCTGCACTATTCCACGTCCGGTTTTACCCAATGAAGAATATGATCTTTAGTATTGATTGGAACGACTAATTATCGAGTGTGGTATAGATAAAATAAATATTTTCTCCAGATGGTAAGAAAATCGTTTTATTTTGATGATAATCTAGATTTATTTGATCCCAAGGACGATAATAAATTAAGCACTATTCGTCCCATTGACATTCCACGCTTCTTGCTCAGAACTATAAATATGAGGAATTATTAGTAAATGGATTATTTAGTGCTTCAGCTAATCCAATCTTTTTATTAGCAGATTTCCTCGATATTTAACCGTTTTATGTAAAAAGACAGATCAAGTTCGTTAATGGCTGAAATCGGACTAGAGGGAGAGCGGGTTTAGAGGGGGGATTTTCGAAAATTCAAGATATCTCCGTTATTATGCATCGGATCGAACAATTGTATAGAACCAATCTTATTGCACAATAAATTTACTATAAATATTGTTATATACATTTATTCTCTATCTTGAATATTAACCGAGATATTTGCATTTTTATGAAGTCTGTGGTCGGGTATAGTTCGGATTAGGTCGGCCGTTTCCGTAACTGATCGGCTCAGGTGGAAGCTTCTTCTAACCTTACCTGTCGTTTCTAACCTTACCTTACCTTCGTTACTTTGTGAGATTTATGAAAATACGTTCTGTTCATCCGCCCCCCCCTTCTTTAGTTCTTGGACTACTAAAATTTGAGTTATTAAAATATAAATTATTCTTACAATTCAGAAGCCGTTTCAGTTGGGAATTTATTTTAATTAACTGAAAGATTTCTCATTACCATTTGTATTTAATCACGGTGGTGTTGTGTTACCAGTATGCAGATTTCTCTATTGTAAAACTTCAAATGGAAAATCTGCTTAGTTTACGCAGCCCCTGCGTGACGGACTTTTTATTCCGACTGTTCGATTACATCAATTAGTTTCCGGACAACAGCAATTCTAATCATTTATTTTTCTAACTGCTTACTTCTCGAATTAGCTTCGTGGGAAGTGTTTGCCATCTCAAGGAGGATGGGTATCTGGATGATAATCTTATTGCCCATTTGCCTTGGAAAGTGTTGAAGAAGAAGGACGGCTTCTTACTATTACCTTCCTGGTTTCTGATAGCACACTCTTTTGACCTCGGTGTATCAGCGTCTTTCGATCAGTTAGTCCTGTAGTATTTACGGGCTACACCTGGTAACTGACAGAAAAGTTCGCCATGCAGGGGCTGCGTAAACTGAGCGGATTTCCCACGTGCGTCAATCATTTGCATTTATTTTAAAACGTGAAAGTTCAATGTTAACAAAAATTGATATTTAGGATTCAAATAAAGCGCTTCATAATATCACAGCTTATTGTTAATTTGGCTTGGCTAGGAATGGGGGTTTATTGAGGGCTGACAACAGATTGGTTACATACAATTTTTCGATCCGACGCATAATAGATACTAAGACAATTTGGAATTTCCCCCTCTGAACTCCCCCCCCCCTCCCACTGGTCGAATTTTTGCCATTAACGAACTTGACCTTTCTTTTCAAATAAAACGATTAAATATCGAGTTTGGTAACGATACAAGAAAAATTGCGATCGCAAGTGAGTTAACAGACCAATATACATATCAGCAGAATTCCCTCATGGGAAATCAGCTATTGAGGTCGTACTCATAACGCGATTTTCAAAAATTTTCTTCAAATGTCCAAAGTAAATAGTTCTTATTAAAAATAATATGTTATACTCTGATATATTTTTTAATTTATCTTATATCTATATTTTAATTGTTTTTCTTTCCGCTGTCAGGCGAGCAGACTCGTTTGTTTACGTTTCTAATGCTTTCTGTCGGCAAGTTATTAAAATTGAATGAAACATTTCTTATTTCAGTTTGTATTTATTCACGGTGGTGTTGTGTTACCAATAAATTTATCTATTACTAAACTTCACGAGTGAAATCTGCTTAGCTTATTCAGCCCCTGCGTGACGGACTTTTAGCAGATTTCCCTTAAGGGAAATCAGCTACTGAGGTCATACTCATGACACGATATTCGAAAAATTTCTTCTAATGTCCATCGATCCTACCCAGGAGATGAAGAAAATGAGGTCCGTTCAAAGTTATATATTTGTCTGTTAAAGCTCTAGCGGTCGAAATGTTTGTTTATTCTTTACCAAACTCGATATTTAAATGTTTTATGCAAAAAGACAGATCAAGTTCGTTAATGGCTGAAATCTGACCAGTGGGGGGGGGTTCAGATGGGGTATTTTATAAAATGTCGGATTAAAACATTGTATATAACCAATCTTATTGCAAATTAAATTTACTATAAATATTGTCCTATACATCTTAAGGGAAATCTGCTGAAATATATTTTCACACAACTATTATTATTATTTTTATGATAACTGAAGTCCACAAGAAAACATACTAAGCCTAACTTTAGAATTTCGACTACTAAAAACAATTAATACTTAGTTATTCGCAAGTATTCTTGAAAATCATTTTCGTCTAAATGGAGCATCTGATCATTACTAACGAGGTCTAATTAATTGATATATTGAATCTTATTGCACATCTATTACGTCACTGATGATTTGTTAGAGCAGGGCAGCGAGGTAGATGTGTGCCAAGGCTATCGACCTCCTTGTCTCTAGAGGCAAGGCTTCTTTGGTGTTGACCCATAAGATGGATCATCTTACTCGATCAATCATTATTAGAAGGCACAATTATGTAACGCTTGTCAATCAAAACAATAAAAGAAACATACAAATTGCTCCCCACCCCTTACAATTAATAAACAAAAGGTTGGGTTTAATAAATAGAAAAGAAAATAGTTATTAATACCGATTCTTATATGATCCTTTCAAGAATATTAGTTGAAAAATATGTGAGTAATTTCTAAAAAATGAGCTGATCTTGAAAATTCCTAAGAAAATAAATGCATTCATAATTTCAAAAGGATGAAAAGAGTGATGTTGAATGTCGGTTTCATTGAAATCGCTATAATTTCTTTATATTCTTGACCCTTTCTGGCCTACCATGAACTGTAGCCAAAAATTGAAAAATTTTGAAAATTAGATGTGTAGGAAGTGAATGGCATCTAAAAATTAACATGGAACTGTGTGCAGGCAACGCTATTCGGAATTCTTGTATCTATTTTTAATTTAGTAATTACTAAACCATAATTAGTAATTATTAAACCATTCTAAACATCCGCTTCTTCCTGATCCTTTCTCATTTTTGAACATTGATGTCATTTAGAAAAAAAAAATGTACTCATCAGAACATTACCAAGTTCATGTATTCCGTGAGCAAAGAAATTACAGGCCATATCAAAGGAGAGTAATAGACTTTGATACATCATTTGCAACAGAAAGTGCTAAAAAACGAATCTCGGCTTAGTCGTTAATACATTTAACTAAATATTTTAAGTAGTAAGGAACATTGGAGTTGTTCTCTTAGTGTTACAAAATAATGTACTGATTTTGAAATGTGCTAGCTACTGACGAAAGAAATATATTTGATAGCAAAAAAAAAGTTCTTTGAGCACACATATGTAACGTTCTTTTACGTACTCTTAGACTCCAGTTTTGTCATCCTCATATCCTATTTTTCTGTGTTCCTCCCAATAAGCGACAGCAGCCCATTTGTGATTCCAAAACTTTAATAGAAACGAAAATGACTACCCTATTAATTCGTGATTTTTTTAGCAGATTTCCCTTAAGGGAAATCAGCTATTGAGGACGTACTCATGACGCGAATTTCGAAAAATTTCCTCAAATGTCCATCGATCCTACCCAGGAGATGACGAAAATGAGGTCCGTTCAAAATTATATATATATATATATATATATATATATATATATATATATATATATATATATATATATATATATATATTTGTCTGTTACCGCTCTAGTGGTCGCAATTTTTTTTTTATCGTTACCAAACTCGGAATTTAATCGTTTTATGCAAAAAGGAAGATCAAGTTCGTTAATGGCTGAACTCGGACTAGTGGGAAGGGGGGTTTAGAGGGAGGATTTTTGAAAATTCACAATATCTCCGTTATTATGCGTCGGATCGAAAACTTGTATAGAATCAATCTTATTGCAAATTAAATTTACTATAAATATTGTTTTATACATTTATTCTGTATCTTGAATATTAACCGAGATATTTGCATTTGTATTCTGTGTGTCGTCGGCAGGAGTCGGCTATGTTCGGGAATTTCCGCCGAGAGCTCTGGCGGCCGTTTCCATAACTATTCGTCCCTCTTGAATAGGTTTAGAGATACCTTACTACTACAGGTGTTATTGGGCAGATTTATCTACTGGAAACCGTCACGTGATAAATTTGCTTAGTTTACGCAGCCCCTGCGTGAAGGACTTTTCTTTTTTTAATTAGCGCAGGAATAAGAACTATTGAACTAAAATATAAAGTCTGTCACGCAGGGGCTATGTAAACTAAACAGATTTCCCTCGTGAAGTTTAACAATAGATGAATCTACATACTCGTAACAAAACACCACCGTGAGTATTAAGTGAATAAATACAAACGATAAGAAGAAATCTCCCGACGGAAAGTGTCTGAAATTTAAACAATCAGGTCTGCCAACCTCACCGGAAAGAAATGCAATTACTGAATTATATCAGAATATAACATATTAATTTTATTGAAAACTATATACTATATCTAATACTGTAATTTATAATGAATCAGAATAGTTTTTACCTAAACCAATCAAATTTTAGTAGTCCAAGAACTTATGACGGGTGGGGGGGGGAGGTCTCCAGAACATATTTGCATGTATGCCGTACATTAAAGGATTTTTTAAAACAATGTTCGGTATTCAAGCTTCGAATAAAGTGGTTTATTATATAACAGAGTATTGTTTATGTACATGAGTAGAAGTGGGGGTTTGCTGAAGGCTGAAAAATGCAAATATCTCTGTTAATATTCAAGATAGAGAATACATGTATATATATATATATTTATATATATATATATATATATATATATATATATTTATATATATATTAACATTTATAGTACATTTAATTTGCTATAAGATTGATTCTATATCTTTTTTCGATCCGACTTATAGTAACAAAGATATTTCGAATTTTCAAAATTGTCCTACTCTAACCTCCCCCCCCCTTGTCCGATTTCAGCCATTAACGAACCTCATCTTCCTTTTTACACAAAATGAATAAATGTTGAGTTTGGTAACGATCAAATAATAATTACGACCGCTAGATCGGTCATAGACAAATATATATAAATATAAAATTTTGAACCGACCTCATTTTCGTCATCTCCTAGGTAGGTTAGATGCACATTTGAAAATAAACTTCGAAAATCACGCCAACTCAATAGCTGATTCCCATTAAGGAAAATCTGCTAAAACTACATCCGACAGAACAGGTGACGTAGTCCTTCCTATAGTTCAGGTCGGTCTCGATTCACAGGATGAGGAGTATTGTCATTCATCAACTAACTGGGTTACCAACAATAAGTAGTATAACCTCATCGTTTACTCATGTAAAAATACATTTTATTTAAAAGTTTGTAAGAATTTCCAGTTTTCTATTTCAAGATATTATAATGTACGAGGCACTTGTATTAATTATTTAATATCATGGTTTGTCCCTAAATAAACGAGATTTCCTATCTGTAGCATCGATTTTAATTTCACTAATCTGAATTAAATTTCTAATGCCACGTTGATATTTTTTTTAATTTGCATATGCCAACTGAATTGAAAGGAAATCTGAAACGTTTTAACATGTAAATTGCATGTATAATTATTTTCAATTATTGCGATAATCGTTAAATCGGGATGTAAATTGAACAATTATTTGCATGGCTGAGCATTATAAGATTTTCTCGATGTTGAGTTGCAATTAACAGCTGACCGTTATCCTAGATTGTCCCCCTACCGCCATTATGCTTCAGCTGCAGTATCAGCTCAATGTTTGCAGAATGGGATAAATGTACGTCGAGTTGGAAGGCATAACGATAAACAACCGCAGATTAATTAATTTTTATCTTTTATTTTTATTTCGTTTGTGCCCCAAATCAACGGCGATTGGCAGGATCTCTTATTGTTAAGGGGTAGTTAGAATAATATATTTATTCCATCATTTACACCTTGGTTGTACTTTATTTTTATATTTCTAAAATCTTCCTTAAGTATTATGGAATGTTTCTCATATCCGTGCTTTGTCTAAATGAATATAATAAAAGTTATCCCTTTAAATATTTTTAAGTATGCTGTATACCTATTCTATTTTATACTATATGTATTTGTAAATGTTTATGTTTTAGATATGTTAGAATTTGTGGAATATATTGGCTGCTGTCAGTTAATAGTTCTGTCCTATCGTAGGGTATGTGAAGGTTTTGTCGTTGGATGCAGTCTGTCAGTATGTGTTTTATCGTAAGGTGTTTGTTGCAGTATTTGCATATAGTGTTATCAGTCCTTGTCATTAAGTGTCTATGTGTGGCCAATCCTGAGTCTGGCAAGAACCACTTCCTCCCGTCTTGTACTCCTTTGGCTCGATGGCCACTCCTTAATAGTACTTTTGATACTGCGGAGGTGGTTCTTTACTTCCATCCATTCTGATTGCCATTCGTTTAGGATTCGGTGGCGTATATGTCTCACTATGTTTTCGTATAGTAAGTCTGTTTGTGTGTATTGAGCTTGTTGAGTGATTAGTTTAGCCTGGTAGTCTGCAGTCTATTTGAAAGTCTCCGGCACGGGGCCGGCCCTCCCCAGTGGCAGCAGTAAGCCCCCGCTGTGTAGCTGCTGGGTAGGGGAACCGTAGGAACAGTAGGTCCTTAGTCGGCTTTGCTGTTCCGGGCAGGGGATCACTCCTGCCTTAATGGGGTAAGTTCTAGCGGCTTACTCAATGTGAACTACGGGCTGGGTGGTGTCCGGAGTGGAGGCTTGCCTTCAATGCCGGTCATAGACGTAGTGGTCGTGTGTTAAAAACACGACGCCATACAGGCCAGTTAAACTGGTACATGAGTTCTTCGTGTGGGAGCTGGTTAGTAGAGACTGTCCCTTCCATAGGATCGCCAAACCATCGTAGCGATTCCTCAGTTCCAGAGAGGTGTTGGAAAGGTGGAGGCTGGATTAAGGCTGTAATGGCTAGGTGCCTCCTGCATTGTTGCCACGTTTCGAATGGCTACACAATGTCTATTTGAAAGCAGTTCTGTTTCCACTTCTCTATGGCCAACACAATGTTTATTTGAAAGCAATAACATTCCAATAGGTGCAAAGAAGTAACTCGGACGTCGCGCGCATCATCTCGTAGACAGACACTTGCAGAAAATTGTATTTGAAACAAGGTTTGAGATGTAGCATTATTCGATCCGAGAAATTTCGGACATAGATATTTCGAATGTTTGTTTCAGTATATTGAAATAAAGAATACACAAACAGATGATCATTTCTGTAATATGGTTAAATCCTGCAACCTTCAAGACTGCATTTACTGGCAGATAGAGCAAGGGCATTGCTAGCTAGCCTGCCTAACCGGTTCGTGTTCAAAGCTTGATTTTCCTCTCTGCTCAGAGGCACTCTGGGTCTTTAATCTTCTTTAAAAGTTTCTCTTATTTTGCTGTTTACTACGTCACGACTATTTGTGTCGGAGATTGGGTACTGTAGGTAGATGATACTCATTGACTCAAATTATTTTAGCATTTTTTTCCACCTTACGGTTGGCCTCGGACTAAAATACTTATTTCGGACGTTCACTACGAGATGATATTACTATTAAACAACAAAACAAAAATATATACAAGAACAAATTGAGTACTAACTTTAAGCAAAATGGGTAAAACTAATTGCAGGAAAAGTACTAATGGGTAACTAAAAAGTCCGTCACGCAAGGGCTGTGTAAACTAAGCAGATTTCCCGCGTGAAGTTTAACAATAGATAAATCTGCATACCGGTAACAAAACACCACCGAGAATATTAAGTGAATACAAACGATCATAAGAAACCTCCCAACGGAAAGCACCTGAAACGTAAACAAACAGTTCTGCCAACTTTTTACCGGAAAGAAAAACAATTACTGTAATATATCTGAATATAACGTATTAATTTGTTTGGGAACTATTTACTATAACTAGTTCTGTAATTATAATTATAATGAATCATCATAAGTTTTATCTCAAAGAGTTAGTATAAGTTTTAATAAAAAGGGAATAGTAAATATATTAAAACACTGTGTACCTTGTAAAAATAACTGTGTACCTACTTTGTGACGAAAATAATTTTTAATCATCGTATTTGTAGGTAACACTCTTTCTTTTGATATGAACATCAAACATGCGATCGAAATTCTGATTTAATCGTTACCAAACTAGATATTTAATCGTGTTATGTAAAAAGAAAGATCAAGTTCGTTAATTGCCAATACCCAACCAGTGGGAGGGGGAGGCTTATAGGGGAGGATTTTTGCAAATTCTTAATATCTCCATTATGATGAGTCGGATCAAAAAATTATATAGAACCAATTTTATTGCAAATGTAATGTTCTATAAATGTTGTTATGTGCATTTCCCCACTATCTTGATTATCAATCGAGATACTTGCATTTTATAGTTTTCGGACTTCAGCAAACCCCTACTCCTACTCAAGTCGTATTAACAATAAGCTGTAATATTGTGAAACGCATTATTTGAAACATAAATACCAAATATTGTTCTTATTGGATTTTTAGTTTTTCAGATAAATGCAAATACGTGGCTCTTATGGGAAATCTGCTTAGTTGCCGCAGCCCCTGAGTGACAGACTTTTATATTAACACTCAGATTTATCAAAACATTACATCCTGTGATGTTGATAACAGTAGGGTGCAGTAGCACGCCAAATCCTGCCGTTCTCATTTAGGATATTTCAAAATTAAAAATTCTAAACATATTTGTAATGTTTTTTTTTTCTATCAACAAAGCGGTTATGGACAATGAGGAGAGATTAAGATTAAATTTATCCTCATAGCTAACAGTCCACAGCTACAGGGGCGAATTATGTGGGAAAGACTTAAGAGATAAAGCAATCACAATGCACTAACACTTTCCAAAGTGTTGTGTATTTACACCTTCCATTTAAAACGAAGTAAGATAGTGACAGCCGAAAGGGTGGACACATTTGTGAAATATAAGTGTCCTCGACGTCTTTAAAATGATGACATTTGTGAAAAAAACATTAATTATATGATCTGAAACTATGGGTTGGACTTACTATCTTGCCTGTAAGCAGTGTTTTTTTCTTCTTTTAAAACTTTCAGTTAATTTTAATAAATTCCCAACTGAAACGGCTTCTGAATTGTAAAAATAATTTATATTTTAATAACTCAAATTTTAGTAGTACAAGAACTAAAGAAGGGGGGGGGGCGGCGGATGAACAGACCGTATTTGCATAAATCACACAAAGTAATGAAGGTAAGGTAAGGTTAGAAGAAGCTTCCACCTGAGCCGAGTACTGACGAAAATGGCCGATCTAATCCGAACTATACCCGACCACAGACTTCATAAAAATGCAAATATCTCGGTTAATATTCTAGATAGAGAATAAATGTATATAACAATATTTATAGTAAATTTAATTTGCAATAAGATTGGTTCTATACAATTTTCGATCCGATGCATAATAACGGAGATATTTCGAATTTTTGAAAATCCCCCCTCTAAACCCCCCCCCTCCCACTGGTCCGATTTCAGCCGTTAACGAACTTGATCTTCCTTTTTACATGAAACGATTAAATACCGATTTTGGTGACGATTAAACAAAAATTGCGACCGCTAAAATGTTAACAGACAATATATATATTTGTCTATTAACATTTTAGCGGTCGCAATTTTTGTTTAATCGTCACCAAAATCGGTATTTAATCGTTTCATGTAAAAAGGAAGATCAAGTATATATATATATATATATATATATATATATATTTATATATATATATATATATAGTTTTGAACGGACCTCATTTTCGTCATCTCCTGGGTAGGATCGATGGACATTTGAAGACATTTTTCGAAAATCGCGTCATGAGTACGACCTCAATAGATGATTTCCCTTAAGGGAAATCTGCTAAAAAACATTAATTATATGATCTGAAACTATGGGTTGGACTTACTATGTTGCCTGTAAGCAGTATTTTTTTCTTCTTTTTTTGTCTCTGATTGCATTAACCTGAAATTGAAGTTACGGTTACTTAGTCCTCTATGAAGACTATGCCCTGTTATATGCCCTTTTGTCATCATAAAAATACCATAATCATTCAGCCTCAGATGATTTAGTTAGTAATTAATTATAATGAACTACTATTTGAATGAGAGCTAATGAGTAAACAGCTGTTAATAGTATGAAGAGGTATTACTCACGGAGCATGATTCAATCAAGGCCGCTTAATAGTTTATTAGCACCGAAGAGATTTTGATGAAGAATAAAAAAAATAAATACATAAAATAATAATAAATAAGAGATGCGTGTATCCGGGGATGTGTTTGGGTCAAAGAAAGGCCAAGGCCTACGAGCATTCAATTATAATACATTAGTATTATACGGGCATTAATTTTGGCCTCCAATACGTCCATGATTACAGAACATTATTAGCGCTAACAAAAATAGCATTTACAACCTCAAGCCATTCAATGTAAATTTAGTAATAATAAAAAAAATTAAAAAAAAAAACTAATTGAGGAAATCAACGAGCCTTTTACTACTGCACCTTACTTAATGATGCAGTTATATATTTTAATTTTAGCAAGCAGGTTCTTTTAAGAGAGATCACCTATTTAAGTTGTACTTATGACGCTATTTAGAAAAAATTAAACATCGTTTTTCATACCCGAATATTAAGCGAATTCTGCTCACTCAATTTTCTTTTTGAGTATCTCAGTCACAGAACTTCTCTTGCCCTGCGTACGTTTTAATTCCTCTTATATAGGATTCTTACTACGGGAGAAATGGTGAATAGATTTTGAGAAAATATATTTGCCCATGAGATTCCAACAGGTGGGAAATCTGCTTAGCACTTGGGTGAAGGACGTTTATATCTTGGTAAACGGGGAGAACAGCCTGCTCTTCTTCATTCTCGGATTTTAACTGTTATGTATTCTTATTAATTATTATTTGACCATTGTATCAAATGCCAAATACAAATAAGCGTTATTTCTCTAAGCTGATTCCTCACGTTTGCATCGTGAAAATTGGTTGAGCACAAGTCGAGGTTCCGAAGGCAGAAACCAAAAAATAGAAATAACTAACTATAATAACTAATAGTCGATATAAAGAAAATGTCTTAAGAACAAAAGTTCTAGAGCATTAAATTTACTACAAGATTAGTTACATAAAATTTTCTATTAACTCATAATCACGCAGATATTTCAGAGTTTTTATTTGCCCCTTCGCCTGTCCCTCTAATCTTTAGATATGCATAAAACGGTTTAATATCGAGCATAGTATTGATAAAATGAAAATGATGTTGCACAGTGGGTAAAATCTTAATAGATGACGTCACTTTAAATATAAATATTTGCATTATACATACATATTTTAATTGTTTGGATAATAAAACCCAATGAAAATAATATTCAGCAATTAAGCTTTGAATAATTGTTGTGTATCAGCTTATTGTTATCGTGAGAGAAGCAGAAGTGACGGTTTACTGAAGGGTTTAAACAAAACAACAACAAAAATCCCTTAGCATGAAAATATCTATAAAACAATATTTATAGGAATTTAAACGCGTAATAATATTGGTTCTATAACATTTTTTGGTCAGACTCGTAATATCGAAGATAATTTGAATTTTGATCTCCCTTCTCTAATAAACGTCTTTTCTCGGGCGATTTCAACCGTTCATCATTTTAGTTATCTCTGTAATTTGAAAACACTTGTAGAAAAACGCGTCATGAGTACAGCCACATTAACAGATATCCCTTTAGGGAAATCTGCTAAAACTTAGGCTACTTTAATAAGTTTATTTTACATTTTGACATTGATATATTGAACCAACATACCTATGGTGTAACCATCATTAACCAAGTAAGTGGGTTACGACATTTTAATGTTCTACCTTACACTTACGAAACATTCAGTTTACAGAAGACATTATTTCAGGAAAGACGTTGCAGGGGAAGTTTAAAAGTACGGGTTCTGATCTTTTTTGGATCTAAACAGTAAAGGAGTAGCCATTAAACAACTTTCCTTTAGAAGCTGGAGAGCGCAACACATTACAGTCGTCTTTTATGCACTAATAGACGTGAAGGATTACCCTAAAAGGTGTGAGAATTGCATAAACATTGAGACTACAAAGACTTGGCATAGTTAGACACGATATTCGGAAGAATCACGGCTGTTCCTTGCGAAGAAGACTCGGTGCTACCTCGTTTCACGTTAAGACATCGTGATCAAAATATTTGGTCATCCGGAGAATAGCAGATCACATTCAGATTATCGCTCTTGAAATAAATAATAATTGTTTATTTATTATGAGCGTCAGTGTCTAGGCGATTTATCTCAACCTTGAACTATATAAAACAAAAATATGGAAACTGATCTACAAAATAAACACAACAGAGATACGTTAAACACGATCAATAAACAAATCAGCATGATATTATAAAAAGTCCGTCACGCAGTAGCTGCGTTAACTAAGCAGATTTCCCACGTGCCTCACGTATTTGCAATAATCTCAAGAAGCAAATGTTGAATGAGAACAATATTTGGTATTTAGGCTTCAAATAAAGTGCTACATAATATCGAGGATTATTGTTAATATGACATGAGCAGGAGAGGGGGGTTTACTGAAGGCCGAAAACTGAAAATTGCTAATATCTCCTTTAATAAACAACATAGCAAAAAAAAAAAAAAAACATAACAACATTTATAGAACATTATATTCCAAATAACATTGGTTCTAAACAATTCTTCGACCCTACGCATTATAATGGAGATATTAAGACTTTTCGAAATCACCCCTCCAAACCCAGAAACTCCGAACTGTCGGATTTCAGCCGTTAACGAAATTGATATTTAGTTTTGCGTAAAACGTTTAAACATCAAGTTTAGCAACAATCAAATTAAAATTACAACCGCTTGAACGTTAACAGACAAATATATATATTTATATATATATATATATATATATATATATATATATATATAGAGAGAGAGAGAGAGAGAGAGAGAGAGAGAGATGTGTGTGTGTGTTTGTACATTTGAGGAATTTTTTTCAGATATCACGTCATGAGTACAACCTCAATAGCTAATTTCCCTCAAGAGAAATCTGCTGAACCAATAAATAAGTGTAAGCTAAATTAACTGTTCAATAAAATTACAACAATAAAATCAACATTTAATCAACGCGAACAAAACGAAGGAGTTAAAAATATAATAAAAATCCATTACACAGGCTGGCATGGCACAATTGTAATGTCAGTTCACCGGTACTATATACATTTTTCTGTAATTCTTGAATAATGTTAACATAACTAAAATTAAATTAGTGAAGAAAGTGAATCATTTTTCAATAGAGTGAAGAAAGTAATCACTTTGTTGACAAGTGAAGAAAGTGAATTGCCTTCTTAATTAGTAATAAGTATAAATTAAAAAATAATTTGAGGTTGGAAATTAAATGCTTTTAAATGTTTCTTAACATTGTAAGAATTTATTTTAACAAAATAAATTGAAATGTGAATGAATTATTGGTGGAAATAATCAATATAGTTTAATATTTTTATATAATAATAATTATCTTCCTTGTTTATAACCTGCATTTGTTTATAACTGCACTACATCACAATCATCACTAGTTGTTTTATAACTATGCTTATAACCTTTCACAACCATGCTTATAACCTAACAACAACATACCATAATCTTCACGACATCTTAATTTTGTTCATATTCTGGTTAGATCTGATCATGTATTACACGATTACAGAAAAAATTTAATATTACACTTGTGACGAAATTAGAATTTACAACTCTCGTGAAATTACCACACTCGCTTCGCTCGTGTGGGTAAACGTTTCACTCGAGTTGTAAAATGATCTACTTTCGTCACTTGTATAATAAATAACTATTTCGATCTGACGAATAATAACGGAGATATTTTAAATTTTCATAATCCTCCTCTAAACCCTTCTACCCCTGATCCGATATCAGCAGTTAACGAATTTTATCTTTAGTTTTACATAGAACACACGCATATATATCCTAGGTAGGATTGATGGACGATTAAGTATAACTTCCGAAAATTCCTTTATGAGTACAACCTAGAAGGACATCATCTACCCGTACATACATTCTGGAAAGGCTTCTCATGGTAGCGTTAGGTTCAAATTTCATTAAAAGCACATACTTTGATAGCGTCATGTTATATTGGAGTTACTTGACACCAGGTCTGAGGTGATGCGGTCATATAAAAACGATGTTCCCTGATATGAATTTATACCATTTATTCTGAGATAAAAGCTTTCTAAATTATTTTGGGAAATGGCCGTGCGATGGTCATTCTGATGGAAAAAAAATTTCCTGCGGTTACACACAGATAGTTATCGGGAGACTGAAGGCCGACGATATGGAAGCTATATTACACCTCTTATAATACAGATTCTTCATTGACACTTGATAGATAATGGATTTAAGGCAAACACCATAATCCCCTAATATTGAAGAACTGAATAAGATGTTCACGAATAACCATGAGTCATGAATGGGTGTATTATATAGGTTCCTATTACTACTTCGTATGGATTTTCAAATCTTTTAAATTATTATCATCTGATAGCAATAGTTTTTATTTTAATAAAGAAGATAAACTTCTTGTCACTAAGTCAAATTTGCGGCAAATATCCTATTTATGATTAAATTTCAAAACAAATAAATTCATCTAAATTTGTAACCATATATCTGAGAATTCAAGACACAAAAATTGTTGAACGAAACAAAAAATGCTTACTGTCAAAAAAGATTTCCCTCCTGTTAAAAAAAATGTAACTGTTAAAAATATTAAATTTGAAAACCTAGATTCATGTGACAATAACATAAACTTACTTATATAATGCATTTTCATGCCCCTCCCCTCAAGGTGATAGACATCAAGATGGCTATTTCATGTTTTAATGCAATAAAAAAAAATTAAATATTTGAAACATTGAATGATAATAAGAAAGTAAGTCATTCAATCTATGGCAGTTTATGTTGTTTTTACCAATAAAGGCTCAGATTTGCCATGTGAGTGAAAGAGTTGGCTTTAATCTCACATGGTAAACCTAGAGTGGCGAGTTCGATCCCCGCCTAGGCAAAAGGAATTTATTTAGTACGTACACATCCAATAAAATCCTTAGTCCCACCCTGGCTAGTAATGGGTGATAACCTGTAGACACCCAGTCCCAATTAGTCACAGTAGAAAAAAAGGACTGCTAATAAATAGTAATAAAGTAAGTAATGTTACCAATAAATAAATACGGTCTTAAAAATTATACCACACGGGTGGTGCGTTAACTGGAAGATTTTTTAAGTTACATTATACCACCTGCAATCTACAAACATGATGCATTATGGTCGAACACAATTTTAAATACAATCTGGCTCTGTAGAATACAGAGGGGTATGATAATCAGTGCTTAAAATCTTTATGTACTTTAGCAGGTAAACCTTTTGTTAGTAGATAATATTACAGAGACGTTTTGCATTCTGCCAACTAATTCGCTTAAAAAACTTAAAAATGGAAATATTTTAAATGTCTAGTATTATATTTTGAAGGTAAGTATCGATATCTACAAATTTTAGTCGTTTTATCCCCGCTTCTTGTGTTTGTAAAGGTTTTAATAAAACGAAAAGTCCGTCACGCAGGGCCTGCGTAAACTAAGCAGATTTCCAATGTGAAGTTTTAGAATAGAGAAATCTGCATACTGGTAACACAACACCACCATGAGTAAATACAAACGGTAATGAGAAATCTTTGTGCTAAATTTAATAAATTCCCAACTGGAATGGCTTCTGAATTGTAAGAATAATTTATATTTTAATAACTCAAATTTTAGTAGTCCAAGAACTAAAGAAGGAGGGGCGGATGAACAGAACGTATTTGCATACATCTAACAAAGTAACGAAGGAACGGTAAGGTTAGAAACGACGGGTAAGGTTAGAAGAAGCTTCCACCAGAGCCGAACAGTTACGAAACCCGACCACGTGTCCCACAGACTTCATAAAAATTCAAATATCTCAGTTAATATTCAAGATAAAAAATGAATGTATATAACAATATTTATAGTAAATTTAATTTGCAATAAGATTGGTTCTAAACAATTTTTCGATCCGATGCATAATAACGGAGATATTTCGAATTTTCGAAAATCCCCCTCTTAACCCCCTCCCTCTGGTACGATTTCAGCCATTAACTAACTAGATCTGTCTTTTTACATAAAACGCTTAAATATCGAGTTTCGTAACGATCAAACAAAAATTGCCACCTCTAGAGCGTTAACAGGTATATATATATATATATATATATATATATATATATATATATATATATATAGAGAGAGAGAGAGAGAGAGAGAGAGAGAGATAGAGAGAGAGAGAGAGAGAGAGAGAGAGAGAGAGAGAGAGAGAGAGAGAGAATTTTGAACGGACCTCATTTTCGTCCTCTCCTGGGTAGGATCGATGGACATTTGAAGAAATTTTTTGAAAATCGCGTCATGAGTACGACCTCAATAGCTGATTTCCCATAAGGGAAATCTGCTAAAAAATCACTTAGCTTGAAAATATATATAAAACAATATTTATAGGAAGGGAAATCTGCTAAAAATTACGTAATTTATTTGTTAAAGATTTTATGATCTAAACGCATCGGGGATCATGAGTAGGAAATGATTATTAGGAAGTGTTGTTGCAGTGATTTTGGTTTAAGTTGACCCATATTGTCAACACGCGCGCGCTTGTGCGTGTGTGTGTACCAATTTCATTTGAGAGTCGTCATATTCTAAATCTCGTTTTTACTATTCAATGTATATGGTAGATTTACATCAATATTCTTCTTTTCCTGGATATTAAGAATAGGTGCATGAAACAAAATTCTTGTGTATTAACATAATTTCTACTTTGTAGCCAAGTACATCACATGGAACGTCTCCTCTTTAAGCACCTATTTATTACAGGTATTTACATATTACCCTCCTGAGAAGATCAACTTCTGCTGAACCATAAAGGCAAAAAGTATATTCGGTCAGATAGCCTAGTTCAGAATTAGGCCAGCTTAATTGTCAAAAGGCTCTTGCATTAATCAAATGTAGAGTTGGTTGACCTATGTAAATATCATCTATTAGCTCCAGTTAGCGACTACCAGCATTAAGGTTGTTATTATCTCTCTGCTCGATAATGGTGGTGTTCCTGTGTTACTAGTGGTGTATCTTGAGGAGAAATCTCAGGAAGAGGGAAATTCAGTTGGATTCCATGCATAAAATATTCCATTCATTAGACAATTTATGAATGAAAATGAATGCATTACTCATAATGAATATGTTACATACTTGAACTACTATTTGCAATGGTAACGTTTTTAGCATTGGGTTTCAGATGATTGGAAGATATTGAATAAATTCAGAATGATTTTCTTTTCGGCAATCAATGTGTGTACGTAATTAATCAATGGAAAATTTCAGACCTTATTTATCAATTATTTTTAAAAGATTTCACTTTTGATTCAGCTACAGGTTTTATAATGTCTAGGAACGACCAAAGAAATGATGAAAATAAGGCCATTTTACGTTAATTTTAATTTCCATGTTCCCCTACTAATATATGTACTTAGCATATATACTTTTGGGCAGAATTCCTGATGACCCCTGGCTTATAGCAATTAATTCTTGTCATCTGATACTTTACTATGAGTGCAAAATCCTCACTGGCCTATTTTTTAAGTTAAAGCTTTTATTATTATTTATTTCGTCCACTGTGTGATCCTATTGCTAATTGGGATGGGTCAATTACAGTTTACAACCCGTTTCTAGCCAGGGACTAAGGATTTTATTCAACCAGTTCATAGCTAAATAAATCCCTATTGCCCAGGCGGAATCGAACTAGTCACTCTAGGTTTACCATTTGAGATTAAGACACACGCCTTAACTCACACCTTAACCTGACGCCTTAACCTGAGCCCTAAAAGCTTTTAAGAAAGTAACAAGAAGTGCCAGTAGTTGAAAAATATAGTTTTGAAGTTGCCCTAATTAATGTAATCAATTGCCCTTTGCATATGTGTTGTGTCAACAATATTGATAACTGATGTGTCAAATTACTAAATAAAATTTTGTCGTCATTGTTCTCACGAATAAAATGGCTTTCATATGCCGGATATCATTTACAATTTTAAACCAAATCGATAAAGTTGACAACTAGACAGGTATAACTCCCACTCAAGTTCTTACAATAACTATTTGTTTATGATAGCTTATGTGCCCTTGCTGTTCCCGTCCCCGAAAACCGTAGATGCTGCTATAAATTTCCGCGTTCAACAACACGGGGAAACAAAATTATTTATTTGTCACTTTGCAAGACGTTGGTATTTTTGCAGTCCCATGCAATAGCGCAGTAGTGAAAGGTCATGGGGCAAAGTCTAGAATTTGTAGTTTGTGAAAGCGAGAATTGAACCACATTGCTATATGTAATTACTGTACTCATATAACTCTTTTAATCATCCTTTAAAATAAATAGGACTGAGAGGTTACCCACTTCAAAGGATATCTTGTGTTCATAGTTATGTCAGTTGTTTAAATTAAATGAATTCCACAACCTCTACGAATAGTGCTTTTAGCAGAATTCCCTTGAGGGAATCAGCTGTGAGGCTGAATTTTCGAAAAACTTCCTCAAATGTCCGTCGATTCTATGTAGAATATGAAGAAAATGAGGTCCATTAAATTGTAGTATATGTATACTCTGTGTACAGATGTAGCGACTGCAATATTTGTCTGAACACTACCTAACTTGATATATGACTATTTTATTTTGTAAAACTAAAGATTAAGTTCATTAACAGCTGAAATTGGACTGGGAAAAGAGGCGACTAGAGGTGGACATCGAAAATCAAAAATATCTTCGTTACTAAGAGTTGGATTGAAAAACTCTACATGACCAATCTTGTTCCTATTGTATGTTCTAAAAATGTGGCTCTATAAACTTTTTTCTGAAAGTTGAATATTAACTTTAAAACAACCAAGTATATAATGAAACGTCTTATTCCAAGCTTATATACCCATTATTGTTTTCAGCAGATCTAAACTATATGTGAGTTAACTGCAAATGCAATGGCCTTATCATTAAAAATCTGCTAAAAGTCCGTCACACAGGGGCTGCGTAAACTATGCAGATTTCCCATGTGTAGTTTTACATTAGAGAAATTTCACGAGAGCCGAAGAGTAAAGAAAACGGCCGACCTAGCTTTTGGCTGGAAACTCACTCCCATCCGTTATCCGCCCCGATTTCATAAAATTGCAAATATCTCGGTTAATATGCAAGATATAGAATAAATGTATATAACAATATTTATAGTAAATTTAATGTGCAATAAGATTGATTATATACACTTTTTCGATCCGACGTATAGGAACGGAATTATTTCAAATTTTAGAAAATCCACCCCTCTAAACCCCCCCTAACACTGGTCCGATTTCTGCCATTAACGAATTTGACTTTTCTTTTTACATAAAGGGATTAAAAATAGAATTTGGTATCGATCAAACAAAAACTACGACCGCTAGAGCGGTAACAGACAAATATATATATATATATATATATATATATATATATATATATATATATATATATATATATATACAGTTTTGAACGGACCTCATTTTCGTCATCTACTAGGTAGGATCGATGGACATTTGAAGAAAAATGTCGAAAATTCCGTCATGAGTACAACCTCAATAGCTGATAAGGGAAATCTGCTAAAATGTATTGACCTACCTATCAGATTTATGAAAATAGAGAAATCATGGTGAAATGAGATCAGTACTGTGTATTGCTAGTAAAATATGGTCTCATAAAACCGATGACTAATCATAGTAAATGATAAGGATCAATAAAAAGGCCTTGTCCTCTACTGGTTTTTTACTATAAAAAATCAGTAGAGGACAAGGCCTTTTTATTGATCCTTATCAATTGGTTCCACGTCTTTAATCCACACATATTTATGTTAAACAAAGTACACAAATGCAATACATAATGATTATTGACTTCAAACACGAGAGAAAAGATTAAAGGAAAGATAAAAGACATCCCCACAAGAATATTTAATGCCTTCTTAAGAATTGAAATTATCGCTTGTATAAAAAGGTTGTTTAGACTTTCCTGTCTATACTTAACAACAAATTTCAGATAAAATAATGAAAGAGAAATCAGTAAAACAAAAATGCGGAATGAATTAAAGATGACACCTCATTCAGAATATCAGATAAATTTCGCTGAATAAGCATTTATGTCACAGCTGTTATTTTTAAACCATAAGGCGTGGATTGTGACCTGAAAGAGACAATTCCTAAAGAAAACTACCATTATCTGAGTTGTGTTGATTCGTTCCAGGCATTTTTTTTTTTTTATCTTCTAAACAAAAAATCTTGTTTTCCTAATACAACGCGTTTTAAATACCTCAACTCACTATTTCTCCATGAATATTAAATTTAAAAAAGAAAAAACAAAAAAAAAACATAACTGAGTTAATAAAAGAGCATAACAGCCTACAAAAAAGAATCAAGGTGCCGAGACGCCTTGGGTCACTATGCCAGATCAAAATGCAATTGGATTTAATATGCCTGACCTAGATTGGGTTTCTCCGTTTTCCATCTTGCAATGTCATATATCTAATAATGCAGCCTGCTAATATAACAAAAGTATGCCCGTTATTTATACAATTCTTAATGCAAATGAATGTTTTAGCAGATTTCCCTTGAGATATATCATTTATTAGAGGAATCATTAATTTTAACAGATTTCTATTTACTCAAGTGTTGCGCTAAATTGGAAAATTTACTTCATTCACAATCGAACGCAGTTAGTGCTCTCTGCTTTTCTTCCATTTGAAACTGGTATATACCTTAACTAATTCTTTCAATTTATCCATTTTGTAATTTTCTGATATAATGTTTACATCCACCGCCACCTTTGTTTTGCTTGATAGCCACCTGACATTTCTCATATAAAATTATGTCTTTGAATGATGTCGATGAATTGTATGGCCTTCGTACATATTAAAGAGCTTTTTAATTTTTTTTCCCCCACAGTTGTTCAAAAATTAGTTCTCTTCTTTTTGTTCTGTTCATTATTCAGCTCTGGAAAAGGGGACCAATGGTGCCCGAACCTGTAAGCACTTCCAATAAAACATTCTCTATAAGAAGAATTAAGAAATCATTCTTTAGCCAACAATCCTCCACTAGCTTGCTAAATTGAAAATTGATTATTTATATATATATATATATATATATATATATATATATATATATATATATATATACATACACATTTAAAGAAACTAATATCTATCGTAATATCCATATTGATGACTTTTCTGTTGTTTGTTAACGGTTTAATTGATAATTTAAGACACTTTTGGATTTAAACCGAAATTTTTATTCACAATGTTACGGGGGTTTCGACAAGGTCGTTACTCACGCTAGCAATTTGGGCATTCAATTCGTTGTGTGGGAAAAGAAAACACGCATTACCTGCTGGGGCGAAAATTGGGCAACACAAAAATTTCTAGTACTTTAAAAAAATTAATAACCTTGGGGAAGAAAAGGAAATGTTTATTCTCAAAGTAATAATAAATACCCATTTAGATACTATTGAGTAAACAAATGTAATTGATATTTTCACTTATTTTAACATTAAATAAGATTTAGGACACCGCGTTATCACTCATTATCACTTGACGTTATTATTTAAAGTGGGCGTTATGTGGATAAGAGTGTTGTGATAATTTCAAGTACTACTTTTTACCATATCAGCTTTTATTCCGCTATTAATTCACCAGCCATTGTAAGTAACGTGCTAAGTATTTCCCTCGTGATGTAACCACAATTAATTACGACCTCTAGGCTCATAAGATAATATAAATTCTATAATGGATCTCTAAAAAAAGAAAAAAAAAAGTTAAATTAAACATTAAAAATTAATAGTATTGAGTTGAGAGTTAGTTTAATTTAGCTGTCGAGAACTTTGAACTATGTTATCCATTCCGGTGTGGGTTTTTAAGGATCTCATAAAGAATAGAAAAACGACTATATTTATGATTTTATATTGTAATCCTCCTGTAACTCTTCCTGCTTTGAATTTGGCCGTTAACAAACTCAATCTTGAGTTTTTCATGAAATGTATAAAAGTCGCCTGTTTGGTATTGAGGACTTGATAATGCGCCCGCTAGAGCATTAATAACAAACATTTGTGTGTGCACTTGAGTGAAGGTCAATAAGTATGTATATGTAGAGTTACATAAATAACTCCGACTGAAGATTATTAGGAACAGGTCCTGTTGTAAGGACTCCGAGATAAAAAATCAAGAAGAATTGAAAACGTGACTTCGATGTCGGAGAGAGCTTGATACATGCTTAATTCTAGTTCGGTCATAGTTTTGTCACGAGGGCCTGCATATGATAACACGGAACTCAGCATAAGTCACAGTAACAATTACTTTCAAAAGTCAACGTAGGTTGACTTTTAGCAGAATTGCCTTAAGGGAAATCAGCTATTGAGGTTGTACTTATGACACGATTTTCGAAAAATGTCTTCAAATGTCCATCGATCCTACCGAGTATATGACGAAAATGAGGTCCGTTCAAAAATGTTTATATATATATATCTGTTATCGCTTTAGCGGTCGCAAGTCTTGTTTAATAGTTACCAAACTCGATATTTAATCGTTTTATGTAATAAGAGATCGGCTATTGTTTGTGCGATTCCGCTGAAAGTTCGGCCGTTTCCGTTCGGCTCTCGTCAAATTGGTGTTACCAGTTTGCAGATTTCTCTATTGTGAAACTTCTCGTGTAAAAATCTTCTTAGGTTACGCAGCACCTGCGTGACGTACTTTTGAAAGTAATTGTTAATGTTAAATATAGTGGGTAATTGAATTTCAGTTTTACCTGAGTATTGCCGAAAATATTGTTTATTCTTTCAAGAATTATGTGATTTGTTGGGATTTGAATATTTTGCGAGAGGTTTTGTTTATTTTTTTGCAGATGTTAAAGGCTGCCCAAGAAGTTTTCTTTTCCACTGTAGTCCTAGCATTACCGGAAATTGTTAATAAGCGGAAGAGCTCAGTTTTGTTCGGCTAGTGCCATTTTACAATTTTCGTTAAACTACAAAAATTATGGCAATTCATGTATTTTCTCATAGTTGATGTTACTCCAGTTAGTTAGTATAAGATTGTTAGTAATTCTGGTTATATCTCATAGTCAAAGTCACTCTAGTTAATTATTATTATATTCAGTATTAGTAATGAGTAATCGCTTCTCTCGTAAGTCAATTTATATCCATTGATAAAGGGAAATGGTCATTTCCGCTTGTGATTATTTAGTTTAGGTCCTTTGTCCACCTACTATCAGTACATTTCCAATATTTACGTGACAGTCCGAAAATTACTAATATTTTATTTTCCAAATTAGACCTTTTGACCCCTTCAGTTTTTGAAACTAAGTCTTTAAACTCCACTGCGGTTCTTTCAATCAAAAATACCAATGATGTTATAACACTTGAAGCTTTCAACAAAAGAGCGAATGAGTTCAAAATAATTTATTTATTTTATCCCTCGTCATCTTCTAGAGCAACTTGAGTTATGTATTTTAAAATTCCATTGTGTGATTTTTACCAATCATTACATATGACCGGCTGACATAGTGGAGTAAGTCTGTATTAAGTTAAAATACATATATATATATATATATATATATATATATATATATATATATATATATATACATATACAATTCAAAGATAATACCTTATATTTGTTTTACTTAAACTTAAATATGTGTTCTTAATTCTTTGTTTTGAGTGATTTATATGAACAGGGGTATGCTCTAGAAATTACACCACGTGCTTTAATGGTTGGGAAAATTCCAATGATCTTTCTGAGCTTCCTCATAGTATTATGTAATTTTGAAAAACAACTCCACGTTAATTCCACTCCTTATTTAATAACTCCAAATTAAATTTACTATAAATATTGTTTTATACATTTATTCTCTATCTTGAATATTAACCGAGATATTTGCATTTTTATTAAATTTGGGCCGATAACGGACGACTGAATTTCCCGCCAATAGCTAGTTTGGCCCTTTGCCGTAACTGCTCGGCTCTCGTATGGAGATTTCCATACGAAAAAAAAAAAAAAAAAAAAAAAAAAGTTAGGTTAGCCATGCGAGTTAAAGCGTTAACCTTTATCTCACATGGTAAACCTAGAGTGGCGAGTTCGATTCTTGCCTGGGCAAAGGAAATTATTTAGTGACGAAATTCATTAAATAACGTCCTAAAATCCCACCCTGGCTAGAAAAGGGTGGTAAACCTGTAGATAACCCGTCCCGATTAGCCTAAGTTGCAAAAAGTGGACGTTAATAAATAATAATAATAATAATAAAAAAAAAAAAGCCACAAATTAATGTACAATGCAATGGTGCATTAAGTGTAATTTCACAATTATAGTAGTGACTAGCTCAGATACCCGGCTTCGCTCGGGAATTGATTTGAGGGTGAATGGTGATGGTATTTTTTTGGAAAGGCTTTACTTTGCACATTTTGACATTTACCCGTCCCAGTGTTTAGTTTAAATACCCGTCATTTCGGTGGATTTGTTAATAATAAAATTATTTTTTTATGTAAGACTTCACTGTTCTCCATATTGTCATATTTCCCGTTTCCTGTGCATTATGCATAGATTTGAATTATTAAGCACAAAATATTAACATACATTTGAATTAGTTTTTCCCGGTGAGGTACCTTGTAGTTCCAAAGAATTGTTGAGCAAATTTCACTAAATAATAAAATAAACAACTTTGTTATGTGCATATTTGCCGAAACCCCAATAGGAGACGAAATATCACTATTTTTAATTTCAGGCCTCCCTTATAACCCCCACTCCTGCCCGTCCCTAGAAATGTTAGTATGGCTTATTATAAGGAAGACGTTAGTGCTAATTCACATACCGAGTTTGGTTTAGTTAGGTAGAGTCTTTTGTGCCAAATAAAATTGTTGACTTCTGCTATCACTTTTTGGCGTATAACGCCTTTATAATCAGGTATACGACAAAAGTGTAAATGACAAAAGTTTCTCTAAATACCAAAATAAACAACTTTTGTTATGTGCATATTTGCCAAAACCCCAATAGGAAACGAAATATCACTATTTTTAATTTCAGGCCTTCCTTATAACCCCCACTCCTGCCCGTCCCTAGAAATGTTAGAATAGCTTATTATAAGGAAGGCATTAGTGCTAATTCACATACCGAGTTTGGTTTAGTTCGGTTGAGCCTTTTGTGCCAAATAAAATTGTTGACTTCCGCTATCATTTTTAGCGTATAACGCCTTTATACTTAGGTATACGACAAAAGTGTATATAACAAAAGTTACTCTAAATAACAAATTAAACAACTTTTGTTATGTGCATAATTGCCGAAAATGCAATAGGAAACGAAATATCACTATTTTTAATTTCAGGCCTCCCTTATAACCCCCACTCCTGTTCGTCTCAGAGAATATTAACATAGCCTAAAGTCTAAGTTGGGTTAGTAGTAATATACATACCAAGTTTCATAAAATTCGGTTCAGCCGTTTATGCGTGAAAAGGTAACAAACAAACAAACAAACAAACAAACAAACAAACATACACGAAAGAAACAAAATGCAGTTATGGTGTCTATGACATGTGAAACGAAAAGTTATCGTGAAATTTCGCGAAAAAAATCAATGTACAGACAGAGGTTACAATTTTATATATATATAGATTACAGGTCGAGTGAAGGCGGTTATACCCTTTTAAAAAAACATCCGGAGTACTTCTTAATTTATTCTTATTACTTATGTCTTATAGGAATAATTAAAACGATTTAGCGCAATCAGCTGCAAGGTTCTTCTCAAGCTTTTGCTAGTCCTCACAAAGGCCAACCCTCCACAGAAAGGGATTCCACGTTCTACTCTTACTAATATGACAAAGTTTGCTTTACAAACTTCAGTTTAGACTACCATGAATTTATATCTGATACGATGGGTGTAAGGACAAGTCCTAAGAAGAAGCCCACAATTCAAGGAGCCAGCTGTTACTACATTTATCTTGTTTACAATCCTTACTGATACGACAGATTTGAATAGAACAGCGAGGTTCAAAACTCTGGAGACTCCAATTAGGACTCTTGTCTGGTTATATAGAATGTTTATTTTTATCAAAGGAACTGTACATCTTAGAGGAGTAATACCTGAATCATGTTTCACAAATATTGTTTTCGTGGAAAGCCGACGTACAGTTCTATAGATGGAATTACACTTTATTAGCCAAGTAGGTTTTTAGTGGCATTGTTTTAGTGACTTTTTTTTTACTTCCTAGTATGAAATAGGGAAAATATTTTAATCACGAAGATTTTTGGTTTTCATATTTCAAATGAATTATTCGCTTTGAACCTCCCTGTACCCATTTTGACTAATTCCGGAGTGACGTCTTTTCGTATGTAGGGAACTGAAAAAGACTATCCCCGGAATCTTGAAATTTCATATTTAGGACTGCAGCACTGTCTGTACCGGGGAAGTTGGGATTGGAATGACACGGGGGAGGGGGGGAATACAAAATTGTATCTTTTGACATACCTCTCGGTGGAAACTCTCGTCCTTTGCTGATCATCGAGTACAGTTGTCCCCCCCCCCCGCCAAATGTTGTTCTGAATTCATTTCCGTTTATCAGTAGTTTATATACGTCTGTTATCCTCATCGTATCAGGTTGTTTACGTTTCAGTCCGGGTGTGTTTGTTTACATCTTAGGCCTGTCAGATATATTGGCGGTTTTAACCCATTTACTTGATATACTAAAAAATTTCTTCAAATGTCCATCGATCCTAACTAGGAGATGACGAAAATGTTATGTATATATATATATCTGTTAACGTTGTTAGCGGTCGTAATTTTTGTTTGATCGATACCAAACTCGATATTTCAAAGTTTTATGTAAAAATGAAGGTTAAGTTCGTTAACGGCTAAAATTGGACCAGTGGAAGGGGAGTGTATTGCAATCTCCTCTCATACAAATTTCATATTAACAATAAGCCGTTATATTACGAAGCACATTATTTGAAGCCTAAATACCAAATATTGTTCTCATAGAACTTTTACGCTTTGACATAAATGCAAATGCGTGACGCAGGTGGGATATCTGCTTAGTAACGCAGCCCCTGTGTAACGGAATTATGTTTATTTAAACGGTGATATCAACAAATATTCAAATGGAACCATTTTTAATGAACTGATTTCTCTTACATGTGGAAGAATATTTAGTTCATATTCTAACCACTTCAAAAGAGATTATAAAACCGCAGACGTTTTCCAGAGGTGTCCAGAACGACGGTGTCTCATAACATTATCGATGACCATGTTTTGGCAGGCAATTGTAGGTTACGACAGTTGTTGGAATCATCCAACGGTATTCTAATTGGTATGTCAGGACGGCTAGGTGGGACACGCACGGCCCGTAGTTTTCTCTTCCGCCTATGTTGACTGCAGTACGGAAACGCTGAACTAGGCTGCAGAGTAATTGCACTTTCATAGAGGTTTTAGCGTGGAATAATTTAGTTCTGTAACATTACCATTAAACTAATTACCAATTTATAATTCCGTTTATAATTAATTTGAGGGGGCACAGGATAGCCATGTGATTTAAGGCGTGGGGTTTAATTTCACTTGGTAAACCTTAAGTAGGGAGTTCGATCTTCTTGCTCGAACCATAGGAAGTGACGGACTCATTAAAAAGATTTTCTGGCTAGAAAACCATGGTAACATATAGATAGCCTATCCCAATTGGCCTTTATACCATATATAGTGGACGTTAAAAAATAATAAATAAATTGATTAGAAGATTCGTGAATTTCACTTTTTACGCAATTAACACTAAAAAAAAAACAAAAAGAAAAGAAAAAAAAACCCTGAAGCAATCGACAGTTAAGCACATTACCTGTATATGTTAAAACATAACCACATATGAAAACATGACACCAATACGACAGAAAATTCAGAGTTACACCAAAATAAATTTTTATATGATGGTGTTGAATAAAATGAAGGGCATAATAATAACCTTGCAGTCACTTGCCCAAATGAGCCCCAATCCTAATCCTAATGAAACTGGGACCAAGATTACATTTCATTTTGACACTTTTGTATGAGATAAAGTCAAATGGTTGAACTGTATATTAACTAATTATTATAATTTTTAACAGCTATTACGAGATTTATATACAAGTGCAGCCTACATATTAGCAGATTTCCCTAAAGGGAAATCAACTATTGAAGTCGTACACATGACGAGGTCCGTTCAAAACTATATATATATATATATATATATATATATATATATATATATATATAATTGTTGACGCTCCAGTGGTCGCATTTTTTGTTTCGTCGTTACCTAACTTGATATTTAAACGTTTTATGTAAATCTAAAGATCAAGATCGTTAATGGCTGAAATCCGACTAGTGGGAGGGGGAATTTCAAAAATTCATAATATCTTCCTTATTATGCGCTGGATCAAAAAATTGTATAAAACTAATCTTATTGCAAATATAATGTTCTAATAATGTTGACATGTATGTATTTTTAGCAGATTTCCCTTAAGGGAAATCAGCTATTGAGGTTGTACTCATGATGCGATTTTCGAAATTTTTCTTCAAATGTCCATCGATCCTACCCAGTAGATGACGAAAATGAGGTCTGTTCAAAACTGTATATATATATATATATCTATATATCTATCTATCTATATATCTATATATTTGTCTGTTACCACTCTAGCGGCCGCAATTATTGTTTAATCGTTACCAAACTGGATATTTAGTCGTTTTATGTAAAAAGAAAGATCAAGTTCGTTAACGGCTGAAATCGGGCCAGGGGGAGGTGGGGGGTTTAGAAGAGAGGATTTTCGAAAATTCAAAATATCTCCGTTACCATAGGTCGGATCAAAAAATTGTATAGAACTAATCGTATTGCAAATTGAATGTACTATAAATATCTTGAATATTAACCAAGATATTTGCATTTTTCAGTTTTCAGCCACCAGCAAGCCGCCATTTCTACTCATGTTACATAAACAATACTCTGCTACATAATAAATCACATTAGTCGAAGTTTAAATACCAAACATTGTATTGACGTGACCTTTATTATACAAGATAAATGCAAATATGTCCTGGTGACCCCCCCCCCCCCCCGTCTTATTTTGGACTACTGAAATTCGATTGATTGAGATAACAATTATTCTGACTCATTATTAATTACAGAACTAAATATAGTAAGTAGTTCTCAATGAAATTAATATGTTATATGCCGATATATGTCAGAAATTGTTTTTCTTTCCGGTGGGAGGAGGGCAGATCCGTTTGTTTACCAATCTTGTTGATAATCTAACAATTGTTATCTCATAAATCTTTCTAACCAGAATATTAACTGAGTTATTTGTATTTTTTGCGTTTTTAACATTCACTTAAAGCTATCACATCACAAAACAAATCCTGGTCATCCTTATTTTTAAGACTGGTTTACACAGAGTTGGTAAGAAAGAAATATAAAATAGAATAGCAGATGACGTAATTAGATTATCAAGTTGGCAAGTGGGGAAACTGTGCAGTTTATCCAACAGAATAGTTTGCTGTGAATTCTTAATTCAAGTCTGAATCATGAATATATTATTTTCCTATCATCAATGAAGGAGTCTGATATACTTACAGTTCATAGCATTATTGATATCGTTCTTCAATGTCAAAACTTACCTGCAAAAGAAAAAAAAAATAAATTAAAACTCATTTGCAATCATACTAATATCGTTATATTAGTATTTAGTTTGATAATTGACAACTAACAAAAGTTGAATGTCATTGGAAATTAAATACATGTTATTTCCTGTTATAATAAAACTATTTCTCCGTAGGATTTTATAACAAGAA
Organism: Riptortus pedestris; assembly: GCA_019009955.1. Classification (NCBI taxonomy): domain Eukaryota; kingdom Metazoa; phylum Arthropoda; class Insecta; order Hemiptera; family Alydidae; genus Riptortus; species Riptortus pedestris. The sequence goes on along the minus strand of CM032230.1, from coordinate 77,184,394 downwards.
AAGGAAATAAAACAGAAATAATGTAAAATTTGAAAAAAATATTTAAATAAATTATAGAGAGTATTAATAATGTATTCATCCATTAGAGTTTAATTTTTAAGTCCTTCATTTGATTTTGATACGTTAATGGCATGCTCCATTTGGATTATACAATAGTCGCATTTTATGCATTTACAAATCCTAAACAGTTAAGGTCATTGTCTAAATCCCTATAAACCTACAGTCGTGGGATCGATTCTCACTAGGGCAATAGTAATTTATTAAGGACGAACTCATTAAATAAAATCATTATTCCCTAAGAATGGTAACCTGTAGATAACCCAGTAGTTTCTAGCCCCAAAAAACAGTTAACCTAACCTCTAAACCTATTCACGAGGGACGAATAGTTATGGAAACGGCCACCAGAGCTCTCGGCGGAAAGTCCGAACATAGCCTACTGATGACCACACGCAGAATACAAATGCAAATATCTCGGTTAGTATTCAAGATACAGAATAAATGTATAGAACAATATTTATAGTACATTTAATTTGCAAGATTTATTCTATACAATATTCCGATCCGACGCATAATAAAGGAGATATTTTGAATTTTCAAAAATCCGCCCCCTCTAAAGCCCCCCTCCCTGGTCCGATTTCAGCCATTAACGAACTTGATCTTCCTTTTTACATAAAACGATTAAAGTCCGAGTTTGGTAACGATCAAACAAAAATTGCGACCGCTAGAGCGTTAACAGACAAATATATATATATATATATATATATATATATATATATATATATATATATATATATATATAATTTTGAACGGACCTCATTTTCGTCATCTCCTGGGTAGGATCGATGGACATTTGAAGAAATTTTTCGAAACTCGCATCATGAGTACGACCTCAAAAGCTGATTTCCCTTAAGGGAAATCTGCTAAAAACCTGAATGCAGGTCAAAATGCCACTGAAATGGCCCGCAGACGAAGGCCAGACGGTTGTAAAGGACATCATATCCATTATTCCATATTCCTCTCTTAATAAATCCCCAAAATTACTAATACGAGTTATTTAAGTTGGCTATACATTTGGAAGTGAATATTAAGAAGGAGCAAAATATACTCTTACAAGTAATGAATTGTACTAAAGTATGACCGACTAATTGACAGATGTAACCTGTTATTTGACTGTGAAATCTTAATGAGAAGAAGGTTATTTCTCATAAATGAAGGTTTCCCTAGGTCCCATTTGTCACGTGGGAAAGGACTTAAAAACAATGTGCTATGGGAATAAATATTTTTGCAAGAATCAGTGAACTATATTGCAAAGATTATGTCATATACGAACTCATAAATAAGATTGGTTTAAAATTATTGACATTTAAAATTGTTATTCAACTTTAATTATTAAAGTTATAGAAATTTTATTCCTAAAGAGAAGTTTTATTAAGTTTTTCATTTGAAATATACTGCTCAAAAACGAATAGGGATATTGGTTATTTTTTCTTATCCTATTAATTTTAATTAAATCGATCTTAATTAAATTTCTTTTTTATGGGGGAAAAAGACAATAATTTCTAATAAATATTAATGTTATTTATAATAAAAAAAAATAAAAATATGCTAGGCCCCATACATACCACAAAACAGCCAATACATCCCTATTCATTTATGAGCAGTTTATATATATATATATATATATATATATATATATATATATATATATATATATATATCACCCGTATTTGTATCGATTGAAATGCAAATGGTTTCGGTTGGGAAGATAAAAACTGGATATCATCTCCCTATCATATTTATTACATTTCGTAAATGTAACTCGTACCCTCACTTCTAGATTTTGAATTCTCATGTTGTCTAGATAGTTGCCTCACAGAATTAGAGTACATTGAAA